>VZZY01006594.1:0-11314 GCA_013400335.1 Eurystomus gularis | reverse complement strand
TCCCGCGGGCACCGTCCCGCCCGCCCGCAGCCTGCCTGCGCCTTGAGCCGTCTCTGCAGCGACCGGCGAGGTCCGGAGCGGCCAACGGCCCTCCCGGGAGCCTGTCCTGCCTCGCTTGCCCTGCCTCACCCCTCCTCGGTGGGGATGGGTCCTCAGGAGCCTCCCGTCAGGGCCACGTCCCCGCGGGAGATGGGGATGGCGATGGAGATGGGGACGGAGATGGAGGGATGTGGCCGTGGCTCGCATGGCTCTGGCGTTGGGGCTGCTGGGACAAGTGCCCTTGGTGGGGACCATCGCGGCCGCCCTTCCCTGGCAGCCGCCGTGGGAACGGGACCGGCACATTCCTCCGGAGCAGGACGCAGTGAAACCAGAGAGGAGAGCGGCTGATGAAGCGTGTTGCAACCGGCTCCGGCAAGTGCCTTCCCGAAAGGCTCCAAACCCTGGCTTTGGGGATCCTGGCTTGGAAACATCTGGGGAGAAGGATGGTGGCAGTAACTGCATACCGGGGGGGAGCTGAGGTCCCTTAGCTGTGGGTGTGGAGTGAGCTAGGGCTGGAGATGGGTATGGATGCATCCTGAAGGACTTGCAGAGGTGGACCCGGTGCCCCTGACACCAGTGCCACATCCTTCTGTCCCCTAAGTGGTCCATGGCTCACCCAGAGAAGCAGGCCAAACAATGGCCCCCCTCAACCTCCTCTCTCGGCTCTTAGTGGGCTGGATCTTCTCTCCTGGCCCACGTGCTGAGTTGCTGCCTTGTTTCTAGCCAGGACAGGCCCTGTTGTCACTTGTGGAGAGCCACTGTGTGTGGTCCCATCTGGGGTCCCTGCACAAGCACTAGCAGGTCCTTCAAGCTGGAGGATTCGCTGCAGGAAAGGGGCTGGAGCTGCTGCACCGAGGGATGTGTTGGAAAGGCTCTCTTCTTGTGTGCTTGCCCGCCTGGTGCTGACACCCTGCCCAGACCAGGGACCTGTGCTACTGCCTGCCTCTGCATCCATAGGGTGCCCAGCACCCTGCTCCTGTTAAAGCTGTTGGTAGGCTCAGTTTCCTGAGTAGGCTCAACTGGGGTGCTGCTGATGGAGTGGGAGCGGAGTGCTGGGGGTAAGAAACTCCCATTACAGCGTGCTGGTGGGAGCATCCCATGCGCCTGGAAGCAGGTCGGAGCAGGAACAGCCCAGGTGCTGGTTGCCCTGGGAAGAGCCAGGCTGGTCCTGGCAGAGCTGGTCTTTGGCGAGGGCCACCGTGCCCTTGTCCCATGTGGAGCTCATGCCTTTGGGACAGGGTGTTTGTGCCAGGGATGCTCAGCTGTCGTGCTGCAGTGGAGTGGTGTGTGGCTCATCCGAATATCACCGTTCGGTGGGCTGAGGATGCCTTGGCCAGCCTGGTTGCAGGACCAGTGCCTAGCCAGGGTGTTCCCTTCTTTTTCCCAGGCTGGGAAAACCCATCCCATGGGAATGTCGTGCCAGGCAGAACGATGCTAGTGGGCAGCCAGGGGTTTTCACAGCTCAGGCTTTGCCTGCTGCCTCCATGCCCCGCTCTGCTGTGGTCCTCGGGCTGTCACCGTGTGGGGAAGGTGTGATGCAGAGTGACAGGCAGGGACAAGGCAGCTCGTGTGCCACCTCGGAGCTGCGGGGCTGGTGACAGCCCCGGCGCTGAGTGCCAGCTCACGCACAGCCGGGCGTGTAATCCGCTTATGGGGGCACCGGCACAGCCCCAGGCTCTCAGAGCAGTAAATCCCCGCTCCTGCCAGGAGTGCAGGGTGGGATGGTTGGAAAGTGGTGGATGTTGTAGGAGAGCTGTGCTACACTGGTGTTTTGGGGGGGTTAAGAGGCACCACTGGTGGGGTGCAGAGCCTGGTCAAACTGGTGGGGCTCTACAGCCTGCGACGGAGGGGGGAGAGGGGCTGCAAAGCCACCGGGGAGCTCCCTTAGGGAGGTGCAGTGTCAGCTGGGCATGGTGGCACTGCTCCCGTGGGACCAGCTGAAGCTGGGTGGGGACAGTGGGGTCTCTGCTGCTGGTGTTGGTGGCCTTGAAACTGGGTCAAGGAAGATCCAGCATTGGGGTTAGGAGTGTGGCTGGGACACCAGGATGCTGAGGACCAGCACAGAAGCATCCAGGCCCCTCTCTGTGTCCAGCAAGCTCACAGTTCATTGCACCAGCCGGTGCTTTTTAGCACTTCCCTGGTGAGTCCTTCCAACCCCAGCTCCATGCCTGAGCTGGTATATTGGGTTTGTGTGGCAAGGTTTTGGTAGCAGGGGGGCTATCAAGGTGGCTTCTGTGAGAACCTACTAGAAGCTTCCCCTATGTCTGATGAAGCCAATGCAGCTGGCTCCAAGATGGACCTGCTGCTGGCCAAGGCCAAGCCCATCAGTGATGGTGACAGCACCTCTGGGATAACATATTTAAGAAGGGAAATAAGCCCCTATGCGAGAACAATTGCAGCCAGAGAGAGGAGTAAGAATATGTGAGAGGAACAACTCTGTAGACACCAAGGTCAGTGAAGAAGGAGAGGGAGGAGGTGTTCCAGGCACTAGACGAAGGAGGCTGTGACCCTGTGGGAAGCTTGCACTGGAGCAGGCTCCTGACAGGACCTGTGGTCCCATGGAGAGAGGAGCAGGTTTGCTGACAGGACTTGTGACTCTATGGAGGACCCACACCAGAGCAGTCTGTTCTGAAGGACTACACCCCATGGGAGGGTCCCATGGGCTTGAGAAGAACTGCACCCTGTGGGAAGGACTCATGTTAGAGAAGTTCATGGAGGACTGTCTCCCATGGGAGGGACTCCATGCTGGAGCAGGGGAAGAGTGTGAGGAGTCCTCTCCCTGGGGAGGAGGGAGCAGCACGGACAACAGTGTGATGAGCTGACCACAGCCCCCGTTCCCTGTCCCCTGTGCTGCTGGCAGGGAGGAGGGAGGAAAAATCAGGAGTGAGCCAAGAACGAAGGGCAGGGTGGGGGGAAGGTGTTTTAAGATTTGGTTTTATTTCTCATTACTCTTCTCTGATTTGATTGGTAATAAATAGAACTAATTTCCCCAACTTGAGTCTGTTTTGCCCATGATGGTAATTGGTGAATGATCTCTCCCTGTCCTTATCTTGACCCTTGAGCCTTTTGTTATATTTTCTCTCCCCTGTCCAGTTGAGAAGAGGGAGGGATGGAGAGGCTTTGGGGGGGCACCTGGCATCCAGCCAGGGCCAGCCCACCACAGCTGCTCTGATGCATCTTGACATGCATCAAGGTGAATCACTGTCCCAGGTGACCTCAGGCAGTGACAGCTTAGGTGTCCTCACTGCCATCCCTGGCTCCTCCTGGGGCACCATTAACCCTTCATCTCCCCAAGGATGAGCTGGGAAAGCCAAGGCAGAACCACTGCAGCTCCTGCCAGGGATCCCTGTGATGGGCATCATCCCTGCTTCTCCCAGCTTGGGGTTGGGTCCTTCCCAGCTGGGCCTATCAGGCCCAGCCAGAGCAGCAACTTGGAGCTGTGTGGGGAAGCTTCAACTGTCAGGCACAAGAGTCTTGAGTTTTCAAACAGTCATTCCCAGGGAAACCAGGTTTCTCCCCTGAGAGGCTGGGGAGAACCACTGGGGTGGCTATGGGGTGCTCCAGGATGGGGGGCAGGTGAAGACCTGGTGTGCACTGGACGGAGAAGGTTTTTTTCCTGGGATGAAGGTGTTTGAGGGCCAAGCTATAGCCCAGGGGGGCTGGAACTGGTCGTAGTGGTGGTGGTGATGGTGGTCACGCAGCCCCCCAGGACCCGTCTTGCCACCTCCTTGGCCAACAGTTCTTTGCTGGTCCTTGACATCTCCACAAGCAAATAGAAGCTGGGCTTGGCTTTGCTTCAGGGCTCCCTCTCCCTTGTTGTGTCCTCCACAGTGGTCCTGCCTCCCAGCACCCACAGGGGCCGTGCCTGGCTACTGGGTGCTGTGGGCGCCCAGCCACGGTGCCTGCTCAGGGTGGAGTTATGCTAATGCTGCTCCCCATCCCTCAGCGCAGCCAGTGCTGCTCAGCATCTTCTCCTGGCCACAGGCGACGCCGGCTCTGCCATGGCCACCTGCCCTGAGCTGCAGCCTGAGCAAGAGGTATGGGGGCAACGTCCCTCCCCGGTGGGGTGAGAGAGGGGGCAGATTGGGAGGGGGGACCAGAGCACCCCAGTGGTGTGGGGAGGTGCCACAGCTGATGTTCCATTCCCAGGACAGCCTTGCCGGGGGCTGTGGTTGCTGCAGGACCCCCGAGGACGTGGTGCAAACCCCCCCACCCTGCTACAGCATCGCTGAGGCCATCAGCTTCTCTGGGGTAGGGGACGAGGGGCAGCCCCGAGGGGCTGGAGCCCCATGGGATGGAGTGGCAGTGGGGCTGGGAGCGCTTGGTGGTAATGGCATCATCTCCTACCCCACTGTGGCCCCCCAGCCAGGCTCTGCTGTGGTGGGGGCTGCTGCTGAGCCCCCCCCAGCTCAAGACTGGAGAGGAAGAGGATGCAGCAATCACACAGCCCCACCGAGTGCTATCAACCCACCGAGGAGAGGGGAGCACGGGGGTCCTGCAGCCTCTGCCATGGGGGCACCTGCTGGCCCCCAGCCTGGCACCGTGGCCCCCCCGTGCCGGTGGCTGCGGGGAGCGGGGGCAGCCGTGCGAACGCGCAGCCCCACAGCGCTCTGACCTTGTTTCCAGCCCGCTAATTCGGTGCATCTCGCCTTGCCGCCGGCACAGCCGCCTTCCCCGCGATGGAGCAGGGACACGGGATGAGAGAGGACACGTGTCCCCGTGGAGGGCTCTCGCCTTGAGGCCTTGATCTGGGGGGGGCACTGACCCCAAGGAGTGAGCCTTCAGGGACGGGGGCTCCCCCAGACCTTCTGTGTCCCCCATTTGGGGGTCTCCCTGCCCATGTGGCTGGGGTCTCCTGGCAGTTGCTATGGCGGGGCATTGGGGACAAGGTGCCTGCTGGCAGGAGGGCTCGGTCCCACGGGATCCGCTGCCGGATATGCCCTTGGGAACGCTTCTCCTCCTGCCAGTGCTTGTAAACAGGATGTGGAGCCGTCCCAGTCCCCATCCCTCATCCCAGTCCCGCCACCCCATGGGGCCACCAGCTCGGAGGCCACTGCGCTTGGCCTCCCAGAGCCTTGCGTGCAAGTGCTGCTGGCACCAGCTCCAGGATGGGCAGAGCCAGGGCGAGGGCGTGTTGGGGTCCCAGCGTGTGTGAGGACATGGCCCGAGCATGGCCATGGGTTTTGTAGCCCCTTTGCATGGCAGGTTGTGTTGCCCGGAGCCCTTTGCCTGTGGGTTGGTGATGGTCGTGGGTCAGGTCCCCTCGCCTGGCTGTCCCCTGGGACTGCAGGGATGGGAGCCCTTTGTGCCATCACCCGCACTGAGACCTTGTGAGTGGGCAGGTGGGGGGGCACAGGCAGACCCCTGCCCACCACCTGCCTCCCCCCTTGGGTCTGGCCCAACGGCCAGCTCCTCCACTGCTGCTGTTCATCTCTTCTTGTTGTCTCTCCCTGCTCCCTGCACCCCGCACCCCCTCCTCATCCTCCCGGCAGGCCATGGGGTGCGTGGGGGTCCTGGCTACCCCAGAAGACCTCGAAGAGCAGCAGGGTGCCCAGGGGGAACATCCCCGTCCCTGTCTCCTGGAGTGCCAGGAGCTGGCTGCCATCCCTGCGCCACAAGTTGTAAGCGCCTGAGGTGCATGGGACCCTGGCTGTCCCCACTGCCATCCCCATGGCTGTCCCCATGGCTGTGCCCAGGGTGGTGGCTGGTCCCCACTCTCCTCCCATCCCTGCCATCCTTGGGGTGCATGTCTGGCTGCTGTGGGCTGGGGACTCATGATGCTGAATTGGGTGATACCACTTCAGGCTGGCACTGCCACCATTGATGTCACCTCCTCCCTTGGTCCCCAGAT
Organism: Eurystomus gularis; assembly: GCA_013400335.1. Classification (NCBI taxonomy): domain Eukaryota; kingdom Metazoa; phylum Chordata; class Aves; order Coraciiformes; family Coraciidae; genus Eurystomus; species Eurystomus gularis. The sequence continues at coordinate 5,424 of VZZY01006594.1, read as the reverse complement.
AAAACGTTTCTTGAAGGAAGACTCGGAGGAGGCTGAGCTGACCCAGCTCTTGCGGGATTGCCCACCAGCCGACAGCCCCAGGAAGGTGGAGCCCCCAGACAGCCGGCGGGAGCCCGGGCACCCCCCCTGTGGTGTGGGCAGAGTCCCCTCTGACGAGCTCGCCGACGAGAGGGACGCCAGGATCTTCTCCCGGTCTNATCCCTATGACTCCTCTGAGGTGCAGGATGAGTCCAGGGACCAGGGGGAAACATGGGGCAAGGGGCTGCTGGAGTCACGGTGGAGGACATTTCACTCAAGGGGTTCGGGCAGATGTGGCCACATTCTGCAGCCTTCCGACCCTGGGGGACCCCTTGGGGGGGCAGGGGGAAGGGAGTGGCCTGCCAGGATGGGAGATGGGGAGTGGGATGGTCGTGTGCACTGTCCCATGTCTGCTCTGCCCGCAGGATGACAAGGAGTATGTGGGCTTTGCCACGCTGCCCAACCAGGTCCATCGCAAGTCAGTGAAGAAGGGCTTTGACTTCACCCTCATGGTGGCAGGTATGGGGGTCGGTGAGCCTGGCAAGGGGAATGCTGACACTACTCTGGATCCCAAAAGCCATGGGGGGTGTGTGTGTGGGGGGGGTACCAGCTGCCCCACCTCACCCTTGTCCCCTTGTCCCAGGGGAATCTGGGCTGGGCAAGTCCACCCTGGTCAACAGCCTCTTCCTGACGGACATGTACAGAGACCGCAAGCTGCTGAACGCTGAAGGTGAGAGTTGGGGGGGGGAGGGGGCAGTCCCAGTGGTGGGGTGTCCTGCAAGGGTGGCAGAGCCCTGTGCCCAGCTAGGCTCCTCCAGGTCTCCAAAGCAGCACATGGCACTTTGCCAGCTGCCTGCTGGTACTGGGGACCGCTCCAAGGCATCAGGGACACCCTTGCCCAGCACCGGAATCCCCCACTGGGGTTTTGTCCCTGCTGGGAAAACAAGCCACAGCTTGCTGGGGATCTGCTGGAGCGGCAGCAAATCTGGGGTCCAGGGCACAGTGCTGGTTCAGCAGTAGCCAAGGTTTTTAATTAAAATTGTCCAAACTTGCCCAAGTCCTCAGGAGTTCGAGGTGGTTGTTGGGTTTGTTTTGAGGCAGTTGTTCCATTTGTTTCTGTTGCTTGGAGAAAGAGCTAAAACGTGTGTGGCCACATGATGCAAAAGGAGCATCCTTGGAGATGTAGGGATGTGGAGGGGTCCTGGGGTAAAGAGGTGTGTGCTGTCCTGGAGCTGTGGGGTCACACGTGGGAGTACAGGGAGCCCAGAATGCTCCTGCAGTGATGCCTGGCCCCAGCAGCCCCCTGTGCTGCTGGTGTTGTCACGGGGTGGTGGTGGCACAGCCACTAAGGGATGGGTGCACATCCACATGGATGCGAGGGGCCATGGCATGGAGCATCATCTCTCAGTGCTGGACCCTGGTGCACACTGGGGCTAATCCTACAAAGCCACCTCAGCGCCCCAGGGTGGGGGGTGACACCCAGGTGCTGCAGCATCTCCTTGTGTCACGTCCATAATTTCTTTCCTGGGGTGTCCCCTCCACCCCCAACATGTCTCCTGCCACTGCAGAGCGCATCACACAGACGGTGGAGATCACCAAGCATGTGGTAGACATTGAGGAGAAGGGCGTCAAGCTGCGCCTGACCATTGTGGACACGCCGGGCTTTGGTGATGCCGTCAACAACACCGAGTGGTGCGTTCCGTGGTGGTGTTGGGGGGTCCCCCTGGGCCCAGACAGCACCACAGTGTGTGCCAGCGGCTCTGAGGGTGGGCAGCCCATGGTTCCTTGGGTCGCAATGCTGAGCCATGGGAGATGTTGAGCTGGGGGTCCAGGCAAAGCCCAGTGGTTGCACAGGGGATTCAGAAGGTCACTCCCCTGTCCCTGCAGCTGGAAGCCAGTGGCCGACTACATTGACCAGCAGTTTGAGCAGTATTTCCGCGATGAAAGTGGCCTCAACCGGAAGAACATCCAGGACAACCGTGTCCACTGCTGCATCTACTTCATCTCGCCTTTTGGCCACGGGTACGGGCAGCTCCTGCCTGCACTGCCAGGCTGGAGGGTGCTGGGGAAGGGGCTTGGTGGGGTGGTGCTCACCAAGATCCTCTCACAGCCTCCGGCCCCTGGACGTGGAGTTCATGAGAGCCCTGCACCAGCGGGTGAACATTGTACCTGTGCTGGCCAAGGCTGACACCCTGACCCCTGATGAGGTGGAGCGTATGAAGAACAAGGTAAGGTGGGGTCAGGCCAGCCCAGCCTGGATCTGTGGGTCCCTGGGGATGGGGATGCCCTGGGTGCTGAGGTCCTCACTTGGTTGGGGGTGTCTCTCCAGCCCCTGCCTGGGCTTTGCCATGGAGCATCCTCCATGCTTGCAGCAGTGTAGTCCTCTATGTTGTCCATGTGGCCACCAAGGACATGTCTCTCTGGTGCTCAGCTGGGGGCTGGAAGGCTGTCCGTGACATCTAATCAGGGGAGTCCTGCAGGGAATAGGGAAGTGTGGGTCCTTGGGAAACACTGGGGCTGTGTGGCACTTCCCATCCCATTTCTGAGGGCCAGAGCCCCACCCTCAGCAGAGCTGTCTGCCTCCAGATCCGGGAGGAGATTGACCACTACGGCATCCGCATCTACCAGTTCCCTGAGTGTGACTCGGACGAGGATGAGGAGTTCAAGCTGCAGGACCAGGCACTGAAGGTGGGTCATAGAATCATAGAATAGTTTGAGTTGGAAGGGACCTTTAATGGTCATCTAGTCCAACTCCTCTGCAAAGGGTCGGGCTCCTCCAGCTCCATCTTTGAAGGGTGAGAGCCCCATGGCTGGGAGGACACGTCATCCTGGGGAATGTCTGGGACTCTTTGGGACCACACAAGCCCTCTTAATAAGACAGAAAAAATCATGTGGTCGGTTCACCACACCCTCCGACAGCTCCAGCATGGTGGGATTAGTACATATCGCACTACCTGGGCACATCACCAAGACCCCACAGATGCCACCTGCAGCTTGGTGGGACAGGGCTTGGGTGGAGGAACCCATGTCATGACAGCTGCTGTCCCACCTGGGGTACTCAATAGCTCCTGGTTATCTTGGCAAATGGGTGCTGGATATGGCTGAGGATGTGTGGAGGGATGTGGGGCATGGGCGGTAGGACCAGGCCCTGCTAACCCTGCTGTCCTCTTGCAGGAGAGCATCCCCTTCGCCGTCATCGGCAGCAACACTGTCGTGGAGGCCAAAGGCCGGCGTGTCCGTGGACGCCTCTACCCCTGGGGCATCGTGGAAGGTAACACTGTGCTGTGTCACAGGTGTCCCACCAGCCCTGGGGCAATGGGGACATTGTGTGCCCCATCTCCATGCTGCTCAGCCTGGGAAGGCTTAGTGGGGTGCAGGGGGCTGGCTGTGACCCCCTGACCCCATGGTCACCCACAGTGGAGAACCCATCCCACTGTGACTTCGTGAAGCTGCGGACGATGCTGGTGAGGACCCACATGCAGGACCTCAAGGACGTGACACGGGAAACGCACTATGAGAACTACCGCACACAGTGCATCCAGAGCATGACCCGCATGGTGGTGAAGGAGAGGAACCGCAAGTACGGGGCTGGGGACGAGGTGCCAGGCTGGGGGGTGTCTCCTCTCTTTGGGGTGACCTCAGCCCATTGTGAGTGGTGATCTCAGGGGATTGGGGTTGTGTGTGGTTCCATGCTGGACAATGTGGTGGGCTGGGCAAGGAAGCCTTGGCAGCATGATGGGGTGAACTGGTGCATGGGGGGCCCTTCCTGTGCCATTGGGCTGGGGCTGGCTTGGGGAGGGGGGTGATGCTCTGGCAGTGAGGGGGATGCTCCTGCAGTGATGAGGACCCTGTGTCCCCTCAGGGCTGGGGCTGGCTGGTGGGGGGGAAATGTTCTAGCGAAGGGGACCCTGCATCCCCCTGGAGCTGGCTGGGGGTGATGCTCCAGCAGCAGGAGAGACTTTGTGTGTCCCCCTGGGCTGTGTCTGTCTCAGGGGGGGCTTCAGCAGTGAGGGGGACCCTGCATCCCCCCAGGGCTGGGGGGCATGCTCTGACAGTAAAGGAGATCCTGCATCCCTTCAGGCACTGGAGCAGGAGCCAAGCAAGCACCTGGTGCTGGGGCTCTGCTGCTGGTACCAGCCGGATTCATGGCACTTGCATCCCCTTTAGCCACCCCAAGATGCTGGGGGGAGCCCCCCAAAGCAGGGTCCCTGGTGGCACCCTCCAGCTGTGGGGCTGGAGTGGTGTGGGAGCAATTGGAGGTTCTGTGGGTCATGGGGGGCTGAAGCAGTGGGGCTGGTGGTGGCTATAGATGCCTCTAAGACGGTCTCTCCATATGTGCTGCCGGAGAAGGCGGCATCCCTCCGCGCTGAGGCTGTGCTGTGCCGACTGCTCTGCAGACTGAGCCAGGATCCGGCCGGGGCCACGCTGGGCCCCCGCCACCCTCCTCCCCCTGCCCGTCCCCCTGACCCCTGTATAAAGTACTTGCTGGTACCCAACTCTGTCTTGGTCCTTCTGTGCCCGCGCAAGGGCCAGGCAGCTGCTCTTGGGGCGAGCTGGCCCTGTGGCCACCCACCCTTTGCCCACACAAGTTGCCCTTGGGGTGCCGGCACCACTGGTGGTGTCAGGAGGATGCCGTGTGCCGGTGGCATCACCCCGGCTCTCCCGGGCAATGGGGGGACTGTGTCATCATTTGATGGCACTCAGCTTTTCCCAGCCAAAGGCTGCCCAAGGGAAGAGCTTCAGGGTTGGTACTCGCATCCTGCTGCCCTCCCAGGGAGATGTGATTTTGGGGCGCAGGAGGCAGCCGCCTTTTCTAGGAAGGCAGCTTTTTCTGGGCTGGTGAAGCCGCTTGCCCCATTGCTGGTGCCCAGCTCAAGCCTTGTCTTGCTGCCAGAGATGGAAGGAGCTTGATGTGCTCCACTCATGTCCCCCCATGGTGAGGAGCCGTGACAACGGGCAGTGACTTCCAAAGTGGCTCAAAATGTGATCAAAACCCATCCCCTTGCCATGGTGCATTGGCACAGCCCCCCCGGCACAACAGGACCCCGCAGGGCCGCAACATCCACCGTGTCCATCACCCCTTTGCGAGTGGCACATGGCAGTGGCACGTGGTGGCAATGCGTGACCCCTGCCAGCCACGGTGACGGTGTCCCAGCCACGTGGTCACCCGCTGGGGCAGCGCGTGGCAGCCACAGGGACCCAGCTGGTCCCTCCCCATTGCCGTTGGCATGGGAGAAGCCATCGATTCATGTGGCCACGGACGGTCCTGAGTGGTTGCGGTGGCAGCTCCCTCCATCAAGGATGGGCTTGAACGGGAGCTGATGCTCAGGAAAAAGGGTGAGGATCATCCCTCAGGCTGGCTGGCTGGCAGCGGAGTGTCTGGTGGAGCCCATCCTGCAGCAGGGC
>VZZY01006592.1:3876-24475 GCA_013400335.1 Eurystomus gularis | reverse complement strand
AGTGCCTCTACTCTTCAGTTAACTAATTAAATTTTCAGCTACATTCATGATAATTTGTCATTATATACAGGCGCTGTTATTTGGAAAGTTCATGGGGCATACTCTGTCCCAGTTCCAGCAAAGAGGACTCACCATACTGAGTTGGGAGCAATATCTCTCTGGAAGCCAAGTGGGGTGAAGGGAAAGATGATCTAAAGCATATTTAAGTTCCTGAAAGAACCTGATGAACTATGGCAGTAAAGCAGAAAAATATTGATAAGATTAAAACAAACAGACAATCCTCTTCTCCTACTCTGAATTATATGTTCATATGCACACATATACTCTCAAATTAAAGATCAACTAGAACTAGTTTAAAAAAAATAATGCTGATCCCTTCAACGGGATTTACTGGTCTAAGAAAGCACTTTTCTTATCCCTGTGCCTATTTATTCACTCTGAAATCCTGTTGTAACTTGGTTTACAGAATTTTACATAGTCATAAGTAAACCAAAGCACATATTAACTAAAGGTTATTTAAAAAAATTATGGATTATTTATTGATCTGGGAATACAGAGCCCTGAAGCAGAGGAAACTTCACTCATTTAACCTTAACTTTTGCAAGATCTTTGTTGCTAGGCAAAGACTTTTCTGGAACATAGTGTAGTTGCAGATTTCTCTGACAACACAGCTGAAGCATTAGGTTGTATCTGTAATTCATGTGCTCTAGCCACAACAGTATATACCTGCCATTTTTTTTTTCAGGGTATCTGAGCAGAGAGCTGATTAGTTTCAAAAAGCTTCTAAGATGATATTTTTATTTTATGGGAAGATACCCACTAAACTAAAGGGTCATTTTTTCCCTGTAACCTATAGTACTTTCTAACTCCAGAATATTCCTTTTCTACATTTCATCTTCTCCATTTAATACTGAGTTGCCAGCTTTGGTACTAAAGCATCATAATCAGACACCACAAAATAATATTTTCTTTGTTCAACTTTGGGTTCTGAATTTTGAAATCTCTTGGGCTCATGTGCATTCTGAAGACTAGAAAATGTCGTGATATTGCACTCCTGCAGTATCAAAGAACCTCAATGAACTGTCATGAGTTAGCAGTAAATAGGAGCCCTGCTTAATATTTTTCCCTGAATTCCCGCAAACCATATGGGCCTCATAAGCAATAGACTGCAATAGTGTTTTAGGAATGGACCCTTCTGGTTGAATGAGACAAACTTGTTTCATCAGTTTGCTATGCTTTTCATCTTCTACCTGCTCCAAGGAATAAATGATCTGCCACAAATTACTATTGCATTAGGAAAAGCTGGGGAAAATAAAGCAAAAGAAGCCCAATACCCACCTCCACAAAACACTATTGTTAAATTGATTTCAGTGGGACAACTTGCAAGAGCCATGTGACCAGGAGCTGGTCTTTCTTTTGCTCCCCAGAGTACTAGTTATTAGTGAAAAACAATAGATGGGTATGTACTGCCTAGTATAGATGTGTCTAGTTCATATAAACCAGCGTATAGACAAAGGTATCAGCTGGTGACCCGTATTTTTCATTAGTTCCGTGATACACATGGTAAGGCTTTATATCATATTCTGTCAACATATTCTGTAGGAAAGCATAGTAATTTTTGTAACATTTAATCTTGGGCATGCCTCTGAATACTTGGTGTGCTATTAATATCTATGATATTGAACCATGACTGGAAATTTTCATTAAAGTTGATGACAATTTGTGAAAGTGTGATAGGTGCAATTTTTGAGAAGCCAAAGATGGTGCATATAATTATTCTTCTTTTACACAAGATTAGGTTTGTGTTGTTATTTTGCATAAATGTTCCTGTTTGAAATAAATATTTAACGTTATCTTTATCTTTTACATTCTTACAGGTTAGATCAACTGCAGACACTTCTCCTACAGAAAAACAAGTTGACTTATCTTCCACGAGCTCTGGTCAATATGCCAAAGCTCAGTTTGCTAGTTGTCAGTGGTGATGACCTGGTTGAGATACCCACAGCCATCTGTGAGTCAACCACAGGTTTAAAGTAAGTAGAAGTGAGAGAATCACAGAATCACAGAATCACAGAATGGTAGGGGTTGGAAGGGACCTCGAAAGATCATCTAGTCCAATCCCCCTGCCACAGCAGGTTCACCTAGGGCAGGTTATACAGGAGCACATCCAGGTGAGTTTTGAAAGTCTCCAGAGAAGGAGACTCCACAACCTCTCTGGGCAGCCGGTTCCAATGCTCTGTCACCCTCACGGTAAAGATTTTCCTGATCTTGAGCTGGAACTTCCTGTGTTCCTGTCTGTGCCCATTGCCTGTCATCCTATCACTGGGTAACACTGAAAAGATACTAGCTCCATCGAAGTAATATGTTCTTAAGAAGATAAGGTAAATGCACCCAGGAGAAACACTTTCAAAAGTATCAGTTTCTACCATACATAGTGGTCAAATTCTGAACCAATTTATATCAGAGCCCTCAAGGAGGCACTAGAGAGATGCAAATTGCAGAAGAGATGCAGCTTTCCAATTTTCATCTCCCAGTTCTCCACATTGTGCATCTGTATGCCTAAAATTGCTGTTCCCGTGTAGACTCTATTCCATAGTAGCTCTAACTCTGGAGTCGCAAAGCCATGCTCCAGAGTAGGACTAGTACTCTGACAGCCAGCTGTTGTTAAACTCAGTGCTGTCAAAAGTATGCTGCTGGGAGTGGGACACATGGCTAGTGAAAAGGCTACATGGTGTCACATGAGTTTAGTAGTTCAGATATTCTTTGTTTTGAAACAGCATCTTATTGCTACATGAAGACTAAAGGGCCTTTTAGTCTGCAGTTACAATGATCTTGCATTTCTGTGGGTGATATTCAGTTCTTTATGAAATAATTTGAAACTCTATACTAGGTCTGGCCGGAATGGAGTTAGCTTTCACCATAGCAGCCCTTACAGTGCTGGCCTTTGAGTTTGTAGCTAGAATGGTGTTGATAACGTATCAAGGTTTTTGACTATTGTTGAGCAATGTGCTCACAGCATCAAGGTTGTCCCTCCAACCCTCCACCACAAGGGCCAGTAGGTTGAGTATGAGCAAGAGGTTGTGAGGGGACATAGCTAGGACAGGTGACTCAAACTGACCAAAAGGATATTCCATGCCATATGATGTAATTCTCAGAAATAGCAGCTAGGAGAAAGAATGGAGGTGGGCCTTTGATTATTAAGGTCTCTTCCAAAGTAACTGCTGCACATACTGAGTCCCTGCTTCGCAGGAAGTGGCTGGACATCATTTGTTGATGAGGAGTATAATTTTTTTTATTTGCTTTACTTCAGTGTGTCGCTTTCGCTTTCTTTTTTTCATTAAGCTGTCTTTATTTCAACATACCAGTTTTTATTAATATTCTCCCCCCATCCTGCTAAGGAGGGCAAATGAGAAAGTTGCATGGTGGGCACCTGGCCAGCCAAGGTCAGCTGACCACAGACTCACAGCAATTCATGAGATTTTAAAAAGCCATATGATTTGCTGGAACATCTGTTCCTTTGAAAGTAACAATTTTATGGATTTTTTTTTTTTTTTCCTTCTTGGAGTAGTAATATCATCAGAGATTTTCAAAATATTGTGCACTTAATTTGCTCATTGTGTTAGGTTGTTTATGCAACAAGCTAGTTTTTCACCTGCAATGTGTAGCTTTGGAAAATTTGCCAATATGACATAATGCACGTCCAGTCGTGCACTGTAAAAGAGAAGTAATGTAACAACAACCAGAAAGTGGAGATTCATATTATCAGCTAAGTGATACTGGCAAAATTCCAGATTGTTAAGCAATGTTGTTAGGATGGAGTCCATACTGCTCATTAACAGATGCAAAATTATAGTGTAGCCTGTCATAAGTTCCATAAAAAAGAAATATACCTGTTATTGCAAAGAATGACTTATGCAGCTAGGCAGAAAGAAAGAGATACATCTGATCATTTTTGTCTGGAAAGTGCAGTATAGAGAAGGTGTCGTCTAAAGTTTTTGTTTCTAGTAATACATGTATCCTATAATGCAAAAATTGAGCAAATGTTCTTCACATGTCTCTTTCTGGCTGTAGTAGCAACTTCTAAAATGTTACTCGTGTTGGCCAGTGATGTTCATAAGCCTGTTGCATATATTCTTGTACTAATTTCCTTCTAGATTTGTAAGTCTCAAGGACAGCCCAGTTGAAACTATTGTATGTGAAGACACTGAAGAAATTATAGAAAGTGAACGTGAGCGGGAGCAATTTGAGAAAGAGTTTATGAAAGCATATATTGAAGACCTAAAGGAAAGGGGTATGTGTTCACTTGCAGTAAAATTCCTGTCTTGGATGTAAATGAAGACATATATTTGGAACATTAATTTTTAAGAGTACAAGCAATATACCCTTAAACTGTAATTGTCTGTTATGATATTAAGGAAGATTAGAAGTGAAAATGTTGAATGTGTTTAGGTAAAAGTTTGTGCTCTGACTTGGTATTGAACAAATGTATACAAAATTAATGGTGTGTTTGTACATGCATTAACTTAATTGAATAATAGTGTATGCAATGATTACCCTCATTCTCCGGATTTACTTACCTCTCTTGGGATTAACAGTAGTGATTTTGAATTCCTGCAGAATTGCTTCTCCTCCTCAAAAAGAAACACTGTATATGCGTGTTTCTGCGTATCTGTATCAAAATACTAATTGTTTAACCATTGCAAAATTATTTTAGTAAAATTACTGCATTTGTTTTTATTGCACAGCACCTGGAAGTTTACATTATTTTGCTATTCTGTCTAATATTTTCTGTAATTAAGTAACTGCCAATGTCTTGTGTCTTATTTAGTAGGGGAAGGTTGGACTGGATGACCTCTAGAGATCTCTTCCAGCCTAAAACATTCTATGATACTATGTGTTAGGAAACATAGGGAAAAGATCCTGTGAGCCAAAATACCCTATAGGCTCTATTTAAAACTCTTCAAGAGTTTGTGTGTAGAATGAATTTTTGTGGAATGAATCTTATTGTACGTTTTCATTCCTTGCATTTCGTGTAAGTGGTCTATAGTGGATCTACAGACCTGGTAAAAGAGAAATATACAGAAAGGCCACAGGATATGGCTGCAGAATACTTTTCATTTTCTGATGCAGGACTTTTGTTCTTTAATGTCCATAAGCTGCACATTTGAGTATTCAAGCTGTCTGCTTCTAAAGTGAAGTCTGCTATAAAAGTGAAAGTTTCTGATAATGGTAGAAATAGTGGTTAAAATGGAGAGAAGAAATTTGGCTCATGAAATATGTAGTGACTGACGAAATGTGGAGTCTAAGATAATGGTCTAAGAGTCTAAGATTTATACTCCTTTGGAGCAAAGCAGCTCAGGGGTACACTTTTCTGCCTTACTAGACAAAATGGATCTCAGTGCTTCTGATGAAGTTGGATCATTAATCACTCTTGGACTTCCAGCTTCTGAACTCTTATATTATATATTATGCCAATACTTGCTCTTGAAATGCAGACTTAGAAGCAATAGTTTCTGCATAAAACAAGCCAGAAGAATTTCTGAAAGATAGCACAGAGATCACTTGTACCTTTGAAATAAAACCAAATCTAACTCTTTCTAGCTAAAGGCTCCATTTATTTGTTCTGAGATGTATTTACTTTTTCTTTTTTTCACAGATTCTGCTCCTTCCTACACTACAAAAGTATTATTCAGTCTTCAGCTCTGAAGATCAAAAATCTCAAAACCACTAGTGAATATCAGAATAATTTTATTTTTATCCATTGTAATAGAAAACACTGGAAACCATAGATGGCCAAAAGCACTTCGAAATAATCTTTTTTTATTATTATTTGGCACTGTAGTTGCTCCCTGTAACTGCAGATAAAACAAAGAGTGGTAGAAACTTCATAAGATGATGTTTCACCTTTTAAATCAACATACTTAGTTTCAAATCCACAGCAACAGCCACCAATTCTCATATAGGTCTGCTGAAAGTAAATATTCACTGTAATAATGTATACACAGGCATAGATGCCCTCAGTATTAAGGCATTGTATGTTCTAGTTGAAACTGTGGAAGATAAATAATCATCTTAAAAAGATATCTGATTTTATAAGAGGGGAAGGATTAACTTAGAAAAAGAATGTGATCTGTTCTATTCCTAAGACCAAATAACACATTTAGCTCTTTACAACATTTAACGTGCAAACATATACATAGTTGTTTGCACTGACTTTCTGTTCTTCAAGGAAATTGTCCTCCTCAGGATTTTCAGTGTAGCTAAGTTTCAACAACATTATATGTAGAAATTCTAGCAATTTTGTTGCTTTTTTTTCCAAGCATATTATAAGCTTTTACCTGTTCATGAATTCGCTTGCACAGATTTCACACATTCACAGAAACTTCTGTGCTATACTGTCTTATAATATAGCAGTGTATTAAATGAGATTTTAGCGACTAAGCAGCATGAACAAATACTATCAGCAAAATGGTGATAAAGATCATCTACTACTGGTTTAAGATTACACAATTTTGTGGACATTTATTGGAATTTTTCAAGTTGTGTAAGAATGAGTTTCCTGCGTACAGAGTTATGTTACTTGATATTGAATAATCTGTTTATACATAATTATGTAAGTGTATATACTGTAGAGCTTCAGAAATCTAGTTTTACATATTTTTTTGTTTAATAAACCAATGTTTTTTAAATTCAAAAGACTTGAGACTTTGAGAATTTGGACTCAAATAAGACTCAAATAGCCCTAAACTTCTGAGCACAGTTAGGGGACGTTATATTTACCTCTTGCTTTTTTATTATAGATGAGTTATGTCCAGTTTTGTGCAGTAGGGTGCCAATTGAGTCTTAAAATCGAGTTTTAAAAGTAAAGTGACAAAGGATATGCTCCTCAAGACTTCCATATAAAAAAAATACTTCTTTTGATGTTTTCTTTCCTTTTTAACTTTTCAGCATTCATTTCCTTGAAAGAAGATAACTTGTAAATACTAAGCATGTTATTTATTCCAGTCAGAAACTCCTGAAGTTATATTACTATCCAAAATGAAACCTTTTTGAGTTAGTCTCTAGGTGTTAATGCTGACTTTAAGCAAGTCCTGGAACAAAGAGAAAGTTTCAAAAAACTCTAAGAAAACTTGACATTGATCTGAAACAGGATAATGGAAGATCTGAAATGAGTTTATAATAAAAATATTTTGAAATATGATAAAATACAGGTAATCAAAGCAGGCTTATGAAAATCAGGCTATATGAAACTACCATACCAAACTTTCTTTCATTGAAATTATTAGATATTGATATAATAAACTTCTGGAAGATGTCTGATTTGGTATTGCTTGAAATTCTGTTTCCAGAGTTCTATCATAGTCTAATATGATCCACTGTAAATCATAGGAATAGAAATCACAACTGCTGTGTTTATAGAATGGAGATGTCTGTTATGGGAGTTATACCTTTAAAAAAACCTGGAAGTGCAAACATAGTTAACTAAACAACCTTTCCAGTCCAAATTCTAGTGTCAGAATTGTTGAATATATAAACAAAATGTTCTTGCATACAGAAGTTGTATGAGAACTTATTTAGCATTGTTGCGAATCTAAACTTGAAAGATTTCTGTTGTTCACAGAATTCACATAAGAATGATACAGATAAACTGGGGAACATAGAAAACATGCATTTTAAAGTTGAACAGTGAACAAGTCCATTTGTTAATGTTTGTCAAGAAAAAAATCACAGTTTAGAAACAGGATTTTTTACTGCAGCAGACAAACATAAGGCAGAAGATTAAAATTTGAATTCACAGGTTTTGAACTAGAAACAAATTGCCTATATTTCAGTAAGAGTAACCATGGGACAACTCACAAAACACTGATAAATTCTTAGTCACCAGCAATCTTTAAGTCCAGGTTAACTTTTTCCTTAGAAAATTGCCATAACAATTAAGCCATGGAAAATGAAAGATGCAATGGTACATAAGGGATCAAACTAGAGTTCCCAAACCTGACTTAGGACCTCCGTGAATATAATTTTCACAGAATCATAGCATAGTTTTGGTTTTAAGGGCCTTTCAAAGCTCATCTAGCCCTATCCCTTTGCCACAGGCAAGGACATCTTTCACAAGATCAGTTTTGTCAAAGCCCTGTGCAACCTGACCTTGAATACTTCCCACAATGGGGCATCCACAACTTCTCTAGGAATTCTGCTTCAGTATCTCATCACCCTCATAAAGAATTTCTTTCTTAGATCTAATCAAAATTTACCCTATTTCAGTTTAAAACTATTACTCCTTGTTGGACCACCACAGCATCTGGTAAAAAATCTTTGTATTTATCATAAGCCTGCTTTATATATTGAAAGGCTGCAGTAAGGTCTCCTCAGAGCCTTCTTTTCCAGGCTGAACAACTCTTTCAGCCTTTCTTCATAGAAGAGGTGCTCCAGCTGTCTGACCATTTTTGTGGCTGTTCCTTGGAACCTGCTCTAACATCACCACGTCTTTCTTGTACTGGAGACCCCAGATCTGGATGCAGTGCTCCAGGTAGGGTAGAGAGAGCAAATCCCTTCCTTCAACCTGCTGGTCACACTTCTTTTGATGGAGGATATGACCGGCTTTTTGGGCTGCAAGTGTACATTGGTGGCTCATGTTCAATTTCTCATCCACCTGTATGCCGAAATACTTCTCTGTAGGGCTGAGAGCTTTTATTCCTAGCCTTTGTAGAATGTTACTTTCTAAAACTTATCCACAGAAAGGAATGTTTATTTTTGTTACAGAATTTGTCAAGTACCTCTGTTTAAGGGGAAGACGGTGTGCATGTACAACTGTCTCCATTGCACATAAGATGTCCAGTGGGTAATGGCAGCTATAACTGAAAGTACTAATTTCAGCATAACTGCATTTGAGTTCTATTTCTATGTCCTGTACAGCAAAATACTGTGAGAATATACTTATCACATGCTGTTAAATATAACTTTATTAGTAGTATCCGTTGCAGTACAAAATCTGTTTGTCAAAAGATACTTCATTTTGAATTTGTTCTAATTTTGTTTTCTACCCAACTTGGTTTTCTAGTAATTTTACTTTAAACTACCATCTTTCACTAAATACAACAATTCCAGACAAAAGGATTCTGTTATTGGCATGTTGTGTACTTTCTTTCTATACTATTGAAAGTGAATAATTTTATGAATGCAACAAATTATGTGTACTATTTTCAAACTTATGATGTAGATACATAAAGAAATGTATTTTTTTCCTCTGAGCTGCAATACCAACATGTATGTGATATGACTAGCTGTCAAATACAACTTCCTAAAACTCAGCACCTTCCTTCTGCTTTGCTAGTGGCTGCTATTCAAAAGCAGCAAGACTGGGAGCAACTGAAATGTGTATTATAGAATACTCATTAACTCAATGTGCAAAAGTGAACCAGATAATTATTTTTCACTCTGCTCCTTTTCCTTAGTCTGCATTATTTTGGCCTTGTTTTTAAGGATAGCAAAGTATAAGCTAGTAAAATAATCTAATAATGAAGGCAAAAGTTAATGATTACCTAGGAATGACATAGTCTTGCATCAGATATTGGTTTAAAATTTGTGGTTAACAGTGGACAATATATTTTTTGTTCCCTGGACACACTACTGGAACTGTTCTACTGTGTTTTGTGCAAAGGAAGAGACTGTTATTTTCTTGATGATATGACTTGATTTCAGTAGCCGCTTGTTCCTGATCTCTGGAGGATTTCCACACAGGTTAGCTCCTGCTTCGTAGAGTATGGGAGGACATTGGAAAGTGTTTTTTTTTTCTGATTTTGAGACCTCATTTGAACTAGTCCTAATAAACAGAACTGTGACTCAGCATAACTCTGGCTAAGTATCTCTTGGGTAACTCTTCTATATGTTGAGTAGTTTAGGAAAAGTCTCCTCTCTTTTCAATAGCTAAATCTGCTGCTTGGACTGATTCCAGCTGTAGCTATATTCTACCATGGAGCTCACTCTCCTCTTCACTGTTTCATTAACAGCTTTTGGTGTTGCTTGGTGTAAATAGGAAATCTGCATAGTATTTTCATTATGTGCTGACTGTCATTAATACAAAAGGGTCATTACTATCTCTTACCTCTCCCTGGAACTTCCTGCTTTCTTGTTGCAAAGTGCAACATGACAACTTGAGGTTGAACAAAATATTAGTAAAGATGCAATTTATATTTAGAAAGCAATTATATCTTCAATTTATTGCCTCTGCCATGTTCAGAGATTCTATTTTCCACTAATGCTTCCAGCCTTTTACTCAACAGTGACATTTATAAAGTAATTAATTTAGCTGTCAAAACATGGTGAATAGATATGTAAGGAATGATATCAGCTTAGGGAACAAAAAATCAGCTTTAGGTTATACAAGAGCAATGTTTGAATCCAGATTTACATATACAACATTACAGTTTCTTTTCCACATATTACATAGGCCCAGAAAAATTGAGGCTGAGTCAGCCTTTGGCCCTATGTATTATGTAGTGACAAAAATTAATATGTTTAGAAAAAATAATATGTTACACTGTAGGGTCTTAAGCTGATAAATACATGTGCTGCTCCTCCGAGCAACTCTGAAGCTGCTGTCTGTGTCTGGGATATGTCTGATTTTTGGTGTAGACACTAGTTACAGTATTTTGCACAGATGAACATCACAACATAATTATTTCAGACTTCCTGTGGGTTTATGAACTGCATAAAAAGTTATTCTATCTTTCATTCTTATTCTGTATTTTCTAGTTTAAAGACTGCAATATGTCACCTATGGTATCTGTATAATTTCCTGTCAAGACAAAAATTTTAAAAGAAGTTGATCCCAAGTTTGTGGTGCTGCCCTGGCCCTAGCGATGTAGAGCAGATCAAGCTGTCTACTCTGAGTGCAGTCAGAGAAGGTGAGCTCAGTGGTTAGACTTTGGCAACTGTGGGAACCATGAGGAACACTTGATACAACCAGGTAGATAAAGGAGATTGAGATTTTTTTTTTTTTTTAATGTAAAACTAATTTTACTTTTACATTTTAAAAAGGTCCATATCACAAGAGTTCCTTTCTGGAACCAGCTATGGGAGCTGTACATCAAGGCACACGTTGGCATTTGAAGGTAGCACATAATTTCAGAAATGAGACTTTAAAGAAAGCAATGATATTTTACTTGCAGCAAAGGGATAGGAAAATGATTAGGATATATCTACTTTAATGCTATAAGTAGTCTTTGCTTATGTTGGAAAGTCTTGCTATAGGAAAGCTTTTACTCAGAAGATGTCCTGTAGTTCCATTTCCCCTTACTTTGAACTAGCGTAAGGTTACACTGTATTTAGCCAAACTACCTGGAGTTTTCAGGCTCAGGGTAAAAGGGGAAACACTTTAGGGCCTTGTTTCATATTTCTTTTCCTTTCCTACTTTCCTAGTTCGGCCAGCACAGGGTTAATTTGGTGCAGCTGGGCTATTCCATACCATGCCCTAGGGCCAGTTCCAGTTCCTCTGTGCCACTCGCATGGGTGTGATGGGTCCACTCCGCTCCATCTGTTTGTCCACATGGTATCGCTTATTTTGTACACTGCTTTTCTCACTGTTGTTATTGCTGTTGTTACTGCGATTATTTCTTATGTGTCACTGTATTAAACTCTCCTTATCTCAACTCAAAAAACATTCTCAGGCAACCCTGCTTTTTCCGTTTGTCTGAGGTGGGGGGGCAGTGGCAGCGGCCACGTGGCTCGGCTGCTGGCAGGGACTGAACCACCACAGCTTTACTAAACCACCACACCTACTCTTTCTTTTTCTTTTGCTCTCTTATTTATCCAACAGTTTGGTGTGGTTTAGGCCCATCTCACAGCTAAGCACTACGTGGTCATTCACCCACTTCTCTGCTTTCCTCCACCTCTCCTTGCCCTTTCCCCAGTGGGGAGGAAAATGGAAAGAAAAAGGTAAAAACTTGTAGGTTGTGATAAGTGCAGTTTAATAGGACAACAAAAGAAGAGAAGAAATAGTAACAATAATACTAATTTTAAAGTATTTTAAATGAGTAATGTGCAATGCAGTTGCTCACCAGCTAGAACCTGATGCCCAGCCCATTTCTGAGCCTTAATCCATCTTCCTTCCAGCCAGCTCACTCAGTTATATGCTGAGTATGATATCATATTGTTTTGGATATCCCCTTTGCTAGTTTGAGTCAGCTACCCTGGCTGTGTTAATTTTCTTGTGAAAATTAACTCTATCCCAGCTGAACCCAGGGTACAACTAAAAAATCATAAGTTCATATTAGAAATCTCTCCTCCAAATTAAGAAAAATAAATCAGCATGTAGTTTTCAAGAGCTTGTTGTCTACCTGGTACTGATCATCAACTGCTAAAATGAATTGTGCATGAATTAGTTACAGTAATTAGCATTTGGCACCAGCTATGTATGTAACAGCTGTTGGCATGCTGGTTAGAAGTTCTTAACAGAGAAATACTATATCCTGGCTGAGAGAATTCACTTATATCCCTTTCTCTCCTGCCTGTCCACCACTTTATGCTGTACATATGATACTAAATTAACACTCTGGTATATAGTACTTAACTTATTCCTTAGTTTGTTAAAAACTTGTTGCATGCTTCATCCCAGAGCACATGACAAGCTATCAGTAAGGCTCCTGCTTCACCTGAAGCCTTACAGCTGTGGGACAAGTTTGCTGCCCTCAAAGTTTTCAAGCAAAGTAATGAAGATGACTAAATCTGAACTACTTAGGATAACCTGGAGGAAGTAGCTAGTGATAGTGGTGGGCAGGGGATTGAGGCACTCAACTGCTAACCTGACATGTCTAAAGAATTTTGCTGCTTCCTGCGAGTGTGGATCCAGAGTGTTTTGGAGAGACTGCTTGCTCCATGCTCTGTTACTCCCTGCTCTTACTTGTGGGCATGAGTGATACTACCAGGGAGAACCTCAAGTTTATCAAAAGTGCCTACAGAACTCTGGAGGTGATAGTCAAGGTTAGGGGCTCAGGTGACATTCTTCACAATCCTGCTGGTGGGGGCAAAGGGTTGGCTATATGTTAACAGTCTGTTTCAGAGCTGGTATTGCCAGCTGGGTTTGGTTTCTACGACCATGAGACTCTGTTGGAGGATCAATGTCTGCCTGGGAGAGATGGGATCCATCTAAGTGGGGTAAAGTTATCTTTGTCAATAGGATAGTTGGCCTGGTAAAAAGAGCTTTAAACTGGGAATGATGGGAGAGCATTACTAGCAGCCCCGTGAAGGAATGATGGACAGTGTTGAAATACAAAGGACTAATGTGAATGAAAGGAAACAAAGTCTGCAAGACAGAGCTCAAGCATTTGCATATAAGCAAGGTAGTGCCCATATGACACAGTGATGGGGACACCTCCCAGGCCATTTCTGGGAAATAGGTATTCTGGAGCGCCTCTTTGAAGTGCCTTCCCACTAACACACAGAGCTTGGGTAATAAACATGAAGAATTAGAGATCTGTATGCAGTTGCAGGACTGTGACCTTCGGATCACAGGGATATGATGGCATGGCTTGTGTGACTGTAGTGCTGTAAGGGAAGGATTCAGGGTCTTTAGGAAAGATAGTCTGGAAAAATGAGGAGACGGTAGTGCCCATTATGTGAGAGAATAGCTGGAATGCATTAAGATCTTCCTGCAGGTGGATGAGAAGCCAACAGAGAATTTATGGGTAGGGATTGATAAGTAGACCAGTATGGATAACACTGTAGTGGGTGTCTGCTATAGGCCATCTGATCAGGAAGAACAAGTGGATGAGGCCTTCTACAGACAGTTAGAAGCAGCATCACATTAGCAGGCCCTAGTTCTTGTGGAAGACTTCAGTCACCCCAGTTTCTGCTGGGTGGACAAGACCTCAGGACCTATGCAATCCAGGAGTTTCCAGGGGAAAAGAAATGAAAACTTCCTGATGAAAATGATAATGAACCAGCTAGGATAGGTGTTCTTCTGGGCCTCATAGTTACAACCAAGCAAGGGCTTGCTGGGCATGTGAAAGCTGAAGGCAACCTTGGATGCAGTGACTAGGAGAAGATGAAGTTCAGGATCCTGAGAGGGGAGGTAACAGAGTAAAAAACAAGGCGACAACTCTGGACTTCAGGGGAACAGATTTTGGCCTCTTTAGGAATGCACTTGTAAGTGTCCCATGGGGTAAGGCCTTGGAAGAAATAAGGGGCCAAGAAAACTGGTTGATCGCCAGGGATCACCTCCTCTAAGCTCAGCAGCCATTCATGCCAGTAAGGAAGAAGTCAAGTGAAAATGCCAGGAGGCCTGTGTGTACGAGCAATGAGCTCCTGGCAAAACTCAGAGAGAAAAAAAAGGCATACAGAAGGTGGAAGCATGGGCAAGAACCTGGGAGGAATAATGAGACACTGTCCAAGCATGCAGAAGAAGGTATGGCTAGGAAAGCCAAAGCCCACCCGGAGTTGAAACGGACAGGGAATGTCAAGTGTAACAGGAAGGCCTTCTATGAATAAGTAAATGGCAAAGGAAAGACTAGGGAAGATGTGGGCCCACTGCTGAATGGGGAGGGAACCTTCACACAAGGTGTGGAAAATGTTGAGGTATTGAATGCCTTCTTTTCCTCAGTCTTTACTAGCAAGACTGGCCTTCAGATATCTCAGGTCCCAGAAAACAGAGTGAAAAAGAAAGTGAACCATTAGTGGATGAAGATCAGGTCAGGGAATACTTCAGCAAACTGGACGTAATTAAATCCATGGACACTGATGGAATGCACCCATGAGTGTTGAAGGAGCTGGCTGATGTCATTGCAAGGGCACTCTCAATAGTCTTTTATCAATCATGGTGACTGGAAGAAGTGCCTGAAGAGTGACAGAAAGCAAACGTCACTCTAATCTTCAAGAAGGGCAAGAAGGAGGATCCACGGGACTACAGGCCAGTGAGCCTCACCTTGATCTCTGGAAAAGTGATGAAGCGGCTCATCCTGGAAGCTGCCTTAAGAGGAGTCTTGCCAGCAGATTGAGGGAGGTGATCTTTAATCATCTCCTCAGTGTCGTTGTTGAGACAGACACGATATACAAAAAGAGATGAGCCAAAGCTAAAAGCCAGAGCTAAGTGCCACGTTTATTATTTTTACAAGCCTCTTTATAACCTTTCTTATCTATTCTGACTCCACATCAGAAAGCTGCTAAAACATTCGCTCAATGCTCTGTCCATATGCCTCTCTTTACATGCTAATTGGCTGGGGATCCTGCTGTGTCTCCAGCCTTGTCTGCTGATCTCTTGCCAGGTTTCTTCTCTGTGGTATTTGCTCGTTCAGCCTCTTATCTCCTTCTCTCCTTGGGACTTTCCAGCCTCAGGGCTTCCCAGGCTCTTCAGGGATATATCATTATCTGTTCAAGGTCACTGTCCATGTTCTCATCTCTGAGTGCTCGGACCAGCTGTGGAGTCCCACACCTCAGCACTGGTCAGGTCACATCACACATGGAGTATTGTGTCCAGGTATGGGCTTCCCATTGCAAAAGAGGCATGGTCGTACTGGGAAGAGTACAATGAAGGGCCACTAAAATTATGTGGGAGCATAGGTCCTATGAGGAAAGGCTGTCAAAGGTGGAACTATTCAGCCTGGAGAAGAGAAAGCTCAGGGGGATCATATCAATGTATATAAATACCTGAAGGAAGAATGCGAAGGAGACAGAGCCAGGCTCTGTGCCCAGTGACTGGACGAGAGGAAGTGGTCACAAACTGAAACATAGGAGGTTTTTCCTGAGCATCAAGAAACATTTTCTTACTGTGAGGACTGTGGAGCACTGGCACAGATTGCCCAGGAAGGTGGTAGAGTCTCCATCCCTGGGAATTATGCAAAAGCTTTCTGGACATGGTCCAGTGCCATCTATTCCAGATGACTCTGCTTGAGCATGGGTGTTGGACTAGGTGATGCCAAGAGGTATTTTCCATCTTCAAGTGTTCTGTGATCCAGGTACAGGACGGGTGTCCTGAAAGCTGCTTTGTTTCATGTGGCTAATTCATATGTAAAGTTTCAGCACTACTGAAAATTTGTTTGTGTGGCCTGGGTGCAGGTTCAGTATGGTAGCTTTAATGGAAGAGTGTTATCTGCTGTGTTATCAACCCTGACACCTTAAGTGTAAATCCTGACTGAATATTTCTATAATACAGTATTGTTCAGGAGAGCTAGACTGAAATAATGTCTTAAGTAATGAGTGAATACTGCCTGACATTTATCATCATTTGCAGATATTACAGGCTACTTGAATAAACAGAGCAATTTGCTCTGTGCTACAACTGCTTTCCTCTGTATCGGCTAAAACCAGTATTGCTGGGAATTAGATCTTTGGATTAATACCTGTGAGTATCACAAGAAAATTCAGCAGGTTTACATCTTGCACCCTTGTGGGAATGTTTCAGGCTTCTGTTGTGTACTGCTTGGTACTGCAGGGCGAGAAGGTCTGTATAGCCCTAGATTTCCTGTTAAAGCATGACCTCTGAACTACGTCTTATTTGCTATTAGTGCAGACTGGTGGAAACTGCACAGTAAATGGTCAGGTATTTTACAGAACTCCCTTCTTCAGGTGAGTACTTCAAAGCTGTGTAGGGAAAGCTGCTTTACAGGGCTTTCCAGTAAAGGTAGTGAACAAGTGTCTAAGGGGACAATTCATTTGGTGTCCTCAAATGCTATAGCTTTTGTTAGAACTTGTTGCTCTTAATGTTAAAAAAAAAAAAGCAGCCTCTTGGCTGTTTTTAAAATCCAATCTGAAAAATTAAAAGCACTTGCAAGCTCAGGTCAGTAAGTAAATATGTTTTAAATACAAAAGACTGAGTGAAGGGGAGAAAAATTTCGGAAGAAATCTCTGAAGGCTCATAAGATTTTCTGGTCAAAGTTTGACAATCATTTGTTTTTGTGGTGGTGTCAGTATAAGAAGTTCTTCAAATTGTTTTCTGACCCCTGAGGGAGCTGATGTGAGTCAAGTTTTTTGTGGATTATTTTTAATTCAGATCAGATTTGCAGTCAGTTTTACAGCATGTACTATTACAGAGGGTCTTAGGAAAGCATTTCCTCCAAAAAGAAGCTCTGAAATTACCTCTCAGATAAGTCTTCACCAAACTACAGCCTTGCCGCATTAGCAACCAGGTTGTGAAGCAGTTGTTGGTTATGTAGTTAGACCTGGCTCCTGACATGGTGTGATCTATTTAAAATCAATGTAGTGGGTACACATGGGAAGTGCCACTGTGAACTATCAGAATAACAACTATAATTAGCAGCTCTGTAATATGGGAATAGGAATGAACCCTGGAAAACAAAATGTTAGTTACATCTGTGTTACTTAAATATTGTATTTTACATGCAATCTTCTGGAAATTGTATTCCTTCCCTCATGCTCTGTACAGTTCTTAATTTCAAGGGCTTTCATATCAGATTGCTTACTTTACTTTCTTTCCTTAAAAGCTCACAATGAATTGCTTATGGCCTATTTAAAATCCATATAGACATAAAAATAAAAAAGAGAAAACCCAAGGCAGACTAACCACTAACTGAGCAATGATAGCTCTTAACAGCATTCACTGTTCACGGTTCAATGTATTACTGTAATCCAAACTGCAAGGTTTACTTTTTTAAGATCTTCCAGTTTTATGGCATTTTTCTCCTGTTTTATTTTCCGAATATCTAGGAATTAATATGAGGTATTTGCAGGACAAATGATACGGTTGCAGGAGAGGGAAAGCTCAAAAAGATTACAAACCCAATGTGTTTCTCTTGGTATTTCTGAATGAAATGAGTAGCCTTTTATTGTCTGGAAGGCATGACTGTACACTTCAGTATTTTGAAAAGGTTTTAATTTATATTGATATATTATCTTGGTCTGAAGCTTCAACGTTTTCACTAGTTTTGTGGGCAGTTGTTTTCGATGGCTGTGAATGTTGGAGAAATAATTGCTGCATGAAAGCACATGACAAAGGAGTAAAAAAAATAAAAGTATCAGAAATTTAGGTCTTTACCCAGGGTTGTATTTTCATTTCAAAACGTTGTGTGTGCTGGTACAGGCAGGACACAGGAATAACCATGAAACCATGGTTGAAATGCAAAGAGTAAATTTATTCTCATTATCTTGCAAACTAGGGGATCTCTGCGGGAGCACCCAGGCAGAGGCACGCAAAAGCAGATCCAGGCACTGCGGAGCTCAGGCCTTGCTAGTGAGCAAATGCTAAAGCTTAAGACAAAAACATGCTGCTTTCTCCTGTATATCAAGGATTCTTGAAGGTGCAGTTTTCCACTGTGCTTAGACCTTTCCCACAACAGGGCAGGAATCTCAAGTGTGTTTGATATGGTGGCCCTGCATCCTTCACAGACCTGTGCTCCCTAAACCCAGATATTCTACTGGTCAAGCACACAAAGCCAAGCAACAACTAGTGTGATAGATATGCTTTTCAAAAGCCCAGCTGCAAGTCACTTGAATGTGTGCGACCAACCTTCTGCTCTTTTCCCACAACCTGTTGCTACTTCTAGCAAGAGTAGTTGGAATGATTTCCTCTTTCACTCTCTTTGGATATTTCCTTGGGCAAGTGAAAAAAATGGTCGATTCTTTCTTCTGATACAAGAGTGGAAGTTTCTAACGGGATCTGTTTCTCAAAAATGATGGAAGATTGTTGAACCTATGACCTGCAGTTCTTATTAATCTTGCAATACATAAACAGGTGAGTTCATCCAGGTCCAAAAGGGTTCTCAGCCCATATTGAAATGCTTCAAAAAGCTCTTTAACTTAAAAGATGGACTGGAATTTGGGTATGTGTTGGAATCTGCAGCTGGTCTGAGGACTCAGGGATGGACCTTAGCCTTGAGCAAGACAGTGATGTTTCTCTGAAAGAGCCTGGGAAGCCTTGAGGCTGAAGAGTCCCAGGGAGTGAAGGAGATAAGAGGCCTAACGAGCAAATTCCACAGAACAGCAACCTGGTAAGAAGTCAGCGGTCACAGTAGGAGGAACAACAAGAATAACAACCAATCAGCATGTGTAGGGAGAATGGACTGAGCTATCCTACAATAATGAGAGCTTGAAGAATATGTGCTACCAATTAGAAATTGTTGCTAGGTAAATGTTCTGCACAATGTAACCAATAACGGAATAGCTTGTACTGCGTGCTGTGCCAAAGAGATTATAAAAGAGCGATGTTTTACTAAATAAACGGCTTTCACTTGATCACGTTGATCATGGCGTGATTGACCCGAGCTCCTGCAGGTATGAGTTACATACTTCTTTCCTCCCTCTAATTGCTTTAGCTAAGTTGTCAGATTTGTATTTAGAAATGGATTATTTTTCTAGTTTTCTGACTTCATGTCTTATGTAGGTCTTTCCAAATGTCAGCACAATTTTTATTTTTCTAGCCTACTAACAAAAGTGGTTTTTATGAAAATTAAACCAAACAACAACAGAACCAAAGCAACAGCTTAATGAAGACTAGATGAGCTACTGTACTTTGAAGTTATGTTGGCTATTTCCGTGAAGATTAGTCCTTATAGAACAATCGGATGTGTTTTTTCCTGGTTTTTCTTGTTTTCCCTTTTCAGCATACCTCGCCCTATGTCACACCCTTACTATTTCATTCCTTGTATATTATGTAGTTTTAAGATACTCCACAATTTAAGATTTTTTTTTTTAGTTGTTTAATGATTTTCATCTCTTACCTGCAACATTACATATATTTAAGAAACAAGACCTGAGGTAAAAATATTTGTTAACTCCCTGGAAAAATGCTTTTGTTCATTCTGATCAAAAGGAGCATCCTGGAAGCCTGTGTCCAGATGCAGCAACAACTCTGGTAAAAAAAAATTGTGCAGACAGCTAATTAGAGTTAGGTTTTATCTGGTTATTTCTGTAGGTAAAATTTCAACATGTGTTGACAAATAACAAGGACTGACTAGCTAGCAGAAGTCCTGCAATGCAGGGACAATAGAGGCTTTAGGACATGTGCAGTTTTGAGAAGGATGCTGGACAGGTTACTACATTTCACAGTCACATAGGTTGTCTCTTTATTGCGAAAAAGTCTGCCATCTGCTCTAGGTGTAGGAGCTTAAACTCTACATTCAGCACAAAAGGCTTTTATTAACTTATCATTTACCTACCAGTTGTCTGGAAAAACTAGTGTCGCGGTCGGGCGCGCAGAGGTCCGACCACCTCCCAAAGGGAGAAGGGTTGAGGGTAAATTGGGACATCTCCCCACCAGGCTCGCAAGCAGACACGGAGACCGAAATAGTATCTAACAAGTTTATTACTAAATATATTCCAATAAAACCTTATTTACTCTATGGAAATATTACAATACTAAAGAAGACCACGCCCACCCATTCACTCCGTCTCTCACCCACCGAGAGATAAGGGCAAATAAGGACTTAATTATGTCAAAATACAACCTGTATGTGTGGATGGTGCGTGTGTGTGCGTGCATGTGTCCTTTCGGCGTTTGGTGATGGTCTCCGTGGAACGGCGACGATGTCTGACCGGCAGACCTGGACTGTTTCCAGTGACGTCAACAGCTTGTAGCTTTTCTCTCTCTCCTTCTCTTGCAGCTTGGAGTGGCTTTTCCTGGCAGCACGTCTTTTCTGGCAGTGCAGCTTTC
>VZZY01006590.1:730875-743116 GCA_013400335.1 Eurystomus gularis | reverse complement strand
ACTGTCCTGTCTGGCCCGGCCCCACCGGTGACACCCTGCGGCCATGGGCCAAGCCTTCGGCCCGGGCACCGCCGCAGGTGACCCGGGAGATGCGGTGCGGGAAGCTGGCAGTGACCGAGGCAGGCCTCGCCTCGCCGGCCCCGTGGCGGGGCAGGGCCGGTTTCCCGATCTCCCTGCCCTGCTGCTGGGCCGCAGCAGAACGGGGGTCGGGCCCTTCTGCCCCGCCGCGGGAACCCCTGGTGCCCCCAGCCGAGGGCTGTGCCAGGGGTGATGCCCCGCCGTGAGGAGCCAAGGGTCCGGCCGAGTGTCCCCGGCTGCACAGGCATCAAGCGCTGCTTCGGTGGCCTTGCTCCTCATGCCGCTGCGGGTTGTCGTGTCGGGAGCACAGCTCCCAGTTTAGGCTGCCGCTTTTCGGCGTTCGCGAAGTGAATTCTGAAAACAAAAAGGTGGTGAGAACAATGGAGTAAAGCCTGCGCCTTGTGGGCTGCCGTCGCGGGGCTTGGCTCCCTGCTCTGTGAGTGGTCTCAATTAGAAGTTCTCTTAAACTTTGAGAGTTTTATCTTTTGTGGCTGATAACCCAGGAATGAGGAAATCCGTGTAGGCATCCTTTTTTCTGAGCTTTAAAAACGCTATCACTTAATTTTTAAAAGAACTATGGCTGACTCATACAAATCTTCTCACTTTACCCTCCTCCTTCTCAAACATCTTTACATATCAAATATTGCCTTTTGGCTCAAGCCTCCGAAAACTGACAGCTTTGTAAAGCATCAGCCGAGAAGCCAGACTGCGTTCAGTATGCGCTTGGAATTAATAGTTCTTAAATGAAAAAGCTTTGAAGTCTTAAGCGTAATTTCATAGGTGGATTTTTTTTACCAGTTTTTCTGGTGCCAAATAGCAAATCTTCTGTTCTTGCTGGCTTAGGTCTTGGAGTATCAGACCTGGATTGCTGTCTTAAAATACCTACACAGTTCTGCCATAGTAGCAGATGGCAAAATATAATTAAGGAATAATGTCACTACCGTTGCCTCATGTCATTTGTTTCCTTGTCCTTGCAGAAGTAAAAAGTGCTGTAGTCTGCCATGAGGTGACACGCTTCACCTACGGACAGCCTGGTAAGCCCATCAGACAGCGGGCCGGCAAGGCCTGGCCCGGATTAGCGTGCTGCAGACATCTGAGGAGAGCTCCTGTGAGTGCTGCAGCCTTTGAAACAATACTGTCTACTTGAAATGGGCTCAGGGAGTTATAGGGGACTGTGGCCGTGCAGCACTACGTCCTCCTAAGGGATGTTTGTGTGCAGGGGCCTGGCAGCTCGACCCTTGTACCCTGCCTTTTTTTCTACGTGTTTCCTCATTTCTCACTCACAGCCCCACAGCTGACAACGTGCCTTAAGTTTGACCACTTCCTACAAGAAATAATGTGAATACACCAGTGGCAGCAGAGGTAGTATTCAGTGTACATCGCATCTTATTTCAAATAACCTTCTGGAGGTTTCTGGTGCTGGGTCTTTTTTCATGCAGTAACAATTCCAACGGCATGCTCAACTTTCTTTTTTTTCCCCTGTGTGTATAACTTCAGCTGACGGTGTAAGGGTGCTTAGTTGCGCTTGAGAGCTGAATTTGGGTTCCTCTTAACCTCCTCCTGGACTCTTGAAACTGTGGCATGTTGTAAGTGGTTATAGGATAGCACGTAACTAGAAACTAGTACTTAAAATGCTTTTAAAAAAAAGAATAGTTACTTTTTGCTATCGGCAAATGCTTTGCCCTGAGATACTAATGGTCTCCTGCTCGCTCTGATGAACTGTGAGCCAGGAGTCTGTGAAGATGTGTCCAGAGTGAATTATAATGAATCAAGGCCTCCATGAAGAGTTTCTAATGTTCATTAAGCATTTTCACCTTCTCTTACGAGGCCTACTAAGCCACTATTAAAAGTATATTAGCCCTTCCTTTTCTGTAGATGTAAAATAGCAGCTAATGTTATGCATATGCTAAAGTGTGGTGGTATAAACGTCCAGTGATTCTGTAAGGCAGTTGCATTCCCTGCATTTTATTGTTTGATGAAACAGAAAGAAGTCTAAATTACCTGCCTGAAGCTGCATACTGTTAGGATGGCAGAGATGGAATGAATCTGTATTTCTGCAGCCTCGTCCAACATTCTCTCCTGTAGCTTAACAGGCTCTGGCCACGAGGCATGGCATCTGCTAGACAAGGACTACTTTACGAAGTTCAAACTTTCTTCAAGATTTCCCTCCATTCCCAAGATAATCTTCTTCAAGATAAACCCCCAGTTCTGGTCTGGACTGCTGGATTAAAAGTATATTTTTAACGCAGTCATAAAATAAAAGAGGTGTTTCAGCATGGATACTTGATTTTTTTTTTTTTTATTTGAATGATGATCATAGCCTGCAGCTGATAGAGACCAGTTGATACTGTGATGACTCAGCTGTGGAAGCATTACATAAAGTAGGTCACTTTTAAATCGCGTAGTCTGAAGCTAAAGAGACTCCAGGTTTAAAATTTTTATCTTCTTCATACACATTACTGATATTTCCTGGTTTGAACATAGCTGAAAGTTCTTGAGGAGCAGGGAAATGTTTTGGGGGGTTGACTTGGTGTGCTTTGGGTTTGGTTTTTTTTGGCCGTTTGTGTTTTATAGTGATTGAATTTAATCAGCTTGAACTTGGGGAGGAAGGGGAAACACCAGCTGCTTTCATTTCTAAAGATTCCAGTTTGCAGCACTCAAGCGAAAGGGAGGCTTAAAGGTAAGTTTTAGGGAAAGGAAAAGCAGAGACACATTAATTATTTTTTATTATAAGAGCCTAGCTTTTGTGTGATTTCGCAGATGTGGAATTTGCAGAGGAATACATGCATTTCTGTGAAATTCAAATTTGCATTTAAAACATTCTGGTTTTTCCCCTTGGTCCTTTGCATGGCTCTCTTCCCAACTAGAAATGTAAACCAAGTGTAAATGATGCATTGTTTGCCTTAGTGGGCAGACAGTCTGAAAACAATAGTGCTGATGGATTTGACTGCCTCTGTGTAAGATTAATGGGACATTAACTTTCAAGTCTAATAATGCAAATTTCAGTGTTGCCAAACCTGAGCTTTCCTTAAATGTTTCCTGATGGCCCTAAATGTCCCTATGTTATGGGCCAAAACTTCAGTTGGCAGTTTTATAATCTAGCTCTTCACCTTCAGTGCAGAGCCTCTTAACCTGTTGTTACAACTTTAGAGAAAAGGGTAAAACTTACCTGGAGTTTACTGTCCCAGTGATTGACGGGGTCTGGTATGCATATACTTTTCATACTTACCACCATTTTTTTATTTAAAGCATTTTTAAGTGGTAGGAAGCCACTAGGAAACTTAAAAGCTGCAAATCGCTTGTAAGATTCGGGCCTAGTATGTGAGGAGTACTTGGCGCTGAAATTCAGATACAGGAAATAATATGCCTGCCAAAATGTATTTGGTGTTCTCTTCAGTCTTTGATGGGTTGGTTGTTTTGCTGGCTCATTGCTACTGGGAATATTGGATGCGATCCTTCTTGGTTTTTAGCAGGAACTCTTGGTTTTCGTTTGTAAAGGTGGGTTTAATTCAGTCAGTCGCGGGGACGTTTTCTCAGTGGGTCAGTGGGTAGAAGGTTTAAAACCATTTGCCATTTCACCTGCTCAGGTTTCACACTAGCCCTCGTGTAATGACATCCTGTTCTGATGTTGTTCCTCCAGTAATTCAGCAGAGGCCTGGTATTTCCAGTGGTGGGCTGTGGGAATGGAATAAACCCTTTAATTACAGCAGTGAGGGCTTGTTTGAAAATACTCTAGCTCTCTTCCCTTCCACGTATGTTGTTCCTCTCTTCCTTAAGCAGATAAAGGATCCGAAGCTGTAAAATGCTGCCCTGCAAGCATGGCCATGATCGGTGCCTGAGAGCGTTGTCACCAGAACACCGTGTCTCGAGGTGTTCTGCTAGAGATCACAGCTCCCTGGTCTGGGAGCAGCCGGGTGCTCTGAGTGTATCCCATCTGCTCCCGTGCAAAGTTTATTGCCTTCATTTATGCTGCTGCAGAAAGCTCTTTGGAGTGACCAACTTGGCTGGGCACGGAAGCAGAGAGAAAATGCTCAGGTGGAAAGAATAGTTCCACTGGTTCATGTAGGAAAGAGTGGCATCTGAAACTGTGTCAGCATTTCTGCGACAAATGTGTCATCCTGGACTGGTGCGTCATAAACTCTATCCCATATTTTTATCTGGAGGAACAAAACCTCCTTTAACCAGGCATAAAAATGGGATTGTGTAATTAAAAATGCATTGAAAACTAAATGGGAGACTAAGGTCTCCACAGACTCTGTGCATCTGGGTCAGGCCTGTGGAGCAGGAGTAGTTTCTGGTCAGGTTTGGTTTAGTACCTGTAGGATTGCTACAATTGCAGTCAGACATGTGGACTGCTAAAATTGGTTTGGCAAAAATGGGACAATGCCCCCAGAAGAGTTTCTAATTGCATCACTTGAGGGGCATGGCTTAATCTTTTCTAAATGTCTCTCTTCTGTAAGGTGCAGTCCACTTGGTCTCTCCTACTCAGGTTCTTGTGGTCTTTTCTGCCAAGTTCTTCCCTTGCTTTGCTCTGCAAAAAGGCAGTTTTGGATCTGTGGCTGTTACTATATTGCTTTTACTTCCCAAAGGCTAGAAAATATGCAAACAGTAAGAATCAAGCTGAGAAACTGTGGCCTGCTGCCGTGCTCCAGGAGGGCTTGTATTTACGTCCCCGTGCTCTGCTTTCGGTTCTCTGAGCTTGCCTTGCTGGTCTGACATCTTTTGGATGACGCGATGGTTGCAGGAGATTAGCGTGTTTTGGCACACACACGCTCTGATGACTGGCTAACGATATTTATAAAGTTCAAAAATAAACCATGGGAGCTCATTCTGACATAATCTACTAATCTTAGTTTTGTACTTTGATACTGTGTTGTCTGAGCCAAGTTAGGATAACTATATATTGCAAGCAATTCATTTTTAGCTTTGCTTGCAGATTAGTGTCGAAGCGATGCGTGCTTTAAATTAAGAATGATGGGAGTGAATTTTGAGAAATTATCAACTATATGCATATGGAAATCAGCTCTATTTTTAAAAACAGATTTATGTGAGTGGGCAGAGATACATATTCCAAAATATTTCTGGACAATGTTGTATACTGGCGTTTTGACGTGATGTTTTTTTCCTTCACTGTCCACAAGAACAGGATGGTCTGCCCTTTCCCACATTTGTATGCTAGGGGAAGGGCTTTCTTTTCTCTCTGCGGATTGTGCTTTATTTTCTTCTGTTTAAAAAATCTGCTACTGCTTTGGGTAAACTTTAGTCTCGTGCTAGTCATGCTGCGATTTGAGGAGTCCAATGAAGAGATTAACATTTTGAGGCTCCTCAGTGACAGGAATTCAGTTTTCCCTGGGCCCTGACAACTCCATTTAAACAGCTGATAACACTCTCCTAGCTATGTTTGGGAAGGGCCTGCATTTTTACAAGTGCAAAAAGGATCTTGCTGATGTAAAGCATGTGAGCCGAAGTGAATTACAATGTACAAATATTTTTTTGAGATTGCTACTAATAAAATGGACAGAAACCCTGGGTCTTGGACAAGAGTCTGTCCCGTGTCTCACTCTTTGAGATGCTTATCGTTATTTTTATGAGTTGTTATATTTAGCATATAATTTTCTGTGCTGTTCTAAAACCGGGAGTCTTTATGCCCAAGAAGTACGTAGCCTAAAAGTTGCATTTAGACTTCTAAGTTGCTGCAGGCTCCCCCCATATGTTTATAGGTTTTTTTTCCCTT
This sequence comes from Eurystomus gularis, assembly GCA_013400335.1. Lineage (NCBI taxonomy): Eukaryota > Metazoa > Chordata > Aves > Coraciiformes > Coraciidae > Eurystomus > Eurystomus gularis. Next base: position 737,304 of record VZZY01006590.1, on the reverse strand, counting down.
TTTATAAGTTGCCTGTTAAGCAGACTAAGGGTGATTTAGCAAAGGGATATGGTGCCTTCTTTCTCGCCTTTTTTATTTCATGGATATTACTTTCAGCCAGTTTGTTCCACAGAGTTCTTTTTGGTACATCAAAGTTGTAAGCCAAATCTCTCAGCTGCAGTGTGCATGCTAAAAACCCCGTAATACAAATTTCCAACCCTGCGCGTATGCCAGATCAATTAACTTCTTAACTCAACTCGAGCTGAAAAAAGCATAGAACTACTTGTGTTTTGGTTTCAGCCCTACAAAACTTGGTCCAGACTTTTGAATTTACAAGACTGAAAGCCAGGTGAAAATAAGGTTTTCCGTTATTCTTTGTAAAGTTGACTGATAACTACGCTGGTGGTGTTCCTTTCTGGGTGATGTTCCAAATGACTGCCCTTAATGTGTGTGTTTTTCACAGAAGGGTGACATAGATGGACGCCCGAGATGCGTTTTTCTGATTGATGGTCACTTTTCCCCCTCCTCTTGAAGTGTAGTGATAATGATGAAAATTCTCATGGCCTATTGCCATCGTGCAGACTGGCTTTCTGAGACCAGGGAACATCCCGTTCAGTTTTGGATAGAAAGCAGAAGTTCATGTGTTCACATACTGCTTCCTCTAATCATTCATTAAAAGCTGTACGACACCCACGTAAGACTGTGAGAAGGTAGTCTTTCTGCTACTGAGGCCTTTAGCTTAAGTTGGAAAAGCTCTTACCAGCGTTAATTTTTTTCATTCTAGTTATTCAACATATAATGGTGACACAGTAATATCACTTTGTAAGACAAGAGGCTTCGTGTTACTTAAAAGCTGGAGTTACAGCATGTTACAGTAACTGTAACTTGTGAATTATTTATAACTTGGAAGAAATAATGGTTGTCCTAATGGCAAATAATTTTGAAGCTGGCTTTTGCTTTTTTTTTCTTTCCAAGTCAGTGATGCCTTGAACCAGTAAAACCTGCAAACATAAGAAGTAGCTGTCAAGAGAAGCTGTCCTGTCCGGTTTTGCTTCCTGTCTGTGGTGGAAATGTCCTGTGTGTAGCTTTTGCATTCTGCCTTCAGTAACAACGATGTGAATGTGGAGATGAGTAAGCTGCCTAAAGCCACGTTTTCATGATCACTTTAAGGCTGCCCTGCACTGAAGGAGTGGTTTAGCCTTCCTCTGGCTGCCTGTCCCCCTCTCTTCTGCAGGCCAACACGTGTGCCAGGTGATAACTCCCACCACAGGCTGGGGACTTGCCAGGTTAAAACCGAACTGACAGAATGTGGTTGATTTTTAATGTGGGTTCATTTAATATTGCAGTTGGTGATGTAGCTGTCAAAGTACTTGGTCTGAGGAAAGTGTGACAGGGACACAAAATGAAGTGGCAAGGGAGGGGTAGGATTGCTTCTTTTAGCAATAGTGTGAGCTTAAATGGGCTGTGACATTATGACTAAATAGGAGTCAAGATATGTGTTTTATTTCCTAGCAAACAAAATAAGATGTCCTTGTCTGTTCTAAGGATTGTTTGGGCATGGATTTTGCTGTACTGTCCTTCTGCTGGAAGCGTGGTGAATATTAAATAAGGCTGAAACAAAGCTAGGCCACGCAGGTGAAAATGAAGCTAAAGGTGCTTGTGCCTGTGGTGATGGTAGTGCCGTAATAATTTCCAAAGTGCTAAAATATGTTAGAAGAGGATTAAAAATGTATTACTCTTGTTACGTTTTACACTCGCTTAGATAGGATTTGAACAATTTTAAACTTACAGAAGAGAAGAAAAAAGGAGAAGAAAATGAAGTTAAGATAGCTATGCTACTGGAAGCCGAATTACACTGCTAAGTGTGGTAGAAGAGGAGGTACTGTAATTCAACAGCCACATGCACCCACCCCACAGCATAAGATCTCCACTGTGGAATTGAAACCATGGTACTGTTCTGCTTTCTACAACAAGGACCTGCTTACAGAATGGAGTTCCTCCAGAAATTTCCCATGGCTTGCTTTGTTTTATCTTGCACTACTTGAGAACAATCTCAGATAGCTTCTCTTGTTAAAGCCACTCGTGTCTATTGAATGTGCAAGCAAACTGAAGTACTGATGTGTTTTTGCCCCAGGTTTCCAGGTAGCGTGAGAAGGCCAAACCATGTCAAATCGAGAAGCTGCAAAAAACAAGGTTTCCTTTGATTATAGGAACATCAGGATGTGGCATCACATGCCTTTTTCTCACCATTGAGGCCAGCAGCGGTGACCCTACTGATCTTTCCTTCATGGTGTATTGCTTTGGCCATATCAATACAATTAAAGAGCTGCACAGAAATGGAGCCTTGAAAAGTAGTTATTCCAGTGCTCTCCTCTTCTTCCCCTACCTCCTCATCTTTAAATGGTCTGGTTTCAGTGTAAGCCTGCAAAGACTTTTTAGTGGCATAGCTAAGGGACCGGTGTGGCACAAGGACCTCTTTGGTTTTGCTGCGGATTAAAAAGACACATGGAACTGCACCCACAGTTTCAATCCAGCAAGGTGCTGTACCATGTGCCTGTCTCAAATGTATGAATACTCTTACGTCAGTTGAAGTACTTGGAGCTTGTAAGTTAAGCACATGCCCAAGAGCTTTTCAGGGCTTGAGATTTTGCCATTCCTGTGTAAGAGTGTGTGCAAGTATTTGCAGGCAGGAATGTTCGTTTTCTAAGAGGGTGATGGCCATTTAATGGTTTTAATGGCTTTACTGGATGTAGTCCTGCCTGGGTTTTTTCTGAACTCTTTCCTTTCGCCTTCCCAGCATCTCTATTTAATATTTTATTTAAATGTAATAACTGTTCTTTTTCATTCCTTAATCTTCTCTTCATTATAGTGTGCACATATGCATAGTACTGGCATTTTTTACCATTTACCAGCCTTGCCCTCTCGTCTTCCAGTCCTACACTTTTCTCCTCTCATTTCTGTGTACTTCTCTCATTGGGCTTCTCTATCCTCGTTATTCCTGTCTGAGGAAATCAGCTCTTACGAAGCTGCTGCAATCTCTTTGCAGAAAAGCAAAAAGAACTGTTATTGCAGTATTAGTTTCTTTTCCTGAAGGCCCAAGGGGGAGATGAGGAAAGGTTCCTGCAGTTCACTTTGGGGGCAGCTCCATAGGAGATACTTTGGAAGGGGAGGGATCGCGCGGTTGCTACTTGTCTGTCAAGCCTGCATGCAGCATTGGAGTGTTGGTTATAGAAAATACTGGCTGTGTACTTACATTATGCAAGGCTCAGCAAACTGTTAATGTGCAAATACTGCAGAGGAAAAGTAGAACATGGCCCTGCTCGTGCTTTTTCACAGTCCTTTTATGAACTTTTGGGAAATCGAATCCTGCTGATGTGAGCATTCAGGAAGAGCTAATTTCATAATTCACATACATTAAAGGCTTTTATTTATAAGACATTAATATTCATGCTCTTTCAGTCAAGAGCAGCATTATGTGACATGACTGACCAGTTGTAAAAAACAGGGCATAGCTTCCATTTTTGAAAGGATCTCTGCAGTCTCCATTTGAGTGTGACCTTCTGAAATAACCAAAGGTGGTCAGATTTCTTCCAGGCTGGGTGGCAGACTGGGTATAATAATTTCTGGGCCCTGTTGCTTTGGAGAGCAGGAATACAATTTTCAGCATAAATATGTTAAGAAAAGTATAGTCTCTTAAAGCATTCTGGGTAATATAATTTATTTATATCATACTTAGTATTTCATTATGCCACTATTTTAGCTGGCTTCTGTGAAAGCTGGTGGTGTGTTATGCAGAAGAAGGAAATGTGTTTACGATGTAGGTAATCATATGTTTTCCTCTCACAAGTATCTTTATCTTTTCTTGTAGTCTTTTTGACTTCTATTCCTTTGGCACCATAAAAATGGTGCCATTTTTATGCAGTCACGGATGCAATGAAATTAATTCCTTGTGGGCATTTTGGAAATTACTGGTTCGCTATTTTGGATGGAGCAGAATAAAGGGGTAAACTGTTATTTCCTTGTTTCGCTAACTTTTCTCAGATCCTGTCGGGGGTGAGTGTGTTGTTTTTTCTCCTTACAGACAGCCCATCTCATAATGGCTCTAGTCATGCCTGATGACTGGTCAGAACATTCCTGCTGGGCTCTGCCTCCTGGCCCAGTTGGGACCAGGAACAGCATTCCTGCACACACACTTGTCCGTGGGTGTCCTGGTTTCCCTTCTGGGATAGTGTCGAGTTGACCAGAGGGATTCCCTGGCAAAGTGGTCAGAAGCTTTATAAGACTTTTTCTAGATATGCCTTTGCTTCTTCCTTTTCTTTCTGTTTCATGTCCCTGATCACCTTGCAAAACCAGGGGTAGATACATGGTGCTGACTGAGGGACTGCCTGGTTCTCAGCTCTGCAGAATCCATCTCCCTCTCATGAGGTCTTTTCAGAGGCGCTTCAAAGCATTATCATTCTGTTGCCTGCATGCTAGAAGCATGCAGCTGCATCTGGGGCTTTGCGAGGGAAGCAGGAGTGTGCTCAGCTCTGAAGGGCTAACCTGCCCTGCGGCACAGACTGTGAAACCAAGGTTAGTATAATGTGAGAAAAATGGCCAGGATATGTATCCGTGGTTGGAGTCCTGCTTGTGTGAATGGTGGCTTGCTCTGAGTTCCTGCTTAGGTCCTACCGCTCTCCTTGTCTTTAGCCATCTCAGCAGTATTTTTGCTGCTTTTACTTGCCTGTTCTCCCTCAGTATTGTGTCGTGGTCACACCTTCAGAAGATCAGATGCAGCTTGGCTGACAGGTATGATAGCTTAGGAGGGACGTGGACCTTCATCTTTACAGTGGAAGAATATACATGGGCACGCTATACTGTTGTCTTTGGAAGAAGACTTTGAAGATGTCTGTTCAGGCATGCTTTTGAAGGTGTTCTGAAATTTGCTCTCAATTATCCTCTATATAGATGACTTATCACCGTTCTTCTGTTCCCATGGAGCACTAAATCACATCTGGGGCTGAGAGGTTATCCTTTTTCCTTAAAAGGCTTCCTATTTTTGCACCACTTCTTCCTTTATTCCATGCTTTCCAAATGTCCAGGTATCTTTTTCCTACCTGAGAAGACCCAGTATTTTAATCAGCAACCCATGTGCTACAAAGCTGAAGCAACATAGCACAGCACTTCAGCTTTGAAAGCTCATTCCTCCATGGAAGAATGCCATTGAGATAGTTCCAGCTGGTTTCCAAATTTCCAATCCACCAGCTTTCTCAGTGATTAGATCACCCTCGATAAAAGCAAGGATCTGCAGTTGATCTGAGGGAGGCAGTAGTTTAATTTCAACACACATGAATAATATTAGGACCATGCATAAACTAGTCTAGTTAAGAACAACGAAATAATAGGTGATCTCTTGAGGCAACCCTTTGAAACCAGAAGTAATACCTTATAAATTTTTAAGCATGTAAGAAAGGAGATTGAATAGCTGGCATTATTTGAGACAAAAAACCGTAAGAACAATTCTAAGATTGGCTGACTGACCTACTGTTCAGCTTAGAAACTAGGACAACGTCTAGCAAGGGAAATCTCAGTTATAGCGGACTGGTTATCAGGGCTTCTAATCCTGTCATAGATAAGAGAATATAAAACTGTCAAAACCAGGGTCTTAAATCTGCATCTCCCAGCTTGCTGTCATTTGCATGGCTTTTTTTTCTTTTTTTTTTAAATTGATTTGGTTGGTTGTTTGTGCAGGAAGTCCCTGGAGAGAAACCAAGCCTATTTCCACAATGACACGAGGTTCTTGAAGATGCAAGTGTTTGCTCTCAGGGTTATCCGTAGGAGAACTTGCCTTGCCTTCTTACATTCATGTGTTTTCATACATGGTTCATGCCACAGCATGAGAAAGTTCTCTGGAGCAAAGTGTAATTCTCTACGGCCTCATTTCATTATGTTTTCCAGTTTCTGGCTTATCTAGTGCCTATCTCAGTAAATTTTCTCAGCTCTGCTGTGTTGGCGGGGTCAGTAATCTCACTGTTCTTTCTGTAGAAGATTCATGTGGCTGGCTCTTCCTGGACTAGGTTGAAGAGCTGCTTTATTGTCACTTCTGAAAAGTTCCTCTGCCCACGTTTTCTCGGCACATCGAACCTCCTTGTTATTGTCAGTTTAACTTGCTGATGCTGGGGACCAAAACAAATATTACTGGGGCTTAATAAACAGCCTGCCTTGGGATGACTATTACTGTTGTGATAAAAACGATACAATGTTGCTTGCTCATTGATGTATACTTTTTGGCCATCTTCCAGGATGAAACTGTAAGTTCATTCCAGGAGACCTTCAGAGCAGTACAGAGTTGTCCATTTATTTCCTTCAACTGTTATCGAGCTGACAGCTTGCATTTGGAGGGTCGTATATTCAAAAGCTGCCAATTGGATCTTACTTCATTTTAGCCAAATGTGGCACGGAGTCTGAAGT
>VZZY01006590.1:588171-730845 GCA_013400335.1 Eurystomus gularis | reverse complement strand
CTACCCCCCCCCCCCCCCCCCCCCCCCCGGCCTTTTACCTTCTGCTCTCTCCCTTCCTTCCCTTTCCCTTCTCCTCAGTTCCTCCTGCTGAAAATAGAAAAGGTCTGGGAACAGAGGCAATGCCACAAATAAAAGGAATTAGGTTTTTTTTTGTTGATGCTGCCTGTAATTTTGGTTTCTGCTAATAAGACTTTAGTTTCTCTGGCCAGATCGGTTCTGCATTGTGGAGAAACACATGGGTTTCAAAAATGGTAAATGGAAGATTTTTCATCTTGCTATTTCTTCTAACCATGCTTCTACCTCTAAGTTAGCTGCTTATTTCCAAATTACTACTGGTGACTTTGTTTCCCTCCTCCTGCTTCGTCAGTGCTCCCCACTGCTCTTTTGGTACCTTTACTTGGGAAGTCACCATTTGGAAGCCTGTGTGAAGCCCTCGTTGGGAAGTCTACCTGCTTAGCTGAGTAATAATCCTCTAGAAGAAGGGGAAACGGGGGGGACAACAAACCACACACAATTTCTGCCTGTGAACTACTTGAAATCAGAAAGTTTATTTCTGTTGTGGTACCCAGAGAAATGTTTTCCTCACTTTGAGGAGCTGTGAGGACAAGCTTAATATTTTTTTTTTGTGTCAGTGAGACAGCACCTTGAATTCTTCTAAGTGTTTTACACAGTTGCTTTTTTTGCGTGTCTCTGTGCATTCCTGGAAAAAGACATGTTTTTGTGGTTCGGTTGTAAGTGCTCTCAACTAAGCAAGATGAGCTCAGTGGTCTGTTTTACAAAGTAGATAACTTTATTTTGATTTATCTGGCCTCTCTTTTAAATGCAGTGGAAGAATAGAGTTTCAGTTCTGAACTAAAGTATTCAGTCTATGAAAACTCTTTCAATTACTTACTTTCAAATTACCTTTCCCAAGTGATTCCTGGCTTTTTTTTTGCGGTACGTATTTGTGTATTTGTAAAGTGGAAAAATAATATAATAAATACCTGACTAAAAATTACTGTTTAATGTGTTAGCTGCTTGCTTTAGTCTCAAAAACTCACGCCAGTGCGATTAGATGAAAGCGTGCTTGCATCCATTTTCTCTAAGAGTCTGTCACAAAATCCTTCTGTTCTCAGGATGATAATTTTGATAGTTATTTCAAATGCTAGCTATTTATGCATTCATTTTATAGAAGTTTGTCCTATGTTTTATAACTTTAATGTGGGTTATTTCTTAATTTTGCATTGTTTTCTGCTGAAGCAATGTTCTGTAATTACCTGATTCACTGTGGTTATGTGTAAATGAAACTACGAAATCTGTTGTCAATTAGCAATCAATGCGGTATCCATATTTTTAAATGTTATAAATTGCTTATTAGAGCTAATTTTCCAGGGCATCTCTATCTCCCTTCTTAATGTAATGCAGAATATTTTACAAGAATGCCTAGGTTAACAATGATAGTCTTGCTGTATTGTGCAGAAAAGGCTTCTGTGCAGACCCAGCTGGGTTTCAGGCTTAATTCATTGCTCTATGGTGGGATCACCACAGCTGCTGTGGGGCCTTTACAAATGCAAAAAAGCTGTCAGTGTTTGTTTCATCAGATGCATAAGTGATGAGGCCAAGTTGAGGAATCCATTCCAGCGCGCGGTGTGCATGCTGGAGGCATTATTGTTTACAGAATTAGTGTCTTAATGCTTTAAAATACCTGGTGTGTGTTTTGCCTTAGAGCAAAATATTTTTGGAGTAAGATGGTTTAAGGGTCCTCTTCAGTTTAGTCCCCTCTTGTAACAGCGTTTGCCCTGACTGTGTGTCTGAATTACTGCGCTGTACCTGCCTTGGTCGTGAGGAATTCACTTCTCCTGTCTTGTGCATCTTTTTTGCTAGTATTTTGATTATCATAAGCACTCACGATTAAATAATTGCACAGCTTTAATGCAGATTCCTTTCCCCCCACCCCACTTAACTGTCAGCTGGAGGAGTTGCACTGACAGTCTCCTATGGTCACCAGAAGTCAGGGCACTTCTTTTGGCTGTCAAGGCTTGAACGAGGTTCCTTCCAGCCAATTAGAGAGTAACGATGATTGGTTTCAGAGGGTGCTGCTTAAGAATGCAAAGCATGCCTCCGTGGTGGGGCCGAGCACACAGTTCCTCCACCAATTCTCCTCTCCTTTGCTTGAGGCTCCAGGAATGTAACATGGAGTAGGGCTTTTGCTTAAATGACGCCAGGCTGGCTTTTGGGGAGTACGAGGGGGGGATTCAGATCTTAAATCGTTTTTTCTGTGGGAGTGTTCATGTGATCTTCCAGTCTTTGTTGCAGTCTGCTGGCTGCGTGCGTGAGGTTTCATTCGGGCATGCCACCCTTCCCCGGATCGTGTAACCCCACCGATAATAGGCATTGCAGGAATTTCAACTAATGCGCTGTTTAAGCCGTCGCCGCTATGATTTTATTAAATGTGCTTGCAGCGTGGAATTTTGCTAATGCTGTCGAGTGATCTGTTATGCAAATTGAATGTAAGAACGGGCTAGTGGGATTTGTTGTCTGTATATTGGAGACCTGTCTTTCGCATTTGGAAATGAAACGAGCTAAATGGTGTTGGCTGAAATGTGCAGGCAGCCTTCGAGGTCCTGCTTGGGGCTGCAATATTGTCTCCAGAGGGGCCCGGTTTGGTTTGTAGGGAGGCACGCCTGGCTGGAAGCGCGCTTGCCGCCGGTGCATGCCGGGCATGTACGGGGTGAGTGGAACAACATGGGTGTAGGATAGCTTAGGCACAGGCATCTACAAATTAGATTATGAGATTTATTCGCACTGGTCGTCATGGCCGGGCAAAGCTGTGTTCTTGCTTAAGCTCTTCTGCCCTAACACAGGCGGGTTCCTGTGCTGGAGCAAACGATGTTTAGCTCACTACACGACTGGAAGTATCTATGTTTGTTGGCTAAACTGCTGGCCTGTGGCTAAAGCAGCACTTTTCCAGGTGTGATGTGTTACGAGGATACTCTGGAGTGCTTTCAGGTGAAGTGGGAAGGCAGGAATTTGGCTTCATTTCCAGATTTGCTGCTTTGCTGAGGCACATGAGCTGCTGTAAGCCAGCAGACATGAGAGGAGCCGCCTCCTCCTCCCTGTGCTTGTTGCTGCTCTTGTGGCCTCTATTATCTGCAGGCTCAGGCTCAAAACACAACCAGCCTCCTTTTCTCATGCGGTTCCAGGGAGCAAGTTGCTTGCAGTGCTTTGTAGCTAGAAAAGCAGCAGTGGCCACAAGAAATTCCCACCTCACAGCCTGGGCTCTCCATCCCTTTCCTTCACCTCACTCGCATTTATTTCCCTTGGAGTCTCTGCTGCTATTTTATTTTTTGTTGTTGGCTGTTAAGAGCAGCTTTTAGTGGTGCCTGCACAGCATCATCTGGGAAGCTGCCGGTTTCAGTGTGCGCACGGAGTGGTGGATGGGCCGCTACGCTAATCCCTCTGCCATGGAAACATGGTTTTGTGAGACACAGGGAGTCCTCTTGGGCAGAAAACGGGAGCCAGAGCACAGGGAGGTGAGGTTTGTACCTGTGATGTGGTTGGTCTCAGTGCACAGGCTGTTCCCGTGGTCTGTCAGTGCAGAGTGGCTCAAAGTTGAGGCTTCTGTGCTGCAGGGGACCCTAATAAGAGGCCAAATTCTGTCCCGAGTGCCATGAGTGCTCCCTGATGGGATGGAGGGCAGGTGAGCTCTCTCCTGAGGTCTTCCTCAGCATCATTCTTCCTCTGCCTCTCCGCTCCTCTGTAGTTTGGGTGGCAGAAACAAAGAAATGGCTATTAAATCCAAAAGTTGGAAGGAGCTGGAAGGGAACAGTCCCTTTTCCCTTTCACAGGGCAGGCTGGTTAACTGTCTGCGCTGCCTGTCCAGGGGTGGTGGCTGCTGCTGCATCCCTCCCCACCACAGCATCCTTGCTTCTGCTGCGAGTCCCCACTGACCCTTGAGCTTGAGTTAGAGCTGCTTCATGGGAATATTTTAAAAATGAAACCAAATTATCTACAGTTTGATGTCTTTTTAAAAAACCCGTACGTTGTTGTATAACCAGGCTTCAGAAAAACCCAAATTTTGAGCCAAATCAACTTTGTGGTTTCCTGTTGTCCTTTGGGTTGCTGGTACCGTGCCAAATCATGTTGGCAAAGAAAACACTTTGGTAGTTACAGACATAACTGTCCTGAAAAATGCAGTAGTAATGGTTTGGGTGTAATAAGCATTTTTATGATGCTTATTTATTAAGATTCCTCCCCCCCCGCCCCCCCATAGGTTAAGCCACTAATAATGGAAATTGAGATTCCAGCTTTATATTTAGCCTTGTAAATGCATTGGCTTTGGAAATGGCCTTGTTAGTGTTAACGTGGATGTTTGCATCGGGAACTTATTTCATCATAGGAGGCTGTGTTAAGCAATTGTCCCCTTGCTAGTGAATTGGCTCTTGATGGAGATTCAGAAGAGCTTATTTTAATTAGGCTTTGTTTGAAAACATGGCTCAGTCTACTAATTGAGGTAGGTGCTACTTCCCTGTGGACTTCTCAGTGTTAATGCAAAATTGCTGGATATTTGCTTTTTAAGCATACTTCTGTCCTGTTTGTATGAGAAAAAGATAATTGTGTGGGAAGGACTTCGGTTTTGTATTAGGAAATGAAAAAAAAAACTTTCAAGAAGTGCACAGTTAAAAGTAGTATTTCAAAATGCTCCACTGGGCAGTTGGATTTTGGATGGGAAACATGAGCGTGATGTGGTTTCACTAACGAAGCACTGAGGCTTTGGAGGTGACAAATTGGCCTTGGGAAAATGGTAGTGAGCACTGACAACAGGGATGCAGGCTCTGTGAGGCGATACGGTACACAGCTTTTTGCTTGATACCCACCGTCGCCGATGTGTTCACCTCTTCCTGTGGCAATTTCAACACAGGAGAGAGCTGCTTTCCGTGCTTCAGTTGGCAGAAGGCACGTTAATATGTGGCTGCCCAGTCTGCTTTTCTTTCAAAGAGCTTAGCTGACGTTCAAGGCTGAGGGAGGTACAAAACAAAACTCTGAAAATCTTTCAGATGTTTTAATTAAAAGTGATGGAAGTGGAGAATTAGAGCCACTTCTGCACTAGGACGGCTTATTCAAACATGCAGCTTAACCAGTTAGACTGCAAGGTGGAAAATGCTAGAGATTGTGTATCTGAATTAAGCAATTTTAATTTGGTCTTTCATCTGTGTCATTACCGAGGGATATCCTGCAGGCTGGTTTAATGAACTCAATCTAGAGGTGTGTAGAGGCACATCTCTTTGCTTGACAGCAGCAAGATGGCATGCTATGACTGGCAGACATATCTTCAGCTTGTGTAATTGTCTGCTCTTGTCATATGATGACAAATGGAGCGATGATCATATTAAACAACAAAAAAAGTTCAAAGTAACACGAAGGCTCTGAATAAACTCTTGGAATCAAAGAGATTCTCACATGACAGCATGTCAGCATGGGTATTTTTAGCCTGAATTAATGCAGCTATAGGAAACTCCCCTCCCCCAGAGAAGTATTACTGTGTTAAGTTAAATGTCAGTCAGAATTTTTAGCCTAAATTCTCCACTTGCCACAGGTGTGGGAGCTTGTCTCATCCCCTCAGTCTACATTGGACGGGCAGGCAAGGGAAAAACTGTCCCAGGTCAGTGGTTTGAAAACCTTTTGGTTTTGTAACCAAAGTTTGTCTGTTGACTGACATCTGATTTTTTTTTTTTTTTTTTTAAATGTGTTTCTTCCAAACCCAGATGCAGTAAGGATGAGATCATGCAGAAAAAATTCTCAAGGAACTGAGCATAGTTTGGAGTTTTGGCAAACATGTTTGAGGGGAATAGATATTTCCTTCTCTTCCCTTTTTCTGTCTGGTTTTCTTTCTCATCACAGGTGCACGCTAAATGCACTTCTGTGCATGATGGCATGAGGCTTGAAGTTTTGCAGAAGTAACTTGCCGAGGAAGTATGAAGATGGGTGTCACGAGAAAGACTTTTCCTTTTGTAATAGGAGAATTCCACAGAAAGGAAGTACCCCTTCAGAAAATCTAGGAAATCTGTTTTTGAACAAAGCGTGCAGTATTAAAGGATTTGAAACAGGAGCTGCAACGTAAAGAGCAAAGGGGACAGAAGCTTCTCCACCTCACTTTTTTTTCCCCGTAGGAGCTGGGATTGAGCATAAATTAACCATGGGGAAAAACAGTGATACAGATTACCAGGTTTATTCACTTCCTAGCTCCTCTCTGGTCAGGTTGGTGCCTCTGTCACAGTTTTAATTAAGGTTTTCCACATACACCCTCCCACTTTTAAAAAAAAAAACTTTCTGTTCTGAATGCTTTATCCATAAACTTCACAGAAAATTGCTTTACTCCTGAATTGCCATCCTTGTGTGGGATCCTGGCCCCAACAGCATAATTTAGGTGCTGTTTTCCAAAAAGATTTTTCCAGGGCAGCTGCCCTGGAGCTGGCTTTTGTTGCCATGATGGATCCGGGGAGTGCCCAGCCCAGAATATAGCAGTACTCATCTCAAAACGAGTCTTAAATACAGCCTTTTTACCTTGTTGATTGAGTTAGTGAGTGGCAGGAAAATGCTTCCTCTTTGTGATTTCTGAAGTATTCATAGTTTACTTTTGGATTGGGAAATTTTTGCTGCGGTGGTCCTGTAGTGGTTTAATTGTAATGAGAATGGTGCTTTGTAGATGTACGCCTCATTAAGCGGTACAGCTGGAACTCTCAATTTCAGCAAAGAAGTAGTCTTAGTCAAAAGAGTGCCTATGTAAAAATAGCCCTGTGCTACTCAACAGTTAAACCTGTGTGACGTATGTCACTTTGCTAGATCTATGTGTGTCAAGTCTCTTAATGCATTGAGAGCTAATCTTTATTAGCCACTTTATTCTTAATATTGTGCAACTTCCACTTTCTGCAGAAATTACGTGTAGCTACTGCTTTGGTACAAGTATGAGTAAGGTCATATCTGTATCAAGAAAACATGAGACGCTAGAAATCTTCAGTGTAATTCTGCACCTAGTTTTGGATACAATGCCTTGTCCATCTTTTACAATGTGCTAATAGAATATTTTCCTGATGAGAGGCAAAGCTGAGCAGGATTCATTTTTTACTAGTGCTCATTTAAATATTTTTTTAGCCTGAATCTTTGAATTGTTGTTGCAGGAAAACCTGTTTGATTTGCAATCTCAGAGCATCATTTTACTCTTTGTCTAGTGTGTTTTGATATGAAGAACCATGGAGAGCTGGCAAAACCTGGACTCCACGTGGCTACCAAAGCTTCCTTCTCAGTATAAATGTGCCATAAGAAGATCTACTGCCTTAACCCTCTCCTCTTTTTAGTAGAGATGAACATTTAGGAGTAGAGTTGATGTAGCTTAAAAAAGAAATAAAACTAATTGGGCCTATTTGCTTGTTTCATGGCTTGAGAAATAGATGGTAGATTAATCAGAGGGGCAATTCAGCATCTGGACCGTTCATGCAAAGATGACAGAGAAGATGGAGATAGGTTGCAGAGGGCTTCAAAGTGTGAAACAGCAGAGGAAAGGGATTCAGTCAAGAAACGCAAAGATGAAAGTGACTGAGCCAACACAGACGAAGTGTATGAAATATTCTGATGAGATTCATCAATGTAGAGTGAAAGAATATAACAATAATGAGGGAAGAAAAGAGTGAGAGTCTTTCACAAAGCATTTTAGCTCCGAGGAAGATTTGTGTCTCTGTGACATTTTGCAGGGAGAGTTGGCAAGATCTGTCCCTGGTATGAATGCTAGTGCCTGCAGAGGGGTTTGAAATACTTGATAGCCATATTGTATTTTGAGTGACAGGTAGTCAGCCAGCAAGTTGCAGGGTTTTGCAGAACTGTTCTTGCAGTTGTACGGAGAAAGGTGGGGGCTGGTTCTGTTATGACTCTCCCAACAGTAAGGGGAAGAGCTTGTCAGCTCTTAAAGCATCTGTCTTCATTTTGACTACAAAAAGAAAATGTTTGGAAATGATGCAGGCAGCATCTTCAGGGACACTAGAAGACAGCATGTTTACTGTGGTAAACAGGCGACTTTCTCTCTATCTCTGTGGCCATTTCCATGTTGATTTTTATCTGAGATTCATTTATACGCAAGCTGGTAGCTTCCATTGGATGTTCCCGTCCACTGGCGTGCCAGCACACTGTCAGGTGCTCTTGGTTAACACCACTCATCAGGCACTCGTGTAGTTGCCATGTGTTGGTCAAGATGATTGCGTCACATCTTCCAGTTGAGCAGCATAAATCTGGAGTTAGGTGTGCTGGAAAGGATGAGTCTTCTCTGGTCAGCCTCTTCTTTTCCTTACTTCTGTTACTAATGGGGTATGCGTATGGATGTATGTGAATAGTATGTGTGTATATTTCTGTGTGTGTATTTGTGTGACCTGGGTGAGGCAGCGTGAGGTTTCTAGCAGTTTGAGAGTCCATGGGAAAGCTCCTGCAGATTGATAAGGGAGAGGATCATTTTGAAGGTAGCTGCTGCAAAGTTTTCCTGTCTTTTTCCTTCATCCACGGGACTTTAGCTGGCTTTTTAACCTTCTTTCTCATGTCCCTCATGTTCTTGTTAGCCCTCTGCCATACATGCCGTTCAAGTTGCGTGGCAGCAGAATGGGATTATGGGGTCCCGTGGGGTTAGATTGCTGGACTTTACACCGGTCATCTCATACATAGGCCAAGAAGCGGTTGTAGCCAGTGCTGTATGCCTTGTTGTAAATGGTAGTTTAGGACTGTATGAACAAACACTTGAAACATTTGATTCTTCAAAAGAAAAAGCTTCATCTTTCCTTCTGCCTCTCTGCTCTTTCTCCTTCCTTCCATCTTCTGCCCTCATCTTTCCACAGAAATTATTTCACAGTTTTAGTGTAAAAATGAGTCTCCAGACTTTCAGCAAAGACTTGGGGGATTCTTAGCCTCGTAGTTGATGTATTTTGGTGCATTAATGCTATTTATTTTTCACTGGCTGCCAGGGGTCCTGAAGCTCTTCTGGATCACCTATCAACTCCAAGCTGGTTGCTGTGACCAACATACTGATTCAGTATGAAAACTGTGTTCATTTCACAGCATAATTTGTGATCTCTTGCTGATCCTGAAGCCATCTATGTGTATCAGATCCATGTAAATATTTTGGAGGGAATCTTTTCCATTCTGTAGGCAGCGTTGTTTAATTAAAATGTCAATAGCTGATATCAAGTGGCAGGATTAGTCCTTGCTGTAGCCTGCAGAGGAGAGGTTGAGTGCCCGGAGGGTGTAAGCAGTGCAGCCAAAATGCCTCTGCTACCTACTTCAGTGTCATTTACAGAATTTTGAACTGTGTGCTAAGGAAGAATAAAGCGAACATAAATGTATTATTGCTCCTATTATAACACTTTAGTAGGATAAAAAGAGAGAGAAAAACTTCCAATAGCTCTGATGATAGCCTGCCAGAGTAAATGTTGGCTCAGAAGCAACTGTGGTAATGTAGCTTTTTCTCTAAATCTGTTTGAGTTAAACGAGAGCAGGGCCAAGCTGAGAAATGAGTTTCGGTGCAGCGCTGTCTCTGCTGCTTCCAGGGTGCTCTGGGTTCCGCAGTTCCCTCGTCCTCTCCATCCTTCCTTGGGTCTCAGCAGAGCTGAGGGGTCACGTCGGAGCCTCTGTCAAAGTCACCAGCAGCAACAAGGTTTATATTGCACATGACACCAGGGGGAAGAAGGGATATCTAAGCAGGCAATGTTTTGCACTTAGATGTGAAGCTTAGTAATAGTATGGTAAAATAATAATTTTAATTTAAAAAAATACGCGGCGCACAGAATGCGGGCTGGCATGGGTGTCAGATTCCTTGGTATCTGACATCTGGCTTTGCTTCTGCGTGTGCGGGCATGAGTTCAGCCTTCGTCTGGTCATACAGCTAAGACGTTCTCCTGCTTTTAGGACTATATAAGTAGAGCAGCTGTTTATAGGCGGCTTCTGAAATACGTGAGGAAATGACCATTTTTAGAATTTTAATTTGAAACACATGTAGATGCGAGTTAAAATCTTATTTATTTAGTCTCTTTGGGGATTGGAGGGAGAAAAATGTCTGCAATGAAGACAAAGGGCTCCTGAGGCTGTGGAAAGATGTTCTTGCTGCCGATGGCTGTGGTGGTGGCGATTGCTTTACCCTCACCGGGTGGGAGCTTTGCTGCCTTTCAGTTCCTTTAAACTGGTGGGTAAAGGAGAGACTGGAGGCTAGTCTTAACTATTTTTAGCACTAGATTTTTTAGGTCATAGGTGTTAAGGAGGAGAGGAGAGTGTAGCTGAATGGGGAAACTTTCCTCAGGATACTCTCAGACATGAAGGTGAATGGGAGACAGCTTCAGATTGATTAAGTCTTGTGATTGTTACAACAAGTGTTCTTTGTTGCCTCTGTTCATTTGTACCAAAAATCCAAAAGACACCTGGAAATCAACCAGTTACAAAACCAAGCTTGTGATTAGAAACAAACAAAAATGATAGTAGGCCTTCTAAGGGTAGACCCACAGACTTTGTGTGGGCTTGACCTGGTCTTGGCCAGAAACAAAATGTCAACACAAATTCCAGAGATGGCCTTGATCTTGGGTCTTTGTGTCCATGTTTGAAAATGGTGGCTGTGGTTTCCTGGTATCTAAGCTTAGGAAAGCAGCAGGAACCCCAGGTACTGCGGTATTCCCACTCTGTTGTGCTTTTGATACACCTTCCTGTCTTAATCCCGCTCAAATTTCAGTTGCTTGTGAGGCGAGATCGTCATCTGGTGGAAACTGGCAATTGAATTTTAATGGGTCTCTGCAGAGTAAATTCTTCCTCGTGGGATTATTTACTTTCTGTCCCCTGTACCAGGTCATGTACCCGGTGCTGCAACATGATTTGGGGGAGGGAGGACAGGAAGAGTGAGAATGGAAAGGGCAGCTGAGAGATATAGATGTGTACAAAAAGAATCATACTGTGGAATCTTTTAAGGTGAAGGATACTAAGTAAATTTACACAATCAGATAATTTACCTCAGCATTGTAAAGTGTTGTTATTTAACGATCAGTTGTAGCAGGGAGGATTTGTTGGGGCTGTGCTATTGGGTTATTAATTTGTCTACACTCCTTCCTAATAAAACGTGTCAGTACCATTGTACATTAGTTTGGTTTCCTGCCTCTCTCTTTCTCTCACAGTGTTCTAGCCGGAGACAGGATTACAGTCTTGGGAACCTCTGTTTTGCACATGTCTGTGCACTGCTCACGAAAAAGCAATCACTGTAACTCATAAATATGTGCACTCGTCCTCCAAAGACATATAAAACATATTTGAGCTATAAGGCTATATAAACATGAAGCAATGCTGATGACGACACGCAAACCACAGGGGGGAAGCTTGACTGCCTCGATCTTTTTAGAACCTGGAAATGTTTGCATAGCCTTGTTGCTCGGCTGTGTTTCTTCCTCGATGGATGGATCGGTAGATAGGTATCAAAGAGTTGCGTGAAATGCTTTCTTCAGCTATGTAATATGTTAAAACCTATCCTGTTGCCCAGCTTTTTAGCTTAAACTCTGGATTTCTAGTTTTCTCCACCTTGCTTCTTACAGTGGCAAAAAAAAATTTAAAAAGGGGTGTTGCCCAAAGGACCAATACACACGATCTGGTTCTGTCCGTGGTGGTTCTCCTGTTGGACAGTGTGCGAGAAGAGCTGTGTAGCCAAAAAGAAATGCCTGAGTATTGTGGTGCAAGTCACATGCAGCTTTATAATCAATGCATTCCTGCGCCAGAAGCAGTTTCATGGTTATGGCCAGAAAATACATTGCTGTGTTGCAAGGAAGACACCAAATGGCTTGGTTTTGTTGTTTCCTTTTTAAAAAAAAAAGCCCAAATTTCTAGTGGATTTCCTTTCCTTCCTTTCACACTCCTTCCTTTCTCAGATTTGCTTTCTCAGGCCGGAGGAGGAGACAAATTGTTCTAATATCTTTTATCGTGTTTCTTTCTATATGTTTTGCATGTTAAAACGATTCTGCAGCAGTTCAACAGCGCTCCTTTTTTTTTGATGACTGCAGTAAAAATCCATAGCGTTCCTTTCCCTTTCTTCTGGATTCTGATAATTATGGAAGAATCTGTTTTCCAAAGCCAAGACTTCCCATAGGTCCAATTAATCAGGAAATGTTGCTTTCAAATTTTGTAAATTTGAGATTGCTCATCTTGAGGCTGAAGGGTATAAGGGGGGCTGGGGACTGGCCTGTTTGTTCTTTGGGTTGTTGAGGCAGAATCAAATTGATGCTGTTTCTATGACCAGCAAGAAATGGTGTGTGCGCGGTTGTTAGTATGTTATCTGTTAATGGGTTTGAGAGTGTATGTTATGTTATCTGTGATTTCTTGTGGTGGGGATGTCAGGCTTCATGTTGCTTACAGTAGCCAGATGGAACTAAGCTTGGGCCTGACAGTGTCTAAGGTGCAAGCCTCTGTCTCCAAAAAATAACAAGGACAAGAGCATTGCCTGGCTCTGCAGCGGGGAGAGTAGAGGCTTTAGGAAGGATGCCACCATGTGCCATGCGCTGAGACACGCTGGTGTCACGGGTTGGTAAAACTTGTTTACTCTGTTCTGTGTCATTTAAAGGCAGGAGGACTTTACTGTGAATCTGGAGCAGCATTTGATCTGCTTGTCCTTTCGGAGTCTTGCAGGAAAGCGTGACTGCATCCTTAATTTCCCCTGGGCACAACTGCCAGAAATAACTTGTGTGGCTCCTCAGCCCCAGAGCTGCCCCTCTAACCCACTTCCCTGCTCTGCCAGGCTAGAGAGAGTCTCGGCTTTCCAAAGGAGATGCAGTGGCAGTGATACCTGAACCACGCTAACTTTAGCTCTCTTCTCGGTGCCTACAGGGCTCTTTGGTTGATGGGCTGAACCAGATTGGGCTGACCTGTCAGCCATGGTGTTTTCGTTTTAATTATCTGTTCCAAAATATTCATTATGTTGTTCTGTCCATCCTTGTATTTATGAACGGAGATGACTGCTTACCTGCTTCACTTGATGGACCTGATGAATGTCTTAAAATTGATTCCAAGTTCCTTTGGAAGAGGTTTTGCATTGAACCATGTGTATCATGAGCTGGTAGAGGGTGAAGGCGGCTTATTCCTTAATTTTTACTGATCATGTTATATATGTGGCTTTTCATTTATGGAAGTGCTGAAAGGGAGAGCAGAGACAAAAGAGAGAGCTCAAAAAGTTGCCAAAAGTAGTCAACTGGTGTTGTGGGTGAAGTTATATTGCCATTTGGTGTGTGCATTAGTGTTTGGATTTACTTTCTACTGGCGAAGCTGATAACTACATGGGACGTTTCTGTGAGACCCGTATCTTAACAAAACTTTTCCTGTTGTCACCTGGCGCTTCTGAGTCATCTGCCATCACTGACAGGACAGTGGGTACCATCCCTGCAGGCCGTGTACTGGGAAGGTCTCAGAGCCTGGCAGTTCATGAATGTCGCAGTTATAAAATCAGATTTGGGTAAAAAAAACTGTGTTAGAATGGCTTCCCTAACACTCGTACTTGGATTTAAAGGAAGAAGGTTTAAAGGGAAAATGTGCTTTGTTGTAACAGCTGAATTAAAAAAAAAATAATTGCACATTGTTAATTCAGTTCTTGTTTCTCCACTTACAATGAAAGGTAGACTAAGTTTGAGGGCCCGCCTATCTTGGGGGATTTTTCTCAGTGTCATACCCTGTAAATTCAGTTTAGAGAGTTCCTTAAGCCAATAATGGGTAGATTTAAGGGACTAAAACCCTATACGCTTTCTAATGGAGGCCTTTTCTCTTAGAATACAAAGAATTAATTCCTTTCAGTCTCTAAAAAGAAGCACAACATTTGCTCTTCTTTCCAACTTGGCAGCTAAATGAAGGTGGTGCAGTCAAAAGGAAGTGGCTACAAAAAGATGAAGCATATTGGTTGTGAATCTGCCAAAGGTGGCCAGCTGTATTGCTATTTTCAGCTAATTCTGTGCACTTAATCGGAGCTTTTGCTTAAATGAAAGACTAAAGGTATATTTAGTGATCATTAGGTTCTCTTCTGTAAAGATTTTGTTCCATGGTTTAATAATGGGGACAGCAGAGAAACAGAAGGTACCAGCTAACCGTTGTTGTGTCTTTCCTTACGCCGAAATGCATCGGGTCCCTGTGATCTTTAGAGGTTTTAATTTGTACTTTGTGATAAATGCCTCTCTTGGTCGAGCCACGTCATTCTGATTCTTGACTGTGGCAGGATCATTGTGGAAAGAGTGAGCCATTAGGAGCACTGGGCAAACGCTGGTGTGAAAACTCCTGGTACCAAGTGCTTGAGCTAAACACCCTGTAAGTGAACCTTCCAGTCTGGGTATCCCGGCTCTGTCTGGAGTGAAGGGGACCTGGGGTCACAAGGCTGCTGCTGATCATGCTCCTGGTTCCTCAAGTTTTTGGAAATAAGCTTTGAAAACCTATTACCTGAGGGAAAAAGAAAATAGAAACCAAATAAACAAGGTTCTCAACTGGATGTACAAAACACTAAAGTTACTCTGAGACTTAAACTGAAAAAAAAAAAAAAGAAAAAAAAGGTGGTTTCGGATTTATAAGGGCAACTAGAAAAGCGTATGTAGAGCTTTTACATATTAAAAAAAATCTGTTAGGTCATTAAAAGAAATAATAGGCATTCCTGCACTCATTCCTGTTTTTTTTTTTTCTTGTTCATGCCTTTATCTTTGTCTTGAATTCTGTGAAAGCACACTTTCCCACTGTCCTTTTTTTTTTTTAAAGCACCTTGTAAGTTTTGAGTCCTACAGAATTTTATACGTTCTTATCCACAGCAAGGTGCCTTAAAATGCTCTGTAAAAGATGAGTTTTGTATCCCAGGGCTAGCAAATTCCTTTCCCGACATGAGCAAGGCAGCGGCCACAGCCTGTTGGCGTTGGTGGGGGTGAGTCCTGATCCCGCAGAATCAAGTACTGCATTTTCAGTGGTGCCCTTGCATTATTCCTGCTGCTCGCCCATCGGATGGACTGTCCTCAGCTTAGCTTTGGGGTACGCTTTTGACTTCAAGGGCACATAAAAAAGTAAACTGCCTCCATCGTAAATATCCTGGCAGGTCTCAGTCCATAAACTCTTGTTATAATCTTGCAATTTACGATTATGTTGTTACTTGTCTGGAAAACCATGAGCAAATCTTTTGTAAAGGAAGGTGCAAACCTAAATAGGGAAATGCAGAAACACTGGTGTGCTTCAGGAGGCTTTTTTTAGGAGGTTCATATTGGTCACCTTGCACCAGAAGTTGAAGTGGGTGATCTGTGGTTTGAAGCACGACTGAGAGCTTTTGCACTCTGCTATTTATTCTGCAGGGATGCAGTTTTGGTTAGCATCATCATAGTGCTGCTACAAGCTGTTGTGATGTGCTGCCTTATTGATAAGTAGCCTGTGGTCCTCAAGGTTGCTGCTGGACTGAGTGGGGCTGGGAAGATCATAGAACCCTAGAATGATTTGGATTGGAAGGGACCTCAAAGATATCTGGTTCCAACCCCCCTGCCATGTCCAAGACACTTCCCACTAGACCAGGTTGCTCAAGGCCCCATCCAACCTGGCCTTGAACGCCTCCAGAGATGGAGCATCCACAGCCTCCCTGGGCAACCTGTGCCAGTGTCTCACCATTCTGAGTGACGAATTTCCTTCTAATGTCCAATCTAAATCTCCCCTCTTCCAGTTTGAACCCATTACTCCTTGTCCCATCACTACAGGCCTTTGTAAAAAGTCCCTCTCTATGTCTTATGGGACAGGACTGTGGGAAGTGTTTGACCTGTTCATACACCTCTACCCAGCAGGGCTGGTGTTTGCTGAAGGAGCATGTCTCTTGCACATATTTTTGATTATGGATACATCCCTTGAGGATATATGAGATGTTTTTTAACAGCCTTACCAGGAGAACAAATGTTGTTGGGATGATACTGGGTAAACCTTTGCAGAGTAGACGTGCTGAACTAGTTAAAAACAGTGACTAAACTGCATGTATGTTCATTTTACCAATTTATGGTATTATACTAGAACTGAGTGTTAGTTTGGCGTTCTCTGATAGTTGGTTAGCAAAGTCTTTTCCTCCCATCAAAAATATCTTTCCAGTTGGATCGCCTTCTGTTTATTTGTTTGCATGTGTTTTGATCTTGAAAGACAAAATAGCTATTTGTGCACAACAGACTGGCTGGATATAGTTTCTTGAAACATGTGCTTAGAGGGTGGTATATCTGTCCTCCTCAAGTGCTTCTTCGGTTTAAATCTTACTAATAACAAAACTACTCTCAACACGGGCCGGGCAGCCTCTGTGGACAGTCGTGTGGACCCCGGTGGCTTGGGCAAGAACGTGTTTCTGCGAGGCAGCTCTTGAAGCAAATGGCCGAATACGAGAAGATGGGTTTTCTTGCTTTGCTGCAGCAACTGGAACTGAAATTAATTTTAAACAGCTCCCTCGCCTTTCAAATCTGAGATGTGTCTCCATTTACTTAGATCTGAGAAAGCAAGCTTTAGAAAACAAAAAGCATTGTTCCCAGTAACAAACCGTCAATTGGTCCGTCATGGTTTTCAGTTGTTTCCGTGATTATGCTTGTGAAAGAGATTAAAATACTTCTCTTTTATTATCAGCAAAGTGAATTCCCCTGCTGCCCGCTTTGTTAGAAGCGTGCCTGGCATGGCTCTGTTGTGCCTTGTCCTCTTCTTTCTGTTCCCCACGTGCTTTTTCCTGTTAAGGCTGGTGTGTATGTGGCAAAATCTGTTCAAATTCAGTATCATCGTGGTGGGTTTAAATTTGCAGATTTCTCACTTCTTCCAGACTCGCTGTAGTTGTCTGGAGAGCTTAAGAATAATTGCTGCTTCTGTTTTTATGAATAATTTTTAGAGCATTCTTCACGTTAGTAAAACCACAGAGTATATTAGTGAAACCTTGCCCTGAACTGCAGCTTATGAGGATTTTTTCTGGTATTTTTGCGTTGTTGTTGTTGATGTGTTTCTCCTGTCTACCCTGTGAAAGCAGCTCTGTGCTGAGGAATGCTTATTGTTTTGTACTTGGGTCTGTCTTTTGATTCTTTAAACAAGCTATTTTTTGGTGTTGTGGGACAGTAAGTGAATATATTTTCTCAGTGCCTTACTATACACTTAGTTCTCATCTTTTTTTTTCCACGTGCAAAGCAATTAGAAGACAAAATATGGACTACTGTTACTTTCTAAATTATTTTAGCAGATTCGCTGCCTGTGGTGTAAGTTTATTCCCAACCTGCTGAACAGAGAGAGAGCGTGTGAAGAGAGGTTGTGGCGTAGCGTATTGGAACCAAGGACGGTGCACACTTTGCATGAATTTGTGATTGATCCCGGAATCCTGCATTTGAACAGCCCGGTTTGAAGACACATACTGTACTTGCCTTGCGTGAAGCCATCAACCCAGCATCACTGCCTGGCAGTGCCTGCTGTAATTAACAGCACAGGGCCCACATCCTCGGCTTGGGATGATTTTGAGGGAAGGTTAACGTCCCCCAGACCCCTGAACTTATTGCTAATGAGCTCTTTGCAGTAATATAGCAAGCAGCTTTGAGCGTGTGGGTTCAGCTAACAAAGCACGGTGGAAGGTTTATATAATTAGCGTTAGTGTTTGGTACAAAACACCCCATCGACAATATCAGCTGACTTATCTCATTATGAGCTATAGCTGGTTCATGAATCTTTAAGATGTGAATTTTTAAGACAGGGTAGTGAGAGTAAGAGGAAGGCGTGAAATTAGATTAGAGCCTATGAACATAAACTCTGGCTTCCCTGCCCTCGTCTGAAGCAGCGTCCAGAGGCTTCTCTTTACAGAAAGCATCGGCTTTGTTTTTGAGCAGCGAGAACCAGAATAATACCTCTCTGGGAAGGTGCTTGTGTCAGTCCCTTAAAGAGGTAGAGTTTTTCAATTTCCCTTCCTGAAATCTGGGGCTTCCGACTCAACTGTAGTGAAAGATTTAACCAAGTGATTACTTAGTGTTTTGGAAATACTGAGACTCCTCTGAAAGGATGAGCATCAATCCAATCGCCTTTGCTTCTGTAACACGTTTCCAAGATGTACACCAGAGACTAAGCGGCCGCTGCCTCCCTCTTCTTCCTCTCGTTTTGGAAGACAGAAGTTATCTGTGCTAAACGGGAGTGGAGATGCTCTTACTAGGGCAGCATGAGAGCCAAACCTTCCTTTGCAGAAGGATGAGGAAAAGCCAGCAGTCCTGAACTGAGTTGCTCCTGGGGCAGCTGTGGGTTTTCGATGGGCTGTAGCGTGAAGCTGAGCTGCACAAGGACATTGAAGCTGGCAGTGAGAAGTGCGGCTCTACTGCCTGCTGAGGTGGTGGCTGGGCAGAGCTGAGTTCCCTGGGGAATGCTCATTGTTCGTGTCCTGACTCCAGTGCAGTTTAAAATCCCTCTCAACACCCCCAACCCCCGCATTTGTTTTTTAAATGGTATTTTTCATTTAGAAAGTAAATAAAACCCCAGGCAGATTAAGGAATGCTGTGCACGCCCCCCGGAAGAAGTGGAGTAACTTCTGAAATCTGGAGCACGAAAAATAGTCAGTGCTAAGAGGAGGAGGGGCTTGGGCTGGTCCCTGCACTCGTCACAGCCTTTCAACAAGGCAAGAATGAACACGCTGTAGAGTTCTAGGACGTCTGAGGTTACCTGCCGTGAAAGAGCAGATTAGCATGCTCTGTGGTATTTTGTTTGAGGTTTTGAAAAATTAACATATCCGGATAGCAAAACCTTGTGTAGAAGTATTTTGCCATTTCTTCATGAGATCGTTTCCTTCATCCTGAGGCATTTATAAGAAAATTAGTATCCTCCCTGAGATGGGGTTCACTGAGAACTGTCTTCATTCATAAAGCAAGCAAATTTATGGTATGATGTTGTTTGTTTGTTTTGTTTTTTTAAAGCAACCTCAGAGTCTGTAAATCTGTGATGTTTTCACAACAGGAGGATTGACAGATGACTAACTGGATTTCCCCTTTGCTTTTTACAGCACTTCATAAATGCTGAATAATTTCCATAGAATGAATTGTTTTCATGCTGCTGGGTAGTTCAAGTGGAAGCTGGCATCGATAACTGTGCCCAGTACACCCAGTGCCTCATAATCTCTTCAGTTATCTTTGATATAAGTACTGTAGGCCCGTTGTCCTCTTGTTGGTCCTGGCTGTCCCTTGGGCAGTTCCTTCTGCCATGCAGAGACCTGCAAGCACTCTCTTAATCCCCTCATGTGTCCTGGGCATGGAGCTGGAGGCACAATGCACCCTGTTTATCCTGACCTTATCCAAGGTGCACTAAGAATGAGTTGTTCCCTTCAAAGCCAGGGTTGCAGTGCACTTCCTCTTGAGCTGGGATGAT
Source organism: Eurystomus gularis (assembly GCA_013400335.1). Lineage (NCBI taxonomy): Eukaryota > Metazoa > Chordata > Aves > Coraciiformes > Coraciidae > Eurystomus > Eurystomus gularis. The sequence continues at coordinate 711,477 of VZZY01006590.1, read as the reverse complement.
GGATGTAGCTCCCTAGCTTCTTATGATGAAATAATACCCCCTTCCTTATTTGTTTGTTTGTGTGTTTTAAGTTTTCTGCATTTTATGTAGAAATCCGTATGAATTTTAGGTTATTTTTGAATTTTGCTGGGGTTCTTTGTTGTGTTCTTCAACAAAACAATTCATTGCTTTGCTCATTCGTGATACGTCTCCTATGCAGAAGTGACACGATTGCATGTCATAAGCCAAGTAAATCTGGCTCACAATGGGAGAGAATTAGATTTTTATCATCAGTGATGTAGATCCCAGTAATAGATGCATCAGGAGCATCTGTGATCTTCACCAGCTGGGGCATTTTGTGGTTGTTCCAGCAGCAGTGTTGCAGTGGTGTGGTGAGCGCTCTGTGTCACATGTGGAGACACTGCAGAGTAACTTTCATTTTCTCCTCTGCCAGCGCTTGCCTGCGGGGCATAACAGCCAGGGTTTGCTTGCTGCATTTTGCTGGTACTTGGTAGATAACTTCTGTAGTTGGTGTTTTTCTGCTGTGGGTCCAGGTAGTCTTAGGGGATGTTGTCAGTCAAAAAATGCTTCTAGAGAAGGATATTTATAGTAACTGAAGGTGGAAACAACCCACAAGATGCAGTTGAAGCTGTTTGAGCATCATTGCTACAGCGTTTTTGGAAGGAAAGGGAAGGGTTGTGTATGCACATCTATTTGTTTGCTTTTTAGTACTTATTTGGGTTTTCTAAATGCTGTTACTATAAGAAGGTGAAGTGTCTTTCCTTTGTGGTTTTTTTTTCATATTCAGAAAGATGATATATTATTGAGTGAAAGTTAAATAAGTTAGTGTGTTTAAGAATGTTTGTTAAGCATCATATGTGCTCTAGAGCCTCTAGACATTTTAGGAATGAGCTACTTTCCAGGACCTCTGATGACATCCAGATAATACATGATATTGGCCAGAGGTAAAGCTGCCTCTTTTTAATAAACTTGCAAATTTCCCCCTACTTGCCTTGGAGAAAACCTGTCCTTTGGGAAATGGAAATTTATTTGGGACTCATTCCAAGATACAGTTATGTTCAAACCTTTTCTTCAGTCTGGAAAGAAACACAGACAAGAAGAATATAGTTTTAATGAGTACAAGATGCCTGTGAAGTGCTGCTCCGAGTTCATCAGTAAATGGACTGTCCCAACCCCAACAGCAGGATTTTTGGCTCCCTCAAAGGGCCCGGTGTGGGGCCAGCAGGAAACAAACCCCACCAGCGAAGGGCTGGGTTTGTGCTGGGTGACTGTGCTGGAGTGGCCAAGGGCAGAACCGAGGAGGCTGTACGAGTGGGAGGGAGGGTTTGGCTGCTCTTGGGAAAGGTGTGATGATTTTGTGGTTGTGCCGCTGCCAAGATGAGCGGCGTGGGTCAGATGAATCAATTGCTTTGGCTTGTGGAGACATCTGGTGTGACTAGAGCCAGTGGAGAAGAGGAGGTGGGATGGAGAAGGGGAGGTGCGATGTGCTGGGGGACTCTGGGGCTGGGAGGAAGAGGAAAGCAAGGTGAGGAAAAGGGTAAGGGTGAGCAGAAGAGTGAACCTCCCCATTTGGCAACAGGACGTTATGGCCTTGAGATGGGACTTTTGGGGCTTTTGCCAGGCCTGAAGTCCACGGTATGGCTCGTGAGGTCCATTCGTTTGAGGGTCCTCGCTGGACCTGATGGCCAGCTCATCGCTGTGTTCTTGCACGCCAGCTCTTCCTGCAATCCCTGCTACACCCTGCAGCCCAAGGGACACGAGGGGAAGGATGCCAGGGGAGGACTAGCCATTTCCAGTTGTCAGCATGAACGGATAAGCAGATTGAGGGTGGGGGGGGAAAGTAGAGCAAATTTTTTGTTGTCGTATGCTTGCATTGATGAGAGGAGTTGCGAGGCGCCTGTGTACCCGTTTAGATTTTGCTAAGCCAAGTGATCTGTAAAAGCAGAGAGCAAATCCGTTTTCCCCCCACTACTTTAGTAATTGGCAGAAGGCAGAAAGTCATTGTTGACTGAGAATAGACAGATTTCAGGCATTCCTCGACTGAGAAACCTGCTTAGCTTTCTAAAATCGGTCTCCCTGGTGCTCTGCTAAAAGCTTAATTGGCTGACATTTTGTGTGAGAAAGATTTACTCTGCTGGCCTAAATTGAGTTATTTTGTGTAAATGTTTTTGTGGGGTTTATAAAATATTCTCTTCAGAACATACATGTGTGTGTAAACTCTGGACTGTTTCTTTTGAAAGAGTAATAACCAGTACTAGCTGTTGTGGCTTTGGCATACAGAGGATAATTTAACGTGGAATTCAGTTTACACTTCTAGTTAACCTCAGGAGGGATTTTGTTGGTTAAAAACTAAATATCTGCTTTCTTCCTACAAAACCAGCTGCTAAGATACAGTCTTCCTGTAATTATGAAAAAGGATGGCTGTGCTGGTTATGCCAAATATTGGGGATAGATAGTCATTCTTCTTAAGGATGCCTTTCTAAACTGCATGAGCATGGGGACATGGTGGTGACAGGTACAACCAAGGCTTTGGGAGCACTTGGATCCTTTACGAGTGGCCAGATTTCATTAGGAAGGAGTTAATGTTGCCCCAAGCCGCTCTTGCTGCGTGCAAAAGGCCAAACCGTCCCCTCCTCTCTTCCTTGCAGTGCTCGAAAGTCATCTCGCACACTTCCTTGCTCTGTTTTTAGTACGTTGTAATTAGTATTTTCATTCAAGCTTTAAAATTCCTTGGAGATTTGCCTAGGAGAGGGCTGTGCACTTTTAACCCAACGGCAGAAAATGGATCTGTATCGTATTAACCATGAAATTTGCAGGTCAGCTTTGGAATTTCAATATTTGGTGTTTATAACTTGATGCCTGGTTTGGGCTCTTTTGTTTCACATTAGTTTCCACCTCTTATGCTCCCAAATGTGACTGTGTTTCTCTCTCTCTTTTTTTCTTTTTCCACTGTATTTGAGCGCTTACTCCATCCAAATAGATGAACTTTCTTGGCAGGGATGCGCAGAGCTGCAGAGTTGCTACTTGGGGCTGTGCTGGTGATCTGGAATGAGTTTTAAACATTAAAACTTGTTTACTTTGGGATTTGACAAGGGCTCCCCTTGGCCCTTTTTTATGCATGCCATTAGAACAGGAGACGTCTAGTACAGTAAAGCCTCCCCCTCCCAAGCGGTAGGTGTCCAGCAGTCCAGGCTGGAGAAGCCTTATTTCTTGGGGGAACAGGACAGGTATGGTGGCTTTGTGTGTGTCATCCAGCTCTAAACGGCTTTTGAATGTGTCTTCCAGTTCCTAAAAAGAAGAGGATTAGGAGTCGTGCGAATAATTCACCATTTCTTTGGGATTTGTTTGTTTGTTTGTTTGTTTTCTGATGGAAGTGTGCTGGAGAGATACCAAACTGGTGGCCCTGGAAGCAGAAAGGTGGGCAAAGCTCCACAGCTCTCTCCATTTTGGGATGTGTCCATCTGTCCTGCCTGGCAGCTAGGAGATCTGGCAGGGATGGAGGGAGGTGGCATTGCTGCAGCCAGAGGAGCAGAAGAGCTTTGGGAGCCAAGGCCATGCAGCCAGAGGAGACCCCCACCCTGCTCACCCAGCAGCCCCAGCTCCTGGCACCCTCTCTGTACCGCCCTTTAAACTTCAACCAGATCGTATTCAGGTCTGATAGTCGATGGGATTGGAAATATACAGCGTGGTTGCAGTGCCAGTCATTTTACGTAAGATTAAGGCTATTTTAGGAAAACGCTAATGTCTCGGAAATTGTGGAAGGTGCCAGCTGTGTAGAAGAGGGCTGGTTGAGTCAGAGCGGCTGGGCTGCGGTGCAGCCCCAGGGGAGGGAGCGTGGAGGGAGGAAGGGCTCTGGTCTCGCTCCTGACAGGCTGCTGCACATCGCTGGGGAGGGGAAAGGAAGAGCTTTGGCTGAAGGTTGTTTAGCAGCAAGTTGTGGTTGTTGTGTATTAAGAAGGTGGCTACAACAGGTACAGTTTATAAACGTTTAATGGGGGGCACTTCATGCTCTTGGCGTGTCGGTCTGTGCCCCAGCAGGATATGCCCATCTCTGATATCTGCAGCTACCTCTCAGCCTTGGGGTAATGCAGCCCATCCCATTGGCCATGCTTTGGCAATGCAACGTGCAGGGAACAAGAAATCCCGAGCACTATCCTTCCCTGTCTGCCAGGGGGGCACCAGGAGAGCCTCCGGGGAGTTTTGTGGGGGACTGGTTTTCTTGCTTTGTTGCGGAAGGGTCCTGTGGTGCCTACCCTGCATGGCTTAGATCAGGAAATAAAATGTGTGCCTAAAGCAGTTCTGCCTTTTAGGGTAAATACTGGGTTATTAACTCCAAAGGGTTAGTAACTGGAACTGCAGATGGAAATGAGACAATCAAAATCCATATATTAAGAGGTTAACTAGAATATGGAATCCACTTTTTGAAGTTAAAATGGTACAGTCTGAGCCAAACTGGTGGCTTGCTTCTGTCTAAAGGAGCAAGTCCTCCTCCCTCCTCCCTCTTAATCAGCATCCAGTTGCAGGCTTCTGCTCTGCCCCTTGTATCAGCTCAGCCCTTCATCTGTTTGCCCAGTAAACACAATCAATTTGCTCATTTGTTAGAAACCCAATCCAAAAAATAGTGAAGAGGGAGGAGTAGGGATGGAGAGGAGGGAGTGGGGCAGGCCCATGAGCGCAGCGAGCGTGCTCAGTGACAGTGTCTAACCACACTCTTGGACAAGCACAGGCTGTCCATAAATCATCCTTTGACGTTCCATTTGAAAGGCAGCAGAGCCCTCCTGAGAAGCCTTGGGCACGCTGGCCAACTCGCAGCAGGGAATGCCAAAGCAAAACCTCTGCCCTCCTGTGACGCCGATGCGTGGCTGTGCGTGCAGGTGTCGTTTACCTGATTTTCCTTTCCATGAGCCACGGCTGCGTTGTGGCTTCAGGGTGTAGGCATCAAACCCGGCATCCTGGATGAGCAGAGGAGTGAAGGCAAAATCTGGGGCTTCTGTCACTATTGGGAGTTGATCTCTAGATGTTAACAATGGTGAAAAGTATATAGTAGGGAATACAACAAGATGATGTAGTAGAGAAAGTTATTTATTACAGAATTGGTAAAGTAGTTCTATATTTCTGATCAAAACTGGAGTGGTTTATATTATAGAAAGAATGCCTGGCGAAAGTCTGAAAGATACCATAGGTTCATAGAATCCTAGAATGGTTTGGGATGGAAGGGACCTCAAAGATATCTAGTTCCAGCCTCTCTGCCACGGCAGGGACACCTCCCACTAGACCAGGTTGCTCAAGAACCCATAGGTTCATCCTACAAAAAGTACCACCATTTCCTGTTGTTTCCTAGAGGATTCAGTGACAGCAAATAGGAGTAGACAGGGTTGTCCACTTGAGCTGATCTGTCATGAGCATGAGAAAAAGCTGTGGAGTCTTTGACAGCCTCTCCATGTCAAGAATTGGTTGACCTAAGCACAGAACAGGGAAGAGGCTGAGGGAAGGCTGCAGGACTGACCTAACCGGTCAAGAATGTGGTGTTAACTGTAGTTGTTCTGAGGGCTTCCTTTGTATCCAGAAAGTACAGCTTGTGTCGGTACGTTTTGATAACACACTACTTAAGAAAATGAGCGAATTGGGATTTCGCCAATGTGAGTAGGCTCGTTTTGTTGATAAGCTCCTGAAAGCAATAACTGCATGAAAAAGGGGAAAAAAAAAAAGGAGGAAAAACTAAGAGAAAATAACAAAGTTTTACTCCATTCACATGATGTTGAGGAACTTCTAGAAATTTTATTCTGCAATTTCATTTTTTTTTTTTTTACTTTACAAAGGTCGCATTGAGACCTGATATGACTTCACTCTAGGTGCTTTGGTGCCCATTTTTCAGGAGGCAGAACTGCCAGCTGGGCAGCTCAAGGTTGATATTCAGAGCAGGAACATCGCTGGTTGGAGCGGGTCAGCAACAGTAGATGGATGTTGGAGTGCAGTTCCTGGGACCCTGGGGGTGCGGGTCGAGGCAGTCATGCTTTGGTGCCGAGGGCCAAGCAGGAGTGGAGTTTGCCAGATGAGATGTGTGGAGACAGCAGTTCACTCCAGCTACCAGCTGTCTTGGAGGGCTTTTTGGCTCAGGCTGTGCCATGTTGTGAATGTGGTCACAAAACAGGCCAGGCTGAGGGGTGTGTGGGAAAGGGGGCTGCCAGGAACAGATTCCCACCATCACTGTGAGCTACTTGGCCTGCAGCTTTCTCCTGGCTCTTTGCAAGAGGTACCCTGGGCCAAGAGAGCAACCAGAAATGGTAGATGTGAGATACTCTGGCAGCATGACCCTCCTTTGGCTGGTGGTACCCCAAGGGATCTGTGAGTAGCTGGGAACTTACTCTGGTACCTATGGTGGTATATGTGCCACCTAAGTCTGATGCTTCTAGCGCATCCATGCGTGTAGGTTTGGTGGGTTGGGTGGGCAGGGTGAGCTGTGTGGCCTCTCCCCTGACCACAGCAAGGTCTCGTAGCCTGCCAGTGGGAAGATTCAGGGGACACAAGGATTAGCCAGGGACTTCTTTTTTGCTTTAGCATTTTGGACTGAATGGTTTCTGCCTGCTCTGCCCTCAAAGCGTTTAATACTTTGTATTTTTGCAATGTCTGCAAGGATTTCACAGACATTAATTCCTCTTCCTACAAGTCTTGTCAGGCAGGAGGGAGTATGACTGTGCTGCTGTAAATAAGGAGTCCACTGGACATGACAGTGTCACATGCAAGAACTTTCCCCGGACCTGTTCCTTGCCCTTGGGTTTTTAGTGTGGGACCTTCACCTCCTCTTGGCTGTCGCACTCACACCAGCAGAGTCCTCTTCTGTGGAGCTGGAGTTGCGCAGAGCTGGCTGTGCAAAGCTGGCGTGCGTAGTTTCTGAAATCTAAGTTGTTTTCCTTCCTTGCGTTGTTGACAAGCCATGTTGCAAGTAGCAGATCTATCATGGCAGCCTTGCTATCTCCACCCTCTGCAGCATATTCAAGAAGGGTCTGAGAAGGAGGGTGCTTGAAGGAGATACATTCTTCTCTCAAACGCCTCATATTAATCGTAAGTGCTGATGTCACAAATGAGATGCATCCTCCTTCTACTTCCTCCATGGTTCCTGGAATAGACTCTGAACGGTGTCTTGTCTCAAACCGTGGTAAATCAGCCCTGCACAAAGGCGTTGTGAACAGGACTACCCACAGTTGTCGTGGGAAGGAACGGCAAATTGCGAGGCTTTCCTTTTGTGCTGTCGTCACAGAACTTCTTCTTCTGTTTTCTTCATAAATGATTCAAAGCTCTAAGGAAGGGAGCATCCTCTTTTTCAAACCTGCTGTCAAAACAGAAAGGATATGTACAGTGCAAACAAAAACCCAAATACCAGGTAAAAATGACCTGTCTACCTTGTCCACTGTGTGTGGTCCACAGAGCTCAGGTAGCTTCTGTTTAATTTATAATATGCACATACTCTGCAGAGTGCATCAGGAAAAAGGAGGAGGGGGAAAAAAAAAGGAGAAAAAAAGAAATACGCTTGTGGAAAGGGGGGGTTTAGAAGCAAACTGACAGACTGTTTATTACGCAGCATATAACTTACCAAATGGCTTCATTTTTCTCAGTAGTCCAGACTTGTCACTTCCATTTGGCAAACTCCAATGCTGCAAAGTCTGAAAGCAGCTATTATTGGCTCCTGCCTGAACTGTGCTCAGCTCATATAAATTTGGTGTCTGATCTTTTATATTGAGATTAATAAATATTTATTTAAGCAGACCAAATATCGCCAGGCTTTTCCTACAAAAAGTGAATTTGAACGTGGCACAAGATTTTCAGGTAGGCATGTGCTTGCTTAAATATGTATAATTTAGCTTCACACATTCATACTTTTTTTTTTAGCTCAGTACCTCTCTGTTCTGCAGTGCTCTATGTAAAATACTTAGCCAAACATATAGGTAGGGACTGTTATTAGATAATCATGTTAAGAATGTGCAGAACTGGGGGGGTTAGTGGGGAAGAGAACAAACAAGGTAACTCTTGTTAGCGCAGCATGTGCCTTTTCCTTAATTAGGACCATCAATCTGGTATATTAGGTATAGAAAAAGTTTATATTGTGCAGCTCAGACAATCCTGCTGAATCTTTCTACAGATGCTTCTTTTAATGCAAATTCATCCTCCCCCTCTGATCCTTGTCTTTATATATCAGCCATCACATTGTCCTTGGTTTAGTGAAAGACTTTTGGGGTGCTGTTGGAGGCATCCTGTGCTCAGTGAGAGCAAGCAACATGCTATTTTTGGGCTGCTCTGATGCTCCATCACTTCAGGTTCTCAGATTTTGGTTCGGCTCCTGTCATTTTTTGTGTGCAGAAGTAACTGGCGGGCTCAGCCCTGCAGCTGAGCACGGAGCTTTTCCAGGGGTACGTGGTGTGGCAGGCTGGAGAGATGCCCTGCGAGAAGCCCTCCTGGCTCCTGCAGCACTCCCAATGGCCCGTCCAGTCCTTCTCTTCACCTGAGGTGTCACCTCAGCGTGCTGTAGAAAGAGGGAGAGTGTGGTGAGAGAAGTGTGTGTAGACATGGAAATAAGAAAAAATACTCTGGATCCTCAGAGGTTGTTGCCTATCGGGCTCTGTTTTGCTCCCAGTTTCTTTCTTCCTTCCAGGAGTTTGCAACTAACCCTCTGCTTTTTCCTATTAATCCCCTAAGGCCATTCCCCCTCATCCCCAGACCTGTCATCCTGGTGCCTGTTTATTGAGCGTTGGTGTTGGAGATGCTGTTCCTGGAAGGACTCTATTCATCCTCTCTGTAGAGCATCTCAGGTTGGAGCTCGGGAGCAGAGGGTGGGAAGGGAGAGCGTGCACAGTTCCACCTTTCCCAGGCTCCCATCCAGGAGCTGTTACCTTTGTCTCAGTGGAGGTTTCAATAGCAGGTGAAATTTTCTGCTGGCAGTTTGCAGGTATCCTTCAACCTGAGTGATTGATTCGTCTTTCCTGCAGGAAGGCTGGAGACATGTATAAGATTTGTCTTACTATCAGCGTTAGCTGGGAGAACCAGAGTGTACCGAGTGTTAGTAATTTGCTGTTCTTTTTTTCTTGCTTTTAAGACATCTGTCCTGTCGTCTGATATGGGAATTTATCTGTAACACCAGTTCTTACCGTATTTGTAGTTCTCCTCTGTGGTTGTCCCCTGTTGTTTGTGATTTTTAAAAAAGCTTTCCCTTTGAAGTCCAGGAAAGCTTTTCTTTTAAGAGAGGTCTGAAGAGCTCAGAAAGGCTGGAGCTTGTGGTCTGCATGCACAGGCTATTAAAACTTGTCCTTTATGCTGTAGTTAAGTAGGAAGATTGTATTTTGATCTTCCACACACCATTCTGCCTAATGTGTGATGTCAGGGGAGTCGTATTTGGCTTTTCCCTTTTGTTTTCCCAGAGGAAAAAAACACCCCAAATGAACAACAACAAAAAATAGTCCTCAAAACATCAAGTCAAACAGATTCCTCATTAGTTTTGCTTCAGAAAATTGTGGGAGGAACTTGATGTGTATCGAAACCCCTCAAAGCTTTTATGATAGCAGGAAGGGTGCAGAGCCTTCAGTGCAGGCGTTCGCACTCCTACGTCTCCGTCAGTCACTGGTGGGGAGAGGCACGCAGCTGCAGAGTGTGAATCAACTCCTCTCTCCTAGTTCCTCCAGCTTTTGTCCCACCAGATAGTCGGTTCTTCTGCACTCTGTAATCACCAGGAACGTTTCAGGAAGAACAAGACCTCACGTTTCGTGTGTGCTTAAACACGAAGTACAAACCAACCGATCCACCCTCTGGATTTTCTTGACAAGCTTTCTTTGTGTATTCTAGAGAAACAAAGGATGGAATTTCGTTTTTCTATATATGCTGCCAATTTTCTTCTTCCATACGTGCTACCTTTAAGGCAGGTTTATGGGGAAGGCATTTTTGGCATCGGTTGGTGTGAGTCAGCGAACCTTTCCATTGGTTTACAAGTTCCGACAAAACCTGCTTGTCAGACACTGCTTTTGAGGCACACCAGGGCTTGGAGAAAGTGCATTTCTTTCTGCCTGGCCAGCTCTGTCATTAGGTGAACCCGTCAGGAGGAAGAGGATTTTTATTCTGTTGCTTTAGGACAAAATGCAACACTAGCTTCTTTAATTTTCCTTATAGATAACGTGGTGGTTTGTCCTGACCCAGAACATTTCCTCCATTTTTATTTCTTCAGTTCCGGGTGAGCGTTGTGTCTTTGCAGAGCAGGATTTACATAATCTGGATATTAGGACAGATGTCAATTTTTTCGAATGTAACTTCAAAGAACGGGAAAAACAGAATGTTCTTTCCTCTATTTCAGAGATAAAACTATTTATAGCATTTTTTTAATATATAAAATACGAATATTTAATCTTTTGCTTAGCAGCGCTTCTGACATTATTGGAGACTGTTTGATCTAATGAGTGTTCGGTCTGGGTCAGAAAAGCGTTTTGTAATTTCTGGTTTCGATTGCTACTCAAGGACGCTGGCCTGTTTATCGGGGCTCCTCATCACCAGCTGCTCCCAGTGGACGTGTCTGTGTAGTGCTGTGTGAGAGCGGCCAGAACAGCAATGGGAGAGGTGGAAAACATTGTAAATTCTGTCCTCTGAGTCCCAATTTCTTACCGTGCTCATTGCAGAGGGAGGCTGCTCACACACCACGCTGTGATTACAGAGGACTTGGTTGGCTACAGTTGTTTTTACCAGTTTCTGTATGATTCTGAATTTCTGTTAACTAGGGTATTACTAAGAGAGAAACCATCTTTTGCCATTGGGAGAAGCTCTGTGGAGCATTAAGGAATGACGTGTCATTCCTCTGGTACGAATAATGGGGTTAGGACAGCCTTTTCCCGCCCTTTTTTCTCTTTTTCTAGTGTGCCAACCCAACCTGGTTATGTACTCCTTTAAAAATCCCTCTGTGATAGAAACGCTGCTCTTACACTTCCATGACTCAGGAATAACCCTTGGAGGCAATACTTGGCATTTCTCGTGCTTTAACTGAGGACAGCAATGCTACTGTTGAGCTTGGTACTCAACTCCCGAGCTCTGGAGAAGACATGTTGGCTATTGCTTGGCTGGCTGACCAGCCAGCCCACTTGTTTCCACTAGCCAAACTGGAAAATACCTATCTCTTGGCTTACAGTCTCGGTCTTAAACCTTTTAATTTTAAATTTAGAATACTGACCCTTAATAATTAACCTTCTAGGCTTGTTGTTCCTGAGTTAACGTTAAGAATAAATTGTTAAAGCAAATTGAGAAGAAGACCAGGACCATTCCCGTTAGCCAGACAGTACTTCTTACTCCACTTTCCCATGCTGGAGCTGGGTTTGTAGTAATTGGCACCAAGTTTCTATTGTGTGCCTTTTAATTTTTAAACAATTTGTTTTCACCACAAGTCTTTTTTCTGGAGCAGCTTGCATGGCAGAGTGGGAGATGGGTTTTTTTTGTGGAAAGGTATGAGCCGTCATTCCTTTCTACGTGCTGTGAGGTATGGAATTATAATTATTGGTGTTTACACAGGAGGAAGTGGAAGCACAGAGCTGTTCTGTGTGAGGCTGCCCGGGAAAGCCAGAGCAGGCAGGGATGAGAAACACCAGCGCTCAGTGCCCCTCCAGCCCTCGGGAATGCCGTGGTGAGCCGGGCTGGCCGCCTCGGTGGGCAGACGGGGTGGAATGCAAAGCTGACTGGAATAGAGGGTATTTGGTCAAAATTTGTATCGTTCAGATTCGGTGGCATCGTTTATGCAGTGCATTATTTGAGCTGAGTTTGGGTCCTGTTTTCTTTACGCAGAGGCGCTACGCAGGAAGTTTAAAGATGTGCGAGATTCCCTCGTCGCTGCTTTAAACCGAATTTCCCCAAACACAGAGGCACCTCCTCCCTCCGTTTTAAAAAGCAGTGTACATAGGGTTTTTCACGTTCGAACAGTTGCTAACTTTAATGCTGAGAAACCTCAGTCTGAAAGGAAACCTTTTTGTAGTCACCACGTGAGGGAATATAAATAGATCTGTAGATTGAAGGGCTCTTTCATCCCCTGTCTGGAGCGGCCAGGACAGCGGCTGCTTGTGCTGTGGAGCTGGTGGGCTTGCAGATTCCTTAGGAGCCAGGGAAGCCAATTAAGGGAAAAATAGTTAATGCTTTAAAGTACAATGCAGTTTATATGTTTTCTGATGCCTCTTCCCTTCCTCCTCACACCTTTTTTTTGTTCGTTTTTTTTTTATTAAACAAGTCTCACACTTTGAAGAAAATCATCGCCATTCTCCTTTTTTTGTTTTGCCTTTTTTTTTTTTAATGGAAACTGTGACTCATAAAATATTTTAATCCCCGTTATTGAGCATCATTAAAATGAAGATTGTTCCCCAGCAGTGTGTTTTTGATTTAAGAACTCTTCATACTGTGAGTGCTCTCTCCATTGAAGAACGACATATAATAAGTTGATGAAATTAGAAGTTTTATAAGACACTGTAATCATAACTTTCTTATGTAAATTAAAACATTTTGTGATTTTTAATTTTCTTTGCTTTTACACACACAGACACATCTTACTTGACAACATATGAAACACATTAAACTACTGGTTAAGCTGGAAAGGGAGATGAGAAAAAGAAATTATATGCCTGAAAAATAGGATGCTCAATGGTCACAGCAGACATGACTTAAAAAGAGGAAAATGTGTTTCTAAAAGACCAGGAGGAAGTTGCTTTTTCCCTCTCCCTGATGCATTCTGGCTGCACACCATATTTTGGGGGATTTCTTCTGGGGTTTCTTCTAGGGGGGTCCTTAGGGTGTGCGTGTCCTCCTTCCTTCCCTTACAGCTCTTGCGCTTGCTGACATGTATGACAGTGGCCCTAAGTTTTTTGTGGTTTTTATTTATAAATAACAAAGAAAACCCTGAACAAAATTTTAAAAAAAGGAAGGGAAAAGAAGGTGTAAAGAGAGCAGATGTGCAACATCCTGTGCATTTAGCAAACACTTTAATGTAAAGGGGTTTTTTTCCTTACAGATCGAGCGAGAGCTCTTTAGAAGCTGCACACTCCCAAGTACATGTTACTGGGAAATGAAGGCAGGCCATAAAACGCACAGCAGCATAAATCCTTCAAGTTAGTAATTAAAAATACCAAGCAATATTTCTTTTTTTCATGCGCTACCATTTCATGTACAACAAGGTTAAAACGGAGATTTTTTTTTTTCTCTATTTCTTTTAAAACTGTCTGCGTGGCACTCCTTGACTCGCTGTGGCTATAAACTCATAAAGGGTAGAGGTTTCATTAGAAACCATCTGATTTAAAAGGGAACTGGGCGGGAGGTAGGAAACAATGCCGAGCGGGATGCCTAAATTGCTCAGGATGTTGTAAATAGGGCTGCCGCCTTTTGATCTTGTGAGGGGTCATGGAGATGCCGTTACTTTGACCAAAGGATGTTGGAGGCAAGTGGCAAGAAATCACCCACCTTCCATCCTGTTTTCCACTGCTATTACTTGGCTTAGGGCTGGTGTTATTAAGGAGGTGTAAGGAAGGAGCTCAGACAAGGCCTCCCTTTAGGGTCTTGTTGCTGCTGGAGAATTAGTGTGTTTGTTTCTGGTCTGTTCAGATGTTTTATGGCAGCCCATTGTTCCTTACTCCCTGCTTGGGCTGGCTACTGGCTCTCATTAGGTGTAATATCAGACTCTTGCTAAGGAAGGGGAGATGAGATGAAAGCTCGCCCTTAACTGGAGAGCCTGGATGAAAAGATAATCCTGGGAGATTGTCCATGCATTGTGCAGGCAAGAAAATAACTCATGCAGCTGAAGGAGGGAACTCTGTGTACACATACACATATTTATACATAAAGGATAACAAAATGTATGCGTAGGGTTGGCGTTTTTTTCATAACCACTTCTAATTTATTTTGGACAAAGGTGTAGATGGAGGCAGTAGTTCAAGGATGTAAGTTAGGCTGAAGCTTGAGAGTCATCTGTGGCTTTTGGGGAAGAAATGGAGAAGTGAACAAAGAGCAGCCTGTCTCAGCACACCACTGCCTGCCCTGCACCAGTATGTGGCTTTCTAATGCCACCCTCACCTGTGGTCATACCCTGTGGAGAAACTGCAGCTTCCCTGCTCTCATGGGCAGGTACTCGCTTCTCCAGCCTCCTGTCCCGCTGGGGAGGAGAGTTGTGGTTTACACCATCAAGAAATGTAAGGACTCGCAGCCTGATGGTTTCCTTGCCTTTACCTTCCAGCCATTTAAAACCAGAGCTGGCCAACTGTGCCTCCTCCATGGTGCAGGGCAGCCAGGGCTCCTTCAATCAGCTGCAGCCTGGGGCAAGCGATGGGTCAAAAACACCTTTAATTCTTCAAGTGCTGGTGTATCTCACCTTATACAGTGCAGTGTGGATACTGGTAGTTGGAGAGAATTAGTTTTGCAATGGTGTTTGTATGTTTTTTATATACAGTTGATTTTCTGCATTCTTTAGACAACTGGATGTGGGGGGATTAGTTTATGAAAAATAATTGCTTCCTGTTGAGATAATATCGTGTCTTTGTGGCAAATATAGTAACCTGGTTTCTTCAGCATTCCTGGCTATTTACAGAAGCAATGTTTTTAAATATCAGTGAGGTCATAAACTAGAAAACCTGATGCTAATCTGTGCTAAATGCCAGTGAAGTTGGGGACAGGAGATAATTGTCCAGCGTTTGCTAGGAAGATACACGCTGGATGCAAGTATCACGTGCTGATAATCATGGTTTTTGCGAGCTACTGTGTTTTAACTCGTCTGGGGTCCATTATGGTGCGGTTCATAAACAAGATGAAACTATGTGGCTTAATAACATGAAATGTTTCCTACTTTGATCTAATCAGAAGCCTGCCTTGAGCTGCTGGTTTAGATCTTCATCAGAGGAGAGGAGGATGTCGGAAACAAGTCCTTTAAGTGTTTCTCTCTTGGCAATTAGCCACAGGAGCTCCATTATTACTTTTTGCCTGGATCAAATGAGGTCAATGGCATGAGCTTCCTGCATGAGGTCCTTCTCAGAAGTGGCAGCAGACGGTAATTGCGAACATCTCCATTCTGCAGGTCTCCATCCAGACCAGGAGCACGGGATGCAGTCTAGAACTCAGAGGGAGGGACAGGAAAAGCAGCCAAATGACTTTGGGGCCTCTGAGGGAAACAACAGTTTGACCATATTGCTTTGCATTAAGAGAAATACTGATAGCTTTCAGCAGGTTGTGATGATGGTGGTGAAAGATGAAGACTTGTATAAGTGGGAAGCCTGTCTACTTGAAAATGATGAAAGTACCTTAATTTGACTTAATTTTTACTGCATCATTTTAAGAAAAAGAAAATTGCTTCAACGTTGATTAGAAAATGAATGCGTTAAAAGCAGCGCCTGCACATAACATCTGTGTGCAGATACACAAATATAAGGCTTTTTTTCCTTTACCTTAGAATGAATTTCCACTACATTAAACCTGTGAATCAAAAGCATATTATTTTTTAAATCTTGATAGTGAATTTGCGTGTAGAGTATTCCCTTAAAGCATCCTTAGGAGTTCTCTTAGCCCGTGTGCTGGTGAGGGATCCTGGGCAGGTGAATGGGCCAGCGTCATTTTGTTCAGTTTTAGTAGCAGCGTTACCCATTGACTGTCAGCTCTCTAGAATAAACACTACAAATGAGAAAATTGTATATTTGATAATGATCTATTGATGTGGCAGCTTTAACCCCGTGACCTATCATGCAGTTTCTGCTGTGCAATATAATTAAGTTGCCTCATCAAGTGAGGAAATAGTCCTATCAATAAATAGCTTAAAAAAAATAATATTCAAATATGCAAGTACTTTCTGTGATAGTAACAGTGAATTTCTTGAGTATTGCTACAAATAATCTGGTTTGTTGAAAGTTATTTTTCGTTTTGGTGTAGAAAATCCTGATAGAACTTGAGCGAGTCCATCCGTTGTGTCATTCTGTCCCCTCTACCACCCCTGGTGTTTGAGTACATGAAATGACAAAAATTATTTGAGGGGTTTTTTTGCCTTTCAAAGTCAGAAGGTTTATTTTTATCTGGGTCCTTTTTTGGAGCTGGGACGTATTAATCAGAGCTCTGTGCTCACCTGAGCCCCTGGCTGGGGAGACTCTTCTCTAAATGCAGCCAGAGACAAGTGTTTGGATTTGGGCTCCAGCATATCCTGTAAGTCGGTACATTCCCGTTGGAGGTCCAGCTTGATTGTGCCCATGGTTTTACTTGCCTTTATTCCTTCTTTTCCAAAAGAGAGACGTGTCTCATGCCTCACTGCAGTGGCTCGGGAGAGGATCCTGGAGTTTCTTTCTCAAGCGAGTGATGTGCCCTGGGATGCAGGAGGTGGGAGCAAGGAAGCCAAAGCGTGGTTAGGGCTTAGTCAAGAGTTCCTCAGACCTGGCACCCACCCACACACCTTGGTGCACCCTAACAAGGTATTTCTGGGCAGAGTTGAGGAAAGAAGCGAAATCAGTTTGTGGAAATCCAGTTTCGATGATTTGCGTGGTGTCTGTGGAGGTTTTCAGAAGTCTTTTGGGTCCCAGTGCTATTCACCAGTGTGAGAAAATCAGATTTCATTTTGAAATCAGCTTTCTGGCCCTCGTGGGTATAGAGGGAAGTGGGAGAAATGTCAACTCTGTGGCTGAACCAAAAGGTTAAAAAAACAACAACAAAAAACCCCACAGCAGCAGAGCCCAGGATATTTGCAATCTTTATGAAATCTGAAGATACAGTATTAGTTTGGGAACCTTGTGGTAATTGAGGAATCCTCTGAACGGATGGAACTGGTGCAATAAAAGAACACTGAAAAAAGAAAGGCCAAGAAATCCCCCCGAAAAGACAAATGTACAATAAAATCTCAGTTAGGCAATAAAATGGCTTCAGTCTTTCCGTTCGCTGATGCTGGTGGCTGAAGATAATCTAACACTTGTTGCTGAGGAGTGTGGTTTTCTGATGAGCTGATTTTAAGAAATGAGGATATGAAATACTTAGAGGATATTGTCTTCCGTCTCTGAAAGGAAAGATACCATCTCTCTCATATAGGCTGGTTGAAATTTTAATTAAAGTCGAGCCAAAAAGCATTGCTGACTAGACGAAAGCAAATTCATTTAGCGACTGAGGAGAGCGAGGGCAAGGGATTTCTATGTGAGGAAGATAAGAGAACATTATTCAATATGTTTATGCCAGGTCCATAGTAAAAATATTTATATGCCAGAATCTTTCAGGAAAAGACGTGCTTCAGTTGGGGTCTACTTGTCAGGGATGTAGGATGTGAAGGGGTCACAAGGCAGGGAAGGAAGACGCTCGATATGGGCAGGAAGAATAATTGTCTCCCCTCCTGTCGTGCCTTATTATCCTCCTGCTCCTTCAGCTGACTGGGCTGGCAGATGTATGCAAGCAAACACCCTCTAATTTTTGTTATGGTAATTCCTCCTCCACACCCCTGGTTTCTGTCCTACGTGGCTCCAACCTGATTTCTCCTTCCCTGGCTGCTCGTAGTGACTTCTGTGTCCCAGGGGATGCATCGGCTGGCACTGGCCGGGCACAGGGATGGAGCGTGGGAGCTGCTGGAGCATCCGTGCCTCTGCAGATAGGCGTTAGAGGGATAACTGACAATGTTTAAGCCTGATCGCAATGACGTGTTGAAATAAACGCCATTATAATTATGCTGCTACATTCTTGGCAGGCTTACTGTAAACCACACTGTGTTTTTTGGTGTGTACGTGGTTGGTTTTGTTTCTTTTTTTTCCTCCTCCTTTTTTTGTATGGGTAAGCAGATTAGTTAATGCCTGTGTTTTGTGAGCAGAGGCTTTCATCCTTAATGCTGGGGTTAAACTGCATTCAAGCTGGCTGTAGCTTGTGAAGGTCACACTACCATTTTGATTTCTTCTCCCTGCCTTACAGTCTCCTTTAGGAGCAGGTACAGGGGGGTGATACAGCCTCAGTGCAGAGCCTGGGCCTGACCCCACTCCCCCCTGTTCTGGTGATGCTCTTCTACTCTAAGAGGCCTTTCAGAAGGACATTTTATTCTCAAAACCACCCTCATCCCCTTCCTTGTGCTTACGAACATGTAAATACTCAGCTCTAAAGGCAGCAGTTTGGAAGTAGGACGTGCATTTCTCTCTCCACTTAAGACATCGTGGCTTGACTTTTTACAGGCAGCCAACTCCCACCTGGCAGGGATAAGTGAAATGGATTGTCCCAAAATAGCCTCTTGCTTCGAGGTCTTGTGCTCACAAGGATGCTGCTGCCTTCAGCTTCTTGAGTATCGAGTATTTAAATATTCCAAGCTTGGGCCAGGCTACCTTCTCTCTTCCCTGTCACAGCATCACCGCTGTCTCCCCCACTGGCTGCCTGAGCATCCACCATCTGGTCCCAAGAACCGAATGAAAGCGGTGCATTGCTTTAATTATTTTCTACTTGTGTGGTCAGGAGGTTATTTGGTCTGGTGAGCTCTACTTCGGGCCCTTTCTCTCATTAATCCCACCTTGTGCACATCCCGCGCGAGCACAAGAATGGTTAAGTTATCCACTTGTGTGGCCAGCTCTTGATACAACACAGTGGCCAGTATTCATAATTACAAGAGGAAGCTGTTATATGTGGATTATCCTGTATTTTTCTCCGGTGATGGTAATGACCTATGTAAATTTCCACTTAATCCTAGGACTGAAGTCTCCCTAAAAATATACACATAAAAATTCCATTAGACAGAAGTAAATTTGGGTCATTTAGGTGTATAAATAATATTTATTAAAGAGCCTCTTTTCTGGTTTGGAGGAATCCTGTGGAAGTCTTCAGCTGCAAAACCTCAGTGGTGTGAGAAAAGGTGCAAGACTTGATGGGAGAAGGGAGCGAAAGCTACTAATAAGAAAAATAGTTTTGTCAGCTTGTGGGACGATGGTTCAGTTTTCACTTGAACAGACAAAGCAAATGCTTGTAGCTGAAACACTGAAGCTGGAAGTGCCTCTACGAGACGTTCTGCCTGACTTTTAAAGGTTTTATGTGTCCTTCCTGGAGACGAGTGACAGAGGAAACACATCAGACAGTGGCAGGCAGGCAGGCAAACTCCTGCCTCTCCAAATCTAAACAGATAAGTGGCAGCTTCAAAAATACCATCATCTAATTATCAATACGTGCTTTACAGCAGCTTGGTACAGTGCAGAAACACAGGCAGGGACAGGGTTTTGTTTCAGACCGGTTTCCATTGGGCTTCTCAATTTCAGAAAAACAAACCCTAAGGGGATCTAGCCGGAGCAAAACAGAGTGGTAATTACGGGCTCTGTGCGCTGAATTTGGCTGGCACTTTGGAAGCTGTCTCTGCCTCCAGCCACTACTGCAGCTCCTTGTTTGCAGCTTTGGAGCCGCGGCAGAAGCAAAACCCTACAAGGGGCTTTCTCAGGTCCCTGCAAGGACGTTTGTGCTGGCGATCAAGGAAGGACTTGTTTCACTGTGAGAGCAGGTAGCTCCAAGTCACCTCAGGGCATCCGAGTGTCAGTGTTTAGATGGTACGTTCAGCAATGGTCCTTTCAAAAGGAATAAATCCTCCGGAGATGTCTGTGAGAGTTCGGTATCGTCAAATTGCAATTTGAAACGGTAGAGATGTCGTTAATCTCTCGGCAAGCTAAAAAAGCTCAAATTCCTAGGGCTTCCTTAATGAAGAGACCTTAAATTTTTATATTTATTTCCATTTTTTGTTTCATAGCAGAGTTCATCTCAAGTAGGCTGTTTGCATGCTCTAAATTATTCAGAAATGTGGAAGTGGGGGGAAAAAACCAGTGAAAAGAATGCAAAATCTTTGCATGACAAAGAGCAAACCCTGTGTCATCTGCATATTGGATGTTTTGCGGTTGGTGGTGGGACAAGGGGAAATTCAGAATTCTGCATTTGAGTTAGGCAGCCCGTGCTGCGTGGTGTGCCGATGCACGGCTGCTTCTGTGAGCACCGTGTGAACGGTGTAACACACAAATCTGTGTTACGAGGAAACTCCAAAACGTGTTCTCGGTAAATTAACAGAGTGGTTTAGTGTAGGCTTCAGCATGCGTTTGAGAAAAAAAAAACACCCAACAAAAAGTGTTTGTGGTTTCTGAGTTCCCTCACACGGCCTCTTCGGATCTGTGTGATGCGAACCAGCTTTCAGTGAGTTCATCTTCGTTCTGTCCATGTGTGGACATGTGGGAAAGAAGATTCCTTTCTGTCCATGTGTGCACTGCCTTGCTCCTCAGCAGGGCAAGGCTCAGAGAGTGGAGGTGTCATGAGGAGAAGCGCAAGTACCGAGGCTGGACCTCCCAGGTCTATGAGTAAATGGTATTTCCCACAGAGTAACTCAGGCGTGGTTTTGGAGAAAAGGTGTTATGACATTTCTTGAGTTGGTGTAGCTGGTGTATGTGTGCTGATATGAAGGATCCTCATCTGTTCTTCTTCCTTTATTATTATTTTTCTGGTGTGTTTTGTTATTTTTTTTTTTTAATACTTTATCTTCGAGTGTTTCCAGTTCTGAAACTTTTCACTGAGTTCAGAATTTACCTCCAGCCATTTCCCCTTTGAAACTGTTACAAGCAACCATTCTCTCTGATTTTCTGTTGCCCGCTTAGTTTTTAACTTTTCTTTCTTTTCTTTGCAAGATCCTACAAAATACGTAACGTCTTCAGAAGAAGCGTAGGCCAGGTTTAAAAGTAGCGGCTTGATACGGCCCTTTTCAAAGGACTGTTATAACTTGTTGATCTCTTTGTGTGTAGTGTAAGTGTGTTCTGGCTGAAAGGAAAACTACTTGGAAATAATACATTCAAGTACCTCAGAGATGTCCTTAGGTGTGGTGCTAGATAAAATATTAAATGTTAAATGGGAAAATTTTGTGCCTTCAATAAGTACCTCTTTTAAAATGAGTATATTTGATATATCTAACAATATAAATGCTCTATGTATTTTTGCCAGAATGTAGTGGATGTTTTCGCTTTTAAGGTATTTTGAAAGGAAAAGATGAAAACAGCAAGAATGATCTCATATTACTATGCTGGAAGGCATTTGTTATTTCTTGTAATGTTGCTGGTTTCTTCTCACATATCTTTTCAGATGGAGCAAAAATATTTTTTCACCTTTTTGGCAGTTCACTGCTGGCCCAGCAGTGTACTATCACAACAACTGCCCTGCAGGTATAGCCTCCGATTTAAATCCTTACATTTCAAAAGTAAACGTTTTGCTTGTCTTCAGCCTTAATTTTGAGGTCAAATTTGCCCTGAACCAGCTCTGAAGATCTCTAACAACTGTAGCTTGAGTTAATTTGTGAATATTTGAGCATTTAGACAAAGTAATTAAGGACTAATAATTATTTTTTAAACTGGGAGAGATTTATTCTTTATTCTTTGATACCCAGGAATTGAGTATGTTGTTGCTAGATGCTCTGCAGCCTGAAATCTTGAACGATGTGCTTGGTGTAGAACATAGCCCTGAAAATACAAGTTTTATAAGGGCAATGTTGGCACAACACAAACTTTTATTTATACTTGTGGTCAGTCTGCTGTGATGTTTAAAAACCCTCATTTCCACATTACTTTGTAAATACAGCTTTGCTTTGTTTGCTCGAAGATTGACCCTTTGTGACTTTTGGATTTGGGCACACTTCTACTTTTACTGGGGCTTTTTTCTTTTAAGGAAAACATGAGGGGTTTTAAGATTTGAGCTGAGGAATACTGGCTTTGCCTGCATCGTTTAGATTGTCTAAAGAGACTTCAGATACACAGTAGGGCAGCCTTGAAAGAGCTTTTTTTGGAGCCTCTTCAATAAGTAGAGCGTTTGCGAATCAGTCTTGGCAGGAGACTAGACACAGAAACACCTGACACTTCAGTTCATCTCTGTTGAGAAAACATTACATATTTTGAAAGGTAAACCGTTTCATTAAGATGCTGTGTTCCGGTTATAAATACTGTCTGGGAGGCAGGTTGGGAGATGGTTTGGCTGCGCAGCTCCCCTGAAAGGCTGGCTGTTCTTCTCTCCTGGCAGCTCCTGCATCAGAACGTGCAGAGACACCACTTGGCCAATGCGCTCGAGAGGCCGAGTTCAACAAGGGCTCATTCCCAGGGCAGCTGATGTTGTGTCTTTTGCTCTTTATTGGGCATGAGTGAATTAAAATGAATTGAAATGCCTATATTTCTCTGTGTTATAAGGACAGAAGGAAATCAAATTCTCCCTGTTACTCATCGCAGTTGATGGCAGAATGTTGGGGATCCAGTTGCCTTTGCTCTCCCTCCAGTATGGTGTTTTCTGTTCTTCTGGAGGATGTCTTCAGTATAAGGTCAAGCCCACATCTTATCCTTAAGTCCTCCTTCCCTTCAGGGTATCATCAGGCATTCAACTTACAAATCCTCTAAATCTTCGAAGGTGTTTTCCTATGAGTGTTTTAAAAAGTTTACGTAATCTCTGCGAGAGAGGCTTCCGCTAAGCTGGCGCACCTTGTATTTGATTAAACCCTTGCTTCATGCTTGAAGGACAGCTTGGCTCGCTTCACAAATCCTCTGGGATCCCCTGTTCAAGCTACAACAGTCAACTACAGTGCTTTCTCTTTTTTTTCTTTCTTCTTTTTTGTCTCCTAGTTGATGGTGTGGGGAAAGGGAATTGCAATGTACGTATTGGAGAGAGCAAGTCATGCAAGAACTATCTCCAGCTGATGGCAAAACTAATTTTGGCAGAGAATTTCGTAATATCCGCCGTTAGACACGTCGTCAATGTTTCCTATCTTTTGCTTGTCTTTATTTTGCCTTCTTATTTAGCCAAGCAGTTTATGCCTAATAATCCTTACTGTGGAGCCCCAGATGACTTTTGGAAGGGTTTTTCATCCTTGAAGCAATCCCTGCATCAGTTCACATGCTGGTATATACCCGTAAGCATGTTCCCTCTGACTGGGAAACAGTTTGGCTTCCTGCTTCTATCCCTCTCCCCACTACTGCTGCAGGGGCTACATCTGCCAGCGTGGTTTCTCTTCCATCTTTCTTGTGACTTGGAGATTTAGAACTTTGTCTCCAGCTGCATTACCATGTCTTCTTCAGGGGTCATTTTTGTGTTAGACGTCTGGGCTTTTATGGGCTAGTAGGTAGTTGTGTTAACTGCTCTGTCCCACCTGGCAGGGATAATGGCTGAGGAGGAGGTGGTGATGGCCAGGGGATGGTGCTTTCCTCACCCACTGTGTTAAAACCCTGAGACTGAAACTCTGGAGCTTCTTTCCTCTGAGTGCAGGAGGTCCACGCTAAAGAGCGGTGGCCTTGGAATCCATACCCAATTTGTACAGCTCAGTCTCACTCGAGTGTGTTTTATTTTAGGTGGGCTGCAATGCTGCTCTGTTTTGTTGTCCTTCCCTAAGGAACCGTGACATGAAGTCTGTGTTGCAGGGCAGGTGGTTTGTGCCAGCCCTTCTTCTCCCCTGAATTTTTGTAGGCAACAGAGAATCACCTTCCCATGGCCTGCTAATAGTGCTGGCCACTGTCCCTGCAGCTGGCACTCACACAAGTGTGTGCACCTCGTATCTGCCTGGTTCTGGGTGCATGGACCATCATCCGTGGGTGAATGTCTGAGATAACAGCCTTCTCCTCCTCCAGATGTCCTCAAGGCCCTTCTTCAGTTGGTCATCTTACACTGTTTGCTATCATCATTGCAGCATTATATGATAGGAATTTATTAGTAATATACCCTATTTCTAATGTTACAGAGATCTTGTGTATAAAGATATATCAAAGAAATTAAAATATGTGTAGGTGAATGAGATTTTATCAACCCAAACCCAGGAAAATGCTTATGTAGCTAATCTTATGATGTTGTGCTGTTGCACTAGCTCTCCTTCCTTCCCATCTGGTGGTGGTGGTTGTTGTTATTGCTCTCCCTTGCAGCTCTATATACCGGGTTTTACTCTGTCTTCTCCTACCGTGAACACTCTCCTGTTGCGCAGCAGCCTGCTGCAATGGGGTTCAGGTCATTGCTTGCACCTTGGGGGCAGTTGTAAGGAAATGTGTCATGGTGATAGAGATTAGGGATCTGAAAATAACATTTGTTTCATGCTTTCCGTTCAGTTCACTTCACTGGTAGCACGTTACCTGGTCAGGCCCAGCTGTGATGAAGTCCCTCCTTGGCAGTTAGGTAGTGAAAGAGCTCCTGCACCTCGGCTTCTGGTGCTGTGAAAGTAAAACCACAAAGTGCCTGGTCCCTGTGCTGTCTGGTGGAGCACTGGCCCAGAGAGAATGAAAGGCAGAACAATCTACACGGTTTGCTAAACGTTACATGTTTTAATATAGAGGGAAATAAGAAATACTGAAAAACAAACCTTCTGTGCATTGACTTCATAATTAATTTTTGCAGTGAGACCCATTGAAATTCTCATTAGAAGTGTTTTTTTGGGCTGATCCGTAAAACTACCTTTTGGGACTCAAGTTTGACATACAGGTGGAAGGAATTTATTCACCAGTGAGTCATTTTTAAATGGTGAGTTAAAAATTGTATTCTCATGGCAAAGAACTCTGTGGGGCGTCGTTTGGTTTTTTGTGTTTTTTTGCAGCGAAGGTTGGAGAAGTGTGAGGTTAAAATCTGGATGACTGGTAGATAATTGATACTGAAATTCCACTCTGATGTTGGTGAAAATGTTGATAGCAGGCTGCCGTTGTTATTTTTTTCCCCATAATGTGAAAATGTGCCTGTTGAGCAGGTAACTGTGTGTATATACTGACATCCATAGAGACATATTTTAGCACACACACACTTCTCTGTCAGGTTTTTCTCAACCGTTACGTGGTTGTGCAACCCATATCCAGCCTCCCCAGTTTCTTCCTTTTGACAGGGTATCCCTTCCGGATGGGTCAGAACCCCCGTACTCCAGCACTGGGTTTTCCCGTGTGCTGCTTTCCCTGCACAATTGCAGGTTATGAAGGCCTTGAGAAAAACACTGCTGCCTTTCTGGCAGTTTGGTAGTGGGGATTTGACCAGGAAAACATCTGGCTGCTGCTGGAGAGAAAATGACTGGAGGCAGCATGGAGGTGGGAGTTTCGTGCTGGTCTCTGCCTGGGTGGAGGGACCAAAGGGAAAAGGTGTGAGGCTTGTGATGTGGGATTTGGGATGCGATTTCCCGAATGATGTAAGCCAGTCTGAGATCTGTTTCTCCCCTCCTTGCTGGCACCTTGTCCCTCTTTCCTGTTTTATAGTCAGCAGTTGGCTACAAATAAATGCAGGGATAATTCAGCAGAGAGCAGGAGTGCCCCTGTCAGCACTAGCCCGGTTTTAGATCAGCTGAAGCAAAGCATGAAATCACACCCCTAAGTTCCATCATCACTGGAAGCTTTCCTTCCAAAGGTGTTTATGTAAATGAATGAACTAATGGGGAAAAAACCCAGCTGAAAGCAACAACTGAAAGGATGTGGAGTTTAAACACACTTACTTCTAGAAGGCTATTGGGTATTGTGTTTTGTTTGTCTCTGGGGGGAGGCTCATTTGAATTGATAGTGAGGAGCTGGTAAAAGCTAAGGACACTCGACTTCAGCCATGCCATGGAGGAGCCATCTCTGGAGCTCAAATTCCAGGGGGGAAAAAAACAAACGGCAAAACCCCCCACAAAAAGAGTGGTTTTAGCATGGCAGTGGACTGTGGGCTGCTCGTGTTAAACACAGATCTCCCTGTTAGCATCTTGCTTCACTCTAGTAAAATATTTGTCTTTCAAGTGGCAAAAGCACTGGTTTAAATGTTTGTATCTTTTGAAAGACATGGGGAAGGGATAATAATTTTACATTGAGGCAATATATAAAAACAAAAAATAGCACAATGTTGTGAAAGTTACATTAATGTATGTTACCAGAATGAGCTGGAAAAATGGTGCAAGTAGAAAAGGGGCAGGGTTGATACTCCTGTTAAGCGTGAGCGTACTTTTGTATACGTTGGAAGATCGTCTTTGCATTTGTGTCTTCTCAGCCCACCCATTCGGTTTGGAAAATTGCTTGGAAAGCAGAAGCCTTCCTCTGGAAATGCCACACCTCGGCTGCGTGGCAGCGACGAGGCTGCTGTGCAGAGGATGCTGGGCACCGTGCTTGTACCTGCAGCGCTGGGGGTTTTCTTGGGGTCAAGCCCACTGGGCGAGGAGGTGGGAAATCTCCAGCATGCCTTCAGGGCTCGAAGTGTGAAGCCTCAGCGTCAGCCCAGCGCTGAGATTCAACAGAGGGATGAAGTGGGGGCCAGCGTAGTGGAAGGAGCATGTGCTCCACGTGCTGCCGAAGCACGTAACTGCTGTTAGCAGGCAGCTCCTTTTACACTAGAGGAGGTTTCAGAGCTGAATTTTTCCCTTTAGTCTTCATTACGTGAGCCCTTGTAAAACAGAGAGACAAACAACGCATAAATACGCTACGTCCTGACACCTCTTAAATTTACCCGTGAGTATTTGAGAATTGATACGTCCTCAGTGAAAGGACCTAATTGGGCTAACTTTGACACGACCCAAAGAACAAAGCTGCTGTGTTGGGCAAGTGCCTCAAAGATGGTTTATTTGTGTTGAGATTGCAGCCAGGTGGGTGTTTTCTACTGATGCACTTAGGTAAGGTGAGGTTTGGGTTATCTGGAGGTCCAGACCATAGAGAGTGCAGGAGCTATTGAGTTTTTTATGTCTGACCTGCAAGATGGTTACAGATCTTTCAGTTTTATATTTCATTGATAGTGTTGCTGGCACACAAAGTAAGTTTTTTCTTGTTTTGTTTTTTGTACTGGTCTTGTAAGTGGCTTGTCATCCAACCCTTTAAATGCTGGCATTTTGGATCTAAACTTCATGCCATGTCATTTGTTCATCCCTCCAATACTGAGCAGATCTTTTTGAGAGGTAGTGTTGCTTCTTGGTTGTCTTTGACAGAAGCAGAGTCTGCTCAACATCAGAGGGTTTAGACTAATGCATATTGATCTTGGCAGGGAGAACACAGGCTCCTTGAGCTCGCTAGGCAGTACAGGCCTGCAAATTGTTGTATTAACAAGCCAATTAATTAATAAGCAGGAAATTGATGTAACCCCTGAGGCAGTATGTACTGATACTATATTCTTAGGTTTTTAAAAATAGATGTTACTTTAATATATAACATGAAGTGCCATTCATGCCGTTAAGGTCCAAGTGAGGGAAAGATTTTCCCCTTTCTTTTCAGAGAGAGCTCCTGCTGACAGTTGTCGCTGCCAAAAATTGCTCTCCCTGCACTTTTCTCCTCTCCCAGCTTTGTGTATTTTTCCAAGGAAGCAGCAGAAGAGATAAGACCATTTACCTGCTAAGTGGAGTGGTGTAATGGGCTGTTTCTCTGCAGCTTAACTACCTGCTGCTGTTTAATAGGCTTCTGTAGGTTTAATTTTGGTACTTTACAGATGCAGCGCAGGCAGTAGCACAGAGGTGCCCAGATGTGCTGGGAGTGGTAGGTGGGTTTAGGTCGGTCGCCCTTTGGGAAGCAGAGTCCCTCTGTGCCACGGCTGGGGCAGGGAGAGGGGTTTGTGATCATTTTTGTTCCTCATCGGTATCTTTGTGCACCCCAGGAATGTGTTGGTTTGATTGAATCTGCTTTTCATCCAGTGGCTCAAAGCTCCTCTGTATAACTTGTTTTTCCATGGGCACTGTGCATTTGTAAGAAGTAAAACTCAAGTCGTGATGCACTTAGAATGATGAATATTTCTCTGTAAATGGCTCATATCCCCTAAGAAAAATCGACCCTCAGTGGTAAGCGAGTAAATACAAGTGTCATGCTCTTGAGAATTAAGTCGCCTGAGTTTATAAACCAGGGTCCTTTCTACAGTCTTGGAAACTTGGTTTGAAATTTTTTTTAAGCTGTGCCATCAGCCTTTAAACCATCAGGGGTTTTATACACCTGTCCAAAGGAAATTAAGTTTTGTTTGCAGTTGGCTGACACCTTCAGTATTGTAACTGACTATCCCAGAATTTGTACTCTTAGTGTAGTAAATTACTTCTGTAAGAAATAACTCATGTATAATTTCATGCAAGAAGGAGTGAGGTTCAGATGGTTACTTTCAGAATCTTTCCCATTGAAACCAAACCAAAGCGCCAGGGCAGAAGAGGGGTGAAAGCACCAGCACTGAGACTGCAGCTCTGCCATCAACTTGCCATCCACCGATGTTTGCAAGATGGTTTTGTTTTGGTGGGTCTTTTTCCCCAGGAGGGCTCGGTGTGGAAGCTCTTGGCACACACAGCTCTCCAGGCCGACTCTTCCTTCAAAGCACTCCAGAAATGCCGTGTTCAAAAAGACTTTTTTTCTGTCAGGAGGATATCGCTTGCTACGCTTCCTCCCTTTCTCCGTGGCGGTGGTAGTAAATCACCAACTATAAATCAAAGGCAGGTTTTGATGCAAGGAAGTGCTCAGCGGTGTGTGAGAAGCTTTGGTGTCACCCTGAGGATGGGTGGATGGCATCCAGCCGGCCATCCTCCCTCCTGCTGACCATCTCCATCCAGCCCAGGGTCTGCTGCTTTCTGCTTGTGCCAGCAAAATTACTTCTGGGGCTGCTCTGTGCAACAGAGCATTGCACTGGCCTGTGTTAAAAACAAGCAGGCAAAAAAAAAAAAAGCCTCTCAGAGCTAGAAGCACTTGTGACGGTTGTTGGGGTGCGAGGAGGAGGAAGAAGCCCCTCTGACTTGGTAGCCACCATTACTGTCTGACGGTGGGCTGGGGTTTCACCATCTCTCTTCCCAGGTTGTGCCTGGAGCAGCGAGACAGGGAAGAATCATCCTAAATAACTGAGATTTGAGGCTGAAAGTCGGCAGTACACATTGAACACAGCAGAAACACCTTAAATATGAGGCGGGCTGGAAGAATTCATTTTGGAGCTGGTCTAGATGAAAAAGGAGCAGAATTTCTTATTCTGCTGAAATGATAGGGGAGCCACCTTACAGTTAACACCAGTGATAAATCTCAGGCTGGTTTGTATTAAAAATGCTTTAATCTGATTTGGCCCCATTAATTTTTAAACGAGCAGAGGAGGTCATTAAATCACAAGTCCCTTTTTTGTTATAAATGCTTGCACCTCCATGTTCCCTCTGCTTCCCCAGATTCTGCTTCTAATTAGAGCAGCGATGTGGTTCATGGCTTGTCAAGCAGATTAATGTGCTTTTGAAATCTGGTTGGGTTTTTCTTCTTCTTCTTCTTCTTCTTCTTCATCTTCTCCTCTAGCCGCCTGCTTGTCTTCCTGGGGTGTTTTTTTGATGGGGTGTTGTTACTGCACCTGTACACAAAGCCCATGAAAAGGTTTTTGGGTTCTACTGTGCCGGCTTGGGCGAAGTGTTTAAGAGCCAGAGGGAGGGGAGAAGAAAGGCTTGAAAGAAATCAGCTCTTCGCAAAATGACACATTCATTCACATTTTCCCTTGCACTGGAGTGACGTGATGGTATGGATGTGACACATTTGGAGATCTCGAAACCTGCAACCCCCGGTTTCGTTTCACCCTGGATGAGGCCATCGGTGCTTTCTCCTGGCTGAACTCCACGGTGGCAGGTCTCACATCGATGGTGCGTAACTTCTGCGGTACCAGGGGCTGATCTGGCACCTCGCCAGGAGCCCCGGAGTTGCACTTCATTAGCATATAAATTTACATAGGAGTTCAATTGGAGAGAAATGCACATGTTTTTTATTTATAGAGCTCTGCAAGTGTACACAGAGATTTACTTAAAAAAAAAACAACCAACCCAGCACACTAAACCTGCTCGCTTTAGAGCTGTGCGGGGTTACGGTTATAAATGAGGCTCAGACCCCATCAAAAAGACAAGCCTCACCAGCTTGTGATCCCTTTGGCTCCTCGTCCCTGCCATCTCGCAGCCCCATCCACACAGTCTGCTGGCATCCATCCCTCCTTGTGACAAAAAAGAGTGGAGGGACCGTCTCCCAGAAAGGATGGTTGTTTTGGAGCGGCTTCGAAGCTCACCCTGCTCCTCTTCTTATCTGCAGGCAGCCTGTGCTGTTCTGTATTCCTCCATCGTGAGGTTGGAAGCTGTAGCCCAGAGACCAAATAAGTGTCTTCCTTCCTCTCTTATGTGATATACAGCCCCAGTAGGCTCCGTGGGCAGCTTGCTGGAAGATAAAATTAATTTTTGAGTAATGCACGTTGGAAGGAATAATCTGAACGAGACATGCACGTTACTGGGTTATAAATTAACTGTAAGTACCGAGGAAAAAAAGATACGGGCATCACCCAGCCCAGCTCTCGCAAACCTTTTCATGTTCTGTTACAGCGTGCATCGATAGTCAAACAGAAATAAAATAAAATGGTGCAGAGCAGAATGAAATATAATTATGAAACTTCTTTGCTCTTATAGAATTTGATGGTCTGACGTTGGGCTCTAAAACTGTTCAGTTTTGCTCATCTCAGAATACTGATGGAATAAAAAGCTGGCCAGAAATGAATCACGCAATGAACAGAGGGCTAGAAAATGGGGGGGTTTGTTGGGTTTTGGTTAGTTTTGGTTTTTCTTAAAAAAAAAATAAAATATATATATATAGTTGGGGGGTGGAATTGAAGCGATTGAGATGAAAAGGTAAAATGCCCGTGAGGTGTAGGCAGGTGGGTTTAGTGAAGGAATCCGTAAGGCACTTAGATACGAGTAGAAATTAAATGGCAGAAGCATGCAACATAAGAAGGGGTAAAGGAGGAGTAAATGGAGCACTGCTGTATTTGACCTCGCTGTGCAGTAGCGTGTCCTGCTTCTCCTGTGGCTCCAGCAAGACTTCCGACCCCATCCTTTAACCAGGGCAGGGCAAACACAACGCAAGGAGGCATTTAAGCCAAACTAAAAGGCAATGTTCGAAACGGTTAAAGGGAATCTTATTTTCACGGTGAATAATTAAACTGGGAGCTGATTGCCTTCTGTGCAGGAACATGCGTGGCTCTTTATAAATCAGTCTTCATCCCCTGCCACACACTGTTCATTAAAACAGACAAACAAAAGCTGAAAATGCACGTTAAGCCCTTTTTTTTTCTTAATCGCATTCCCTGGTTTGTTTTCCAGCTCTGTTTTTGGATTTTGGGGCATCTAAAATGGCTGTGGTAACTCCGTGATCTTGTGCTCTGAGCTGTTAATGGGCAGCAGAAGCTCTTGCTGAGAAATTTAGTATGGCTGAGAGTGTGCAGAGGAAAGGAGGATGGAAACATTACAGATCTGAAAATGCAGGTCTGCTTAATGCTTAAATTTAGATTAGAATCTAAAGAATACAAAGGTTTTGACAGTGAAATGTGCCTCTAGATTTTTTTTTTTAAAGTTTGTTTATGCATTTTTCAAGTAAATTACCTTAATCTTCATCAGATCACTCTGAAAAATGTTCCCTCTCAGACAATCCACGTATGCATCTGGAATAAGCACATGCAAATCAGGAACAATATCGACTCTTAGGTTAAACAATTGAATTTGCTGGATCAGAGGTAAAAGGAGAGAACAAAGCCACAGCATGAGAAACGATTTAGGCTGTTGATCTCGCAGCTCCTTTCAGATTTCTGGTGCGGGGATGATGTGTCTGTGTGGGTTAGAGCCAACCTGTAATGTCAAATAACCCAATATAGGGTAGAAACGGCACAAGAGCAAAAACTGAACACAGCCTTGCCCTTAGGAGAATTTTAAAAAGTACGATAAAAGTTCCATCAGCAGCTTGATGAAATAATTCTCTCTGTTGGCATGGCCATTTTGACTCATGTTTGGCTACGGGTACCTCCCTCCCTTGCCCTGTGATTTTATTGATTTGGTTTGTTAATCTGTGAAGTACTTTCCCCACCCCCCTCATTTTTCTGTGGGCTTTGGGGAGGCTGGAAAATTTGTCCTTTCTAAAGCCACCTCTCAGCCTAACCTGAATTAGAAGCATGCGTCTTGGCCCTTTGTTGTGTGAGCTGATGGAGGTGCTGAGGAGGTGCCCAGAGTGGCCCAGTGAGGAGGACCAGTATGTTGCTGGGCTGTGAGCTTGATCTTGCTCTCCTGAAGCTGATGGGTAGGCCACGCTTGCAGCTCCTTCCTGGGGAGCATCTGGGATACCAAGGGGTGACAAACCTGAGCTGCAGACCTACTTGTAGATGTGTTCTCTGTTGATCCCAGGGAAACAAACCTGGTTCTTCTGAGGTGGCTCCACTAAGCCACTGTGTGCATGCCAAGTCTAGACCGAGGGTCTTGAATGAAGACAGGCTGAGAAAGTTGGGGCTGTGACCGGTACCTGAAGGGAGCCTACAGGAAGGCAGGGGAAGGTCTGTTTAAAAGGGTTTGTAGTGATAGGACAAGCAGTAATGGTTTTAAGCTAGGAAAGGATAGATTTAGGCTGGATATTAGGAAAAAGTTCAGTAACACGAGGGTGATAGATCACTGGAATAGGCTGCCCAGGGAGGTGGTGGAGGCCCCATCCCTGGATTCATTCAAGGTCAGGCTTGATGGGGCTCTGAGCAACCTGACCTAGGTAGATATGTCCCAGCATATTGTAAGGAGGTTGGACCAGATGACCTCTGGAGGTCCCTTCCAGCCTAGAACATTCTGTGAATCTGAATCAGTGATTCCTCAGCTTCTGGCCACTGCCTGGTTTAGGAGGCAGTGTATATGGCTGTGGTTTTGGAGACAGTGTGTGGCCATCATCCCTCCCCAGCCTGCCTTTCAGTTTGTAGCAGGGGTTGTATCTCTCATGCAATCTAAGTGTAGGTGCTCCATCCTCTAATGGGTGCCTGTCTGGTGGGAAGAAAGAAGCTTAGGGGCTGCATTTTTCCATTTGTGTAACTGGATCCAGCCAGATGGCAGGAGAGATAAACCACCACACAGACAAAGACAAGACATTTGGACTAGATGACCTTTAAAAGTCCCTTCCAACCCAAACCATTCTACATCAGTCCCCACCATCTCTCCAGATCTTATGCTGGAAATGCTGGCTTCCTGGGTAGTGCTCAGGTATGGGGGGGGTGTGTCCCATCCCAGCACAGGTGAGGGATGGAGGAGGATGAGTTACCTGCAGCCTGTCACTTCTTGGTGCTTGAGGGACTCCTGGTGTCCTCCTCTGGGAGAAGGAGAGCCAAATAAATTCTTCTGGCAAGCCAGGTCTCTCTCAGTGTCTCACTAAATGTCTTCTCTAGGAATTCTGCTATGTATGTGATGACTGACTGCCATTGGTTTGTTTGAATTAAATAGAACTTATAGATATATATATTTATTTGGCTTTAAGTTCCCAAGTCCTCTGAATGCATCATCCAAGATGCTTTATGCTTCTGATTTTCAAAGGTGTTTCTTCTTCAGCTTGCACAGTACACTGTGAGATATCCATCAGGGCTGGTTTGTTCTGCTCTGTGAAATACTGACATTCCTGGTGCTGGCTTTTGCTGGTGTTAGCATGCATAGAGGGGGGGAAAAAAAAGGTTGATTAAAGGTTTGCCACATGTTGCTCATCTGCGTGAGTTTTCTTTGTTCTGGGACTTTGGGCAGTCCTGTGTATCTGGCAGTAGTTCTGGTTTGTGAGAACAGGGTCTGTCTGTCTTGATTCTCTTGGAAATGTGTGTGGTTTCTTTAATGTAGTAATTTTATTGAACAATTTTAAATGCAGTTCATACGTGTATATTATATGTGTATACTTGTTAAAAAGAAAAAAAAAAAGTAGTAATTTTTTCCAGAAGGGGAAAGAAATAGGAAGAAACACATTCAAACTGAAATACTATTTTCCCAAGGGGTTTTCATGGCTGTTGAAGTAATTCTTTCTTTGTGTTTTCCCTCTGTGTAACATGCATGCCTTCTTTCT
The DNA here is from genome assembly GCA_013400335.1 of Eurystomus gularis. Classification (NCBI taxonomy): domain Eukaryota; kingdom Metazoa; phylum Chordata; class Aves; order Coraciiformes; family Coraciidae; genus Eurystomus; species Eurystomus gularis. The sequence goes on along the minus strand of VZZY01006590.1, from coordinate 677,746 downwards.
TTTAACTCCAAAATGTAAATTACTGCCATTATGGTCTGTATTCCTTAGGATTCTTGAAGCATTTGTCTCAACTTAAATGCTAACTGCCCCATAGCCTCTGAAGCCTACTGGAAATTGAGACTGGTTTCCCAACTTTTCCAGGCATTTCTTTCAGCTGCAGTGGTTTTTTGCCTTTTACTCTTAAGTACATTTTAGCAACGTTAAGCCTGTAGTGAATTTTCCATCACAGAAATCTACCGAGAAGGGATAAAATTGTTGAAAAATAAGAATAATAAAAAGATCTGTAGCTCGGTGGTTTTTAGGGACTATAGAAGCTGCCTGATAAAGCTCTGCTGTCTTTTAGCCTCCTCAGGCAGAGATTTGAGCCTTAGAAATGTATAAAATATATGAAGCTGTTCAGCAATCAGTGTTTCATCTAGAGCTAGTGTTTTGGAAGAGAGATGTAAAGGATCATTCCAGCCTGGTATTTTTATGTCTACTAGAAAAAAAACCAACCACCAAACCCCTGTGTTAAAAAATAAATATTTCTAAGCTGTTCCAGACCTGAGCATCGTGTTGCAGCACTGAGGAAAGTACAGCTGCAGCGATAAGAGAAGCAGCTGTGGTTAAAGGAGAATTGAGTGGAAAGGTTTAGCTTCATTATTTGGGGTGCAAGGGGTTCGGGTTTTTTTTGACTTAAAGACATAGACCACCACTTTCAGGTTGAGTGAAAAGTAATTATCTACAGAGTTTATCTCTTTGGGAGTGGAAAAATTATCTCCAATGTGTGTGTCACGGATAGATGTAGTGATGCGAATGTTTGAGACAAGTTTTTGTAGAAAACAAAAAAGGAAAATTAAAAATTTGGAAGTGTTTGTGATCTTAATGCATCCCCAAGATTTTGCTAGTAATAAGCCAAATGCATTTGTGCTGCTTGTTTCATGGGCTGTTAAGTAAAGTGAACCCTGTCAAAGAGGTACGTACTCTGGTGCCCAAAATGAGTAACCTTTCTGGTTGGCTGGATCTGGCTGGGGGCTGTAAGCTGTGAATCATTAGATGGAAATTAAAATCTGTTTATCACCTTTTCTCTTTCCAGCTAATTTAGGCAGTGGTGTTAAGAAGATTATTTTGTTCTTCTCATGTCAAAATGCGCCGGTTACAAATACTGTGGGGTTTTTAAAAAATGCTTCTGCCATCCAAAGCTAGATTTCATTCACAAAAAAAATTTTTCCTGAATTTTCTATTTCACAGATCACTTATGAAAGGATTTGTAAAAATCAAGACAAACTATTCTTTCCAGAGGAAATTCTGTATTTAATGGGATTTTCCCCGTTACGTGTTGCGGTCTGGCTTGGAGGACACTTACACATCAGTTACGAGTTTCAGCCTCCTTGTTGTAACATGCAGCGGTGCCACCACCTCCCAGCCTACCTGTTGGCATCTCAGATGTCTACATCCTACACGGTTACCGGTTCCACTTACCTTGCTGACAGAAACATTTCCAGTGGGACTTCCTGGGGACCTCCTTGTGGCATTATGCCGTTGCAGAAAATGCTTGATGGAAAGTAAAGAAATTTAAGGATTGATTTGTACTATTTTTAATAAAGCAATGTCTGGAGGTACTGAAGCCTGGGGGGAAATTCAGAATACTTCTAGAAGAACCAGACAGATTCCAGATGTCTTTCTTTTTAACCCAGACCTGTAGCTGACCATGCTTTTCTGGTTAATTCCTTGTAATAAGTTACTTAATTTGGTGGATTGGTGAAGAAAGGCCTGAAGATGAAATGTATCCTCTTTGGAAATACTTTTCTATTTCCAGCAAGTAGTTCAATGTAAAGCCTTGAAAGTAAAAAAAAAAAAAAAAAAAAAGTAAGAGAAGTAAAGTTGTCATAGAAATAAAGCTGGATTCTGGCACTGGCCAGCTTTAGAAGTGTAGTTTTGGAGAAAGTTTATAGGTCTTGGCTTGGCAGACACAAGACTAACTCCTGTGGAACAGCTGAATGAGAGGAAGGATACCATAAAGGGAAATTAAGCCTGTGAAGAAAATGCCAACACTTCTTTTTTTTTCCCCTCAGTGGACTGCAGCTCTGGATCAGCTAAACAAAGGGGAAAAAAAATATGCAAGGGACTCAAAAAGCAATTTTCAACTTCCATCTCTGGTTTTAATCTTGCGCATCCTTCTGTGGTTCCTTGCCAACACTTAGAGGTCTTCAAAGTGCTGAAGCGCGCGGGATTTCCAGCGGCGGTGATCGTGTGGAAGGAGGTTCACTGGATAAAGCTATACTCGCCAAGACAAAAAAGCTTTCCCAGCTTTGCCTGGTCTGAACTCCTCTCTGCCCCTCTTGCCAGATGCTGGACATAGTCAGGAGTAATTAAGATGAGCGTGTGGCCACCCGTGGGTCTTCCTGTATGCACTGAACTTCGGTGGGTGTGTGGGTCCCTCGGTGCTCCTGCCTGGGCAGAGGGCTGGCCGGCCTTTGGAACGCCTGCTTCCGAATGCAGCGTTCACAACAGGCAGTTTCCTGCCCGCTGTGGTTGCTGGGCAGATAAAATTTGATATCCTCCTAATTCAGTACTGCTTTTTTCTTCTTATTATTTTCGTACTCTCAGCTCTATTACTACTGAGTAGCAAGTGTATATTCAGAAGAGTATAGTTTAACTTTGCCTGCTTCCCTGCAGCCTGATTATCTGCTGAAATACCGAAGTACACCCACCCTATCCACTTCCCCTGACATGGTCGGGGTGTTTTATGTGCTCTCAGTGAAAGCCTCAACTGATTAAAATCTTCTTGACTTATGCTTTTGACATCCAAAGAGTCTCTGATTTTATACTGTGCATCTTTTTGGACGTATATTCCTTCTAGTTTTAAGAGGCTGAAAAAACACTTTTCCCTGAGGCTCTTAAAGTTATTAGTGTCGGGGGCAGTTGGTGTGTCTATGAGGCTTTCATTTTTATACCATGTATGAGGATTGGCAGGTGGATTCAGGGTAACAACACAGAATTTGTTGCACCCTACTTACGGATTTCTCTGTTTTTAATCTGTCTGTTATTCTGTCAGTGCCCATGGTCATTCAGCTGTAAAGTACTAGAGGGCTGTCAAAACGGCACTGCAAAATCCCTAAACTGGTTCTTGACTTCCCAGGCTCCTCCTTTGTTTCTGACCATTTTGTTTCCACGGTAAGAAGTCTCTTTGCATTACTATTAATGGGGGCAGAAGCGTTGATCGGACTTACAGACCTGTGTCTACCCTCCATCATTTCTCTCACTGCCCTCGCGGCTCCAGCTCCTCTGTTGCATACCTTGGCCCTCCTGAGCGGCTCTGTAGCCGGTCTGGTTTTCATCTGCCTGTGAGGAGCAACCTCCGTGCTCCAGCCTTTGTGCCAGGCCTGGAGGGTCCCCACTCTGTGTGGAACCACAGCTCCAATCAAGCCTAGATGGGTTCTTAAAAATGTAATGTAATGATGTGTGTCTGTGTGGTAACACGAAGGTGTGATTTCAGCATGGATAGGCGTTGCCTGCTCTGGCTTTAACCTAGTAGCAGAGGTGTAAATGTGTGAAAGAAAACAAAAAGCGTGAGGGTGCAGCAGTGTGGCTTTCAGTCTGGGCAAGCGACTGGAGGATGAGACTTCTGAGGACACCCGAAATAGGTGGTGGTGGTTTGGTAGCTGAGGCTGAAGCCTGTGCTGTCACATCCTTATTGATGCTTTTACCGGAATTAATTAAAAACCTTTACAAAACCAGACAGACGTGCATGAAGATCTGCCTCAACGGTTCCTTCAGCTAAGAGAGAGTGTGAGAAACAAGTTGCTGGTCACTCACAGTGAGTAAGAGAAGATGTTTTCCATACAGCTGGGTCTGGAGGGAGCTCAGTCTGCTTCTAAAGGAGAAATCAGTTCAGCTCGTGGTCCCCCAAGCATCTTGGTTTCTGTGTGGACGCAGGACTTGGTCCTCGAGTTGGGCTGGGTTGACGTTCTGCATATTCTTGCAAGTCAAATATATTTCCAAAAAAGATTTGCCATGAACTTCTCTGGGCACCATGAGAAGTAGCAGCATGAAATCAGCTTTAGTACTTTCTGCTTTTTTAAACAAAAAGCTAACCAGTTGCTGTTTGGGATTAGCTGAAGGAAAGGGTTGGGAATTTGGGACAGAAGGAAAAGAGTGAGACCTTGAAATAGGTAATAATAGCTAATGTCTTCTCTCTGGCCTTGACAGAAACCCTCATTTCCCCAGATTTTTTACTTCTCTCTCCACTCACACTTCCCAGGTGATTCCTGGTCTTGCTATCCAGCTATTAATCCGAGACTTATTCCAAGACTCTTTAAATGCCTGAGCTGTACTATTGACCTGTAATGCTGAATTGCAATTTTTTTGCAGCATTTTTTAGACACTCTGAGTCACTTATTCCTGGTAAGATAATTGGGAAAAGACTTTTTTCAGTAATATTCAGAAATCAAACCTTACATTCCAATTGATCCCACTAGACATGGTGGTTCTTGATCTGAATTCTCATGCAAGAATTTTAAAAATCCTTTTTATATACTTATGGTGTACATTTGAAAATGGCCAAATTTGTACAGAATGGAAAATACTTATTTTTAGGTAGCTAGCTGTTTGCTTGCTTGAGTTGATAGTAAATAATTCCAGGTGTATTCACAGTGTTTCTTGCTGAACGTCGAATTATTAGCATGGCTCCTTGAGATATGCCTCCCTATGTTTCTGACCTTGCTGGAAGACATCTGTTTGGACCTGTTGTAACTGAAAGGTGAATCCTGGTGTTGTTACAAAGGCTTTCAGCATTTCCGTGGTGCAGTAAAGCTTCTTCTAAATGCAGCTAACTGGTGGTAGGAGCTGGAAAACAGATAATGAGCTCTGCGCACCCAGTCTGATGTCACTTGTCACTCTTCTGATCAGTGCACTGAAAGTGACCTCATGGAGACTCCTTTTTGGAGACCACAATTGGATGAAAACAATTTCTTTTGTATTTTCCTCCAGAAGGTATTTTTGAGTGTACCACACACATTGTTCAGTTTTGTGTTGGTTGATGTTCTTGGGTAATCCTGTCCAGAAACTGTCTCGCCACAACAGCTCTGAAACCTCAGACAAAAGTATATGAGAAGAAACTTGGCTGTGACAGTGGTCACAAGACAGATGGACACCAGTCCCTTTATGTATTTATGAACTCCACCATGCAGATGTTCTATTTTGATTTTCAGTTCCATCCAGATTCTACAGTAAACTGCAGAGCCCCCTTTCTCTGATCGACCAGTTTTCTTTGAGCTCAGAACTGTGACGCATTTTAAAGCATTGTTGTGATGGATTTTTTTTTTGTTCAGTTTATTAAGGAAAAAAAAAAATTCTTTTGACAGAGAGATGGAGAAGCAAGCCAGTGATAGTCTGCTGTGTGTCTTAATGCGTAGTTATTGTGTTACATTAGAAACTGCGTTGTGCAGTCTTGATATGAATTAGAATTCACTGACATGAAGAAAAAAAATAAAGCCTTGAGTTTCTCATGGGAATGGTAGCTTCCTTCCCCAGTTCATGAAGAAATACGTGTGAAAGATTTGCTAAGCCAGACCTAAGCATGTGCCCTCTTAGCTGGAGTAAGATGCCCCCAACACTTGTTCTCTTTGTCCGTAAAGGTGGGGGAGATGATATCAGAATATACAGGAAGCATTTGAAAAAGGTGGGCCTGTTTTTAAGTAAGATTTGTAAGACTTGGCCACCTTGCTTGTAAACTTTGTGTAATATTTTAGAAGTTGTATTCTTCCCTTCTGTTGAAAAGGAGAAGAAAGCTGGACCTTAGATGAGCTGGAAGTGAAAAAGCAACGGCCATAAGTTGAATTTAAAGAAATGTACACCAGGAGGGAGATAAATCTATTGGAAATTTGTGGGCTGCATTCATAAAATTATAGTGTCACTGATTTAGTTTGCAGATATTTGCAAGGGTAAGCAGTTGCAGGTACTGTCTGTAGTTTTGCTGTTGGGGGATTTTGGGCTGGACCGAGCATCTGTGCTGTAGGGGTGAGATAATGCTGAGAATGGACAAGATGATCTGACCATCCTTTGACCGCTTTTTTGAGTTTACTAGCATGCTTTTCCCCTCTCTGTTTCTATCTCCTTCCTTAAAGCATAATGCTGGTAGATGCTTTCCAAGCTGTTGCAGGAAAATCTGGGAAAATTACGGCAAAGCCGAAGTTGCTTCACAGCCAGCTCAAATGCTGTTCTCAGAGGAGACTGGAGGTACATGAACAGAAATCCAGTGAGCTCTGTTTGAAAGGAGGAAAGCTGGTGGAAAGCCCAGGTAGCTGGTGGCCAGCAGGAGGGTTTGGGCCATGTTTGTGCTGCCTGGTGTGAGAAGCAAGGCAAGGATGTGATGAGGCGAAAAGGGCACAGGGAGTAGGCTGGTGTGCTCCCATCATCCTTCCTCCCTTCACCAGCAGGTTTCTAATCCATTGGCAGACCTCGGGGTCTCCTCAGAAGGAGCGGTAGGATTCTCAAAGGTAACTCCTGCAAGTGGTGTGGCTGAACTGAGGAGCAGGAGGGAAGCTGGTGGCCCTTCCTGGAGGAGCAGTGGCCAGCAGCTGGCTACCAGTTGCCATGTGCTGGACAGTGGGGAGCACGGTGCCAGCGCAGCTGAGCATACGGGTCCACACGCAGTCAGGTCTCATGAATCCAGCTGCTCATGGAGCAACTTGTTTTAATAAGTCTAATTTATGCCTATGAACATGATGTGCAAGATACATTTTTTACTTGTGTCTCACTTGGTGCAGCGGCTCCGAGAGTGTGGCCCTGTCTGTTCCCTGCTAGTGGCTGGAAAGGGCCCGTGTTTCCAGAGCAGCACCCGAGCTTGATTCTGATAAACAAGTAATTTAAATAAACAGCCCCAGTTTTATTCCTCAAATACAGCAGCTGGTCCCGATAAGATGCTTGGCTAAAATGGAGGGATGCTCATTCTATTTGCTAGTTGATTTTGTTTTAGAACTTCTGCAATGGCTTTATTTTCAGCTACATGTAGCAATAAAGATGGGAGGGAAAAGGGAAAAAACAAAGCCAAAAGCAATTGAAGCCATTTTGTTTCGTCCTTTCCTGGCTGGTCCCCCCTGTGCCAGCGGGTGGGCTTGTCTTGCTTAGGCCCGGTGGTCTTTGGGATATGGTGGCTGTTAGAGCTGTGGCTTGCTGGGGAATTTGTCTGAAGGCATGAGGGGATGAGCAAGTCTTTGTTCCTGAGAAGTGAAATCTCGCCAACCTGCTCCCAAGGTGGTTGAGCAACTTGAGTTTCAGCTCAAGCAGAAATACACCTTGTCTTTTCCACTCATTCAAGTAAGCAGAGGAATGCTGTAGCATAAAGTTGAGGGAACGAACCTGTTGGAAGTGTTTGTGATATGCCACGCGGGAGAACGATGGGAACCTTTTCTACAGCCACATGGGTCTCCTTCTTCTTGATATCCCTCTGTGCTCGCTGTCTCCCCATCCTGGTCCAGGACCGCTGCTCCAGCTGCAGCCACACCATCCTCCATTCCCAGTCCTAGGGACAATTTGGGAGCCCCCTTTTCTGGATTCACGTTTTGACGTCTGTCCTTCCCTCCTTCCCCAGCCATGGCCGCTCTACAATGTGAACATGAGCACCCACACCAGCTACTTCCAGCTGTGCCAGTCGCTGTCATAAACTCATCCCACTGCCTGGGTGGCTGCTGCTCCTCTCCTCGGGCCCATTCCCACTGCCCCCACCCCGTGTGTGGGATCCTCTTGTGCAGATGCTAATGCCTGTAGCTGCAGCAGACGGGTCCCTCGCCCTGAGCATCACCTAGTGCTAGTTAATTAATGTGTCCAGGGTCTAGAAACTGTTTTCTACATAAAAATAAGATGTATTTAGTTGTGCACGCTCAGATGTATACCTTGGGTTTCTGGTGCTCCGGTGGCCTTTCACCCAGCCGTGCTCTCCTGCTCTTCCCTGCTCCGCGGGTCTCCACTTAGAGCACACTGTGCACCAAAGGTACAAATTTGCTCCCCAGGTTGGTGTTTAGCCTAAACCAAAGGCTCCAGTCGGCCTTCTCTCACTGCCAACTTTTTTGGTCCTATTTCTCCTTTTTTTTTTTTTTAATTAGTATTTCATGTTTCTTACCTGACTGAGGCAAAATATGTTCCTTTTGCACCAATAACCTTGTTTGTTTTTCTGCCTTGCATTTCTCAGTCCTTCTGCAGATGAATTTAGAGCTTTTTCTTTTCCCTCTCCGTTTTCCAAGTGCCAGCTGTTTTCAGGTCAGAAACCCATTCTGCAACAGGAATGAGGGGGTTTGTTACTACAGGAAGCAGGAAGTTCGTGGTGATCTTCCCGATTGTCATCCTGGCAAGAGTTACAGGGCAGAAATAGAGAAAAAGAGCAAAGGGAATGACCGCTTTCAAACTTGGTAGTTTATGTCCTCCTCTTCATTGCCTTGATCTTATATGTGTATTTTTGGTCATGGATCTGAGTTTTTATCTAATGAGATTTGCTCTAAAATGCACTAGACTGTTTAACAATTAAGTTACTTCACAGTGTCCTGATTTTCCTTCTTTTTCATCAACATTTCAACATGTTTCCAATCCATAAATCACTTTCTGCCTCTTCGTACTTTTGGCACTAGACCTTTTTGGTGAGGTAGCTGGAGCAAAAGGATCTCTAACCTGGGGAGGTAAATATTTTCTCTTCTGTTTCCACAGCTGAAAGGCCCAGCTTTATTTTTTGCCCATATTTTTTCCCTCCTATCCAAGATTGGCCATAGAAGGTAAACACTGGGGGAGCTAAATGAGATTACAGCATCACTTTGGTAACCTTTCTTAGTGAATGGGCAGTTGATCTGCCCATAATGCAAAGCACTTAATGTATTGAAGCCTCTAAGAAAGAGAGCTACTAGTTCACCACTCAGAGTTCAATTCCCAGATAATAACATTTATTTATAGGGAATAAAGAGTTAGTTCTGCGATGGCAAAGTAGATATTGTCACTCAAAGCATGGTCTTTTTATTAACCTCGGATTTAGATGGTTAAGTAATTGTTGTATTAGTAGCATTTCTTGAGTGGTAAGGAGGGAAAAAAAATAAGACAGATGTCTGTGAACAATGTGCTGCTTGTTTATTTATCTGGAGCAGGCTGGGGCTAGGAAATTGGCCCACTGTCATGGGGCCGTGAGCGACAGCGAGCTTCAGCTCAGCAGCCTGAACCTTGAGATGCTGCAGCTCACGGGCAATACGTGCCGTGTATTTGCGGGTACGTCTGTCTGTCCTTTCTGTGCATAGCGGAAGGTCGGGGACAGATTTGTGCAAAAGGGCCGCGTACCTCATGTTGGTTTCCTTGAGTAAGCCAGCTGACAAAAAGTTGTTGCTTTCTGCTGTTGGTGTTTGAGTTTCTGTGGAAGCGGGATGTTATTTCTCCAGAACAGAAATGCACATATATTTAATGAATCCAGAGTGCTAACACATACAGAATGCTTGGACTTCGTAGTAACAAATACAGAATGCTTGGACATACATTTTTTCCTTAGTATGATACTACTCAGATTTTGAAACGAAGGAGAATTCTGCAAAGATTTCCATTTCTACTGGGCTCTTCCAATTTTTGTAACATTTTAAATTAGTAATGCCATAAACTTGGTATAAAGCTAAAAAGCTTGTTACAAAATAAGACAGGAGGATATTCATAAAAGGAAAAATATTTAATCTATCTTCTTCATGGCCGTTTTCTTAAACCTGAAGTAAACATGGTGCAATTGAGTGCATTTCTATTAAGCAGACTCCTCTGCTTTCATGTCACGTACCCAACAGACAATTGATGGCATATTTCCAGCTGGCAGAGCTGTCGAAAGGTAGCATGCGACTTCAACTCCATTTTTTTCCCCTTTCAACATATGATTGTGCAAGTCTAACTAAATTCATTGGAGAGTAAATATTCATTCAGTATGTAAAATAAAGAATAAATCTGCGAGTTGGATTCAGTGAGTAAACAGGTTATCGCACTACGGGGTTTTCTTCAATGCAGCGGGTGCTTTAGATGCACAGATTTATCAAAGCTGATATGATGGTCAACCTGGTATCAACTGTTGGAGTCGATACAGAGTCCCCCAAGTCCCCTTTTTGCTTTTTAGGGGTTTTTTAGCGAGAGGAACAGCAAAAAGGGGGTTGCACAGTGAGTATTTCCTAATGCATGTGTGGAAAACCAGCCCATGTAAAGCTGTCATCTTTTTTCAGAAATAGTGAAAAACTTCACCACGTTTTGCTGGCTGTTATTTTTTCCATACGAGGTACTTTGTCTTGTCTGGGACTAATAGTGGTGTTTGCTGTTGCTGCTGGTTGTGTCTTGACCGTGTTTTCCCAAGCTTTAGCTGCTTGTCTGAGCATTAGCAGCTTCTCACGGCCTTCCTTCTGTAAAATGGTGGGAGGTGATAATCTGACCCAAATAAACAAGTGACAAATTCCTCGTGCTTCCCTGTCCAACCAGCGGATAAAATCCTGGTTGGATTTCATCTGGAAATCGCTCTGGTACCCCTGGGGCTGTTGTGCTGCCTGGGGGCATCGTAGCATCCTGGGAGCTCTTCAGGGGGCTGAAGTGGATCTAAGGTCTGTGGGCAGCACCAGCTTCCCAGATTTTGAACAGAAACTTTCTATAAGACTCTGTGTTGGGATTATATAGCTCTTGGTGTAGACCATGCTGGTTGGGGGATATTCTAAGAGCAAGGCGCATTTCTCCAGCGCTTTCCCCGTGAAGGTTGTCGCCTAGTGAAAATGGCTAACATCAAAAACCCAGAACGAGCCTCGTGACTGCCCGTGGTTTAGTTTAGTCACATACCAGAGACGAAAACTCATTGAATTGCTCTTTCCTGACATGTATTCCTTGAATGGAGTTGGTGTAAATGTAGTCAGTTCACTTTGTTGAGTATCGAGAGCAGTGTGATATGTAAATAAAGCTTTATCAGACGAGATAGATTTAAAATTCCACAGTTGGCGAGGAAGCGTTAGCAGTATAATATAATACAAATATTTACACAGTAACTTCTAAGTCTTCAATAAGTGCTTAATATTTGAAATATGTGTTGTGAAAACATTGCCTGATTAAGCTGTACCATTGCTGCTACATCTGTATGCAGCTAGGACGCAGGAGTTGTGGGGAGGAGCAGGTCACCTAGCGATGCAAAGGCGTTTAAACAAGTCACACTGTTTTGGGGGTTTTATTTTAAATGCAATTAGCATTCAGTACAATCTGCTCTCCCCAGCTCCATCCCTGTGTCCTTCGTGTAACACGAGTGGATGTAATCAAGTGCCAGCGCATCTAAGAGCGCTCCAGTAGCAAAATTGGGCAAGCAAGTTTGTGCCTGCCCACAAGTGGGAGCGTCACCATCACTACTGTGTCCCTCCTCCTTGTATCTGTCAGGGAGATGTGATGAGGAATTGCAATGGACTAATGATGGATGGTTCATCTTTGGCCTGTTTGCAGCGTCACAGGCGTGGAGCTGGGATCTAGCCAGCCCGCCTGATTTGCTGGGAGCAGAGGCTGGCAGCAGAGGAGACGCTCTCTTTGGGTGGCTGTATCTGCCTTGCCCAGTCCATTGTTGCCTTCACCCTCCAGTTCCGACATTACTCATAAGCGAGCTCACAAAACAGTAAAATCAATAGATTGCAAATTAAAATAAACAGAAACACAGCTCCAAAACTTGCCTGGATGATTCTCTGCTGCCACCTCGTTTGCCAAGAGACTTCAAGAGCTGATCTATGCCTAAAAATGCAAATGCATTGCTCCTCTCTAATCCAGTCTTTGGGTTTGTCACTTTTTTGTTCATTCCCCTTTTCTGGCTACCCTGTTTTGCCTTCTGCAAAACTGCAGCAGCTGAAAACTGAAGCAAAGCAGATAACCGGAGTGGTTTGATGTGTGCTTGAAGTGTGAGGATGGGGTTGAGTTTGCTGTACGTGGAGGGGGTATGGTCTGTCCTACTGATCGCAGACTTGACCGCGCTCTGCCTTCAAACCTTCACTTCACTTTGGCATTGCTTGATGTGATGCTAGATAGGATTTAGCTGGTTCCTGGAATGTTCTGGCATAAACTTGTTGATAAGCTCTGCTCTGCCTAGACCCCCATGACAACTTCACTTGACTAAGCCCCATCCTTTTCCACAGAGGAGCTAACAGATGGCTTCCATCAAGCCCACGGTCTTTTACCTAGAGAGGGCTGAAATGATGTGGCTGGTCATGCAGGAAACCCAGCCCAGATAACGAAATGCTGCCTCTTTCACTAATTCAGGCTAATGCCAACAGCAGCACTTGATGCTCATGATGTGTGGGGAGGTATCTATCAGCCTGTGCTTCTGCCAGCTCCCCAGGCAGCTGCTGTGCTGCCTTGGCTTGGCCTCTGGAAAGGCTGGAGGTAGACATTGCTGCGTGGGATGGAGGGGCTCACAGAGATACCTGAAATCCTAACTTGGTGTTTGCTCCTGCTCCAGTTGCAGGAGGTTCTCACATCTCTGTCAGTTGTGCTGGTAACACGCAAAGCTAGGTTTTGCAAGAGGAAGGTGAAGCAGCAGGTGGTTTTGTCAGAAGCTGATGTCGGGGATGTTGCTGAGGATGGTTTAGCAGGGAGGTGATGTGCTGTGAAGCTCACCTATGAAGGTCCACATCCAAGGTAGGGTTGCAAGGCCTGCTCATCCCAGGGACATGAGCAGGATGATTACAGTGACCTTAGCTTGATGCAAATGCAGAGGGGTCAGGGTGCATCATCAGCAGGATGATGCAATTCTCGTATTGCTCATGATGTTTTTGCAAGGTTAAGAGCAAATAATCTTGAAATGAGCTGGCAGTTCTATGATTGGGTTTTATGAGCTTTTATGATGTTTATAATCTGACATTGAACTCACAGTTTAAGAGGTGAAAGGTTTAGAAGAACACAGTAGGCAAAGACGTACCACTAAATTTCTTCTGGGTGTAATTTTAATGTTCATTTTAGGTGCTTCCCTGACATGATGTGTTTGCTAAAGTATGGATGATGCAGTTCACAGTGTGGTCACTGAGTAAAACCAGTTCCATCCTTACCACGTGTTCAATGTAGAGTAGATTTGAACAGAAATTGTTGGGTTTTGCCTTCTGTAAGGAAGACCCAAAAAAGCAGTCTTTGCATTTTCCATTGAACTCCCAGCCACAGAAATATTGTACAATAGGCCATGCCTGCTTGTTTTCCTGGGTCCTTGGATCTAAAGTCCTTTGCAGTCTTTAAACTGGAATTCTTAAATTAGGACCTCTCCCCATGGCACTTTTGGGAGAAAATGGATAATTTTGTCTGCTCCTTGTCTTGCGATTCTGTATCTGCTTCTTCTGACGCATGTGGTTTTTGGAGGTCCTGCCTGCAGATGTTTGCGTACGTACAGCACAAGCCTGTTCTTGCTCGAACTATCCCTTTCTGTTTTCCTGCATTGCTGGTGCTGCTGTGCAGGGCTCGGTGAGCAGCGGGTTTGCTGCTGGCTAGCTTTTTGAGGTTGCTGTTCTTCGCAGTGCTGTATTTGTCTCCTGGTTCTTTGATTTGTAATGTTTTGCCTTTGATTGCCGCGGAAGGTATAAACAAGCCTGTCAAAAGCCTTGTTTAGCGCGCAGATTCTGTGGGGGTGGCTGGCAGCCTCAGACCCGAAAATAGATCTAGCAATGAACTGAACGGCTTAAAACCCTGAGAATTTAATTTGATCTTTCTCATTGCTTTAAATATTGGGACTGAATGAGGATTTCTCTAACGGAACAGAGGGTGAACATGTTGGTACGTGACAGAAATAGAAGAAGGGTCCAGACCTGCTGTCATTGAGATGCTCTTCTGCCATCAGAGGCTGAGCTTGGCTGTCCCAGGAGCGACGTATCCTCTGATTTCACAGCATCCATGGGGGTTTTGTTCTGAAATGGTTCCCTGGACCCTGTTGTGGGATAGTCACTGTCGGAAAACCTAAAGCAGTCGCTCATGGTTTTAGTGTCTGTTTGATGCTAGCTTTGCAAAGGAAGAAAGAAGGAATTGCAAAATCACCCAGGGCTTCCTTTTTTTCTTCTTCTTTCTTTATTTTCTTTATTTCTCCCCGCTTTTTCATGTAGCACCACACAGTTTGTAATATCATAGCTGGGGTTTTCAGTTGTTGTGGTGTGAAGGTAACAATGATTTGGCTTCGATGTGCCGTAACAGCTGCAGAATTCATTGGAGCTTAGAAGCCTGTGAGTTATAGCTGTGATGCCATTTACAGCTTTTATGGAAGAGCTCTTAAATTTGTGAAACGTGTTACTTTTTGAAGTGCATTATATTTGTAATTTGAATTCTCTAAAATCCTGCCTGAGAAAAAAAATAGCTTTGAAAATCCCCCTCTGCCCGCTAAAAACACAGAGACTCATACCATGTGGGGAAGCGAGTCTCTTCAATTGAGCGATAGAACACACAGATGGATTTGTAAGTGCTAAAATGTCAATTAGTGCACTTAAAAGCTTAATGGTTGTCTTTGATGTGCTTCTGATATCTTCAGTAAAGTTTGAATGTTGCCATTGATCAGGGAGCAGAGGAGGGATGAGGGAATCGAACACTAACCCCAGTAGTTCTGATGGAGCTGAAGGACTTCTCTGCAGAGCCCCGGCCGCACGAGCTGTGCCAGGATGGGCATCCAGCACCAACCCAGCAATGCCTGCCGAGAAACCTGCGAAAGTGAAGGAAAAATAACTGTGCTGTTAGTTTGAAAGTTCTCACGCAGACTCATTTAAAAACAAAACCCATGGAAATGCTGAAACTTGATTGTTTTTTCCTTATCAGTCTAACACAGATCCGGTTGTTGTCAAACACCTGCGTGTTAAAAATTATTCTGTGCAATTAGGAAAGCTGCTATCTCCATAGGAAAAAACGTATTCTCCCCCCCTTTCCCCCCAGAACCTCCCAGCTGCCTGTTATCTTCTCAGTTTAACAGTTCAGGGGAGATGTAGCGTGGCTTCTCAAATCAGGCCAGATCTTAGAGTTGCCGGTCGCCTTTAGCTCTTCTTCCTCCCTCGTGTTTTAAATTGGAGCAAGAACTGAAGCTTGCCTGTGGCAGAGCAGCTCTTCAGCCTGGCTCTGCCTGAAATGCTTGACTTTGGTACCCTGAGCAGTCTGCTGCAACTTCAAATTGTTTGCTTCCCTGTGCTACTAAAATACCATCATTTGTTTGCTGGGTAGTATTTTGGAAGTCAAATACGTTTAATACTGAAGAGTGAGTTTGGTAAAGCTTTAGAGCATAGGTTTTCAGTGATTATATAGCTTATCTTCGAGCAGAAGATTTGCTGATATAACTGAACTGACCTGCTTTTTTAGCAGGGGGCTTGCACTAGATGATCTCCAGAGGTCCCTTCCAACCCCTACCATGCTGAGATTCTGTGATTACCACGCAAAGGCAAGGGACTTCTGCTTTGGATCAGATTTACACAAACTTGCGGGTCCGTCGCTGTGCAAGTTACCCGGTGGGGAGAGCTTGCCAGGCCCTGGCTTCAGCAGTACTGCTCGCTCTGCTGCTGGCCGTGATCCTCTTGCAGGGGTTTGGTGGTGGAGCTACTCATGTGAGCATGCTCTGCTGCAGTGCCATCAAAGCACTGGAGTCAGGTAGACAAAGTCCTCCTCCTGTTTCATCTCTTTAAACCAGCCCAACCCATTCATACTGGAAAGGTTTAAATGGGAGTGAGTGAGCGAGTCACTCTGCTTGGTGCAGAGTCATCCAGCGGGGACATGGTGACCTTCCCAAGTCTGCAAGGGGACCTCCATCCCTAGCCCCAAGCCTGGGAAGGCATCACGTTCCTGATATAGTTAAATGATGTAGCTAAACTACGTCGGCTTTAGGCTAGTGTGTTTATTTCAGCAAGGGACCAGCGTAAGTTTTATATTGGCCAATGCACGCTTTTGCTGGTACATACTGCAACACTCCTAGAAGGCAGATAGGTGAGCAGATCTTTTCCTATTATAAATGAGGCTTCATCAGCTAGGTACCAAAGTCCTACCAGAGAAACGACGTAAGCGCTGACCTCCTGTTGTACTTGTGAGGATAGATGCTAAACACAACAGCAGTGCTCCAGCTTCTCTAAAATACTGTCACCACTGACCTTTCAGACACTGCAAGATGCCAGAGAACTAGAAGCTCTTTAAATCCCCATAGAAATATTGAAGGCAAATCTATAACGCACCAGTCGCATCTTTCTCTGCTTCCCTATGACCTTGACACTATTTTTGGCATGCAAAAGTGGTTAATATTTTTCAAGTAAAGGATCAGGCTTTCTGTTTGAGGGTGGAAAAAGGTCTTAAGATAATTGGTCGTGTGGAGCAGGATTGGATTAGCCATATTAAACTTCGCATCTGTAGGTCTTACTAGCAGGCATTTAAAGTGCAGAAAACACTTTTTATTAGACTGTGTTCATATGGTTGCATACTGGAGCTTGAACACCTTATGAAAATATGAACTGAATCAAAATGAAATTAATTAGAAAGAATATATTTGAATTTAATTATCTGGAGCTGCTGAATACTCTTTCTGCATACTGGGTTTTATGTGTCTATCTGAAGTGTACTTGGTGGAGAGTTTTAATTAGAGCTGGAGACAGGGTAAGAATATCCGGAACGTGAAATTCCTAAATGGCAGCGATTTTCAGCTAAGAGTGCAGAGGTTTTTTGAAGCTCGCTACCATTCCTCGCTTCTCTCTTTTCCCTCGTCTTAATAAGCTACTTTTATGTTCAAATTAATACCAGATCCTGAAAAAGAAAAAATCCTGCTGTGGCTCTCGGTCTTCTGCAGCGTGATCAGAGTTGTCAGACCCACAGCTGCAGGAGATTTTTTTTACCTTTGTCTGTTTAATGGCTCAGACTACTCTGCTCTTTGACGGTCCCGTTTAACCTTAAAAGTGCAGGGCTGCGGATGGCACAGGACATGTGGCTGCCTTGACTACTGTCTCAGATGTCGGACATGCCAAGACTCAAAGAGCTGATTTGGCAGCTGCCCAGCAGATTTTCATAAAGGCTCGGTTGGTGGCCAGAAACCCAGGCTGTCAGAGTTCTGTTATGCAATAAATTGGTTTTCTTCGGCAGAAGTTTCTAATCCTGTTTCAGTTGTAGTTTTTTAGTAGTCTGTAATCAAAGGTTAAGTATACGTAACTTCGTGGTGTTTCAGAGAAGTGAAGATGTGCAGTGTGAGTGTCCCCCATCATGGCGGTTCGGTTGATTTTAAGAAGGATTTAGACCTGTTCACCTACATGGGAAATGATGCTTAAATTATTTCAGTTTCTGCCTGGGAGGCATGTATCTGTGTACAGCAGAGCCTTTCAAAGGGAATTCAATGTGCATTTTAGGAGACATTCCCTTTTTTTGAAGAGAACACTCAATTTAGGAACCTGTTTATCAAGTCAGATCTTTTTCTGGGGCGCAAATTGGCCACAGGTGATGATCAAACAGAAGATTGTACCTTGTCAGGCAGTGACCTACCTGAAACGTTGCAGGCCTTGTCCCTCTAACAAATAGACCTCTGCCCATATGTTTCCCTAAAGTCAATAATTCATCGTGGAAGAAGGAGGTATGGTTCATCTGAACACAATGAGATGTTTGGGGGTTACAATAGTTACCTTACAGCAAAGTGATTTTAATTTCTTGAATACCATCTGTGATGTCCTCCCTTCCTATGGTGGCTGTCTTGGTTTGGTGTCATGATGGGCTTGCATCCCTCCAAGTGTGGGTTGCTCCTAAAACGGGCAATCCTGCCCCAGCAGAAGCTCCCGAGTGGCCACATAGTTAGTAATAAGGGTGCTGATGTGGCCCAAAGCAGTCATTTTGCTTGTCTTGAGGTGAGATTTCAACTCTTTTCCTCAATCAAGCTCATCAAATGGCCACACGAGGGTGGTTGAGGCAGGTGCGTCCCATGTGGTGGCAGGTGAATTCGCTTAAGCTGGTTATAAAAACCACTCCCCCAGTCAG
Organism: Eurystomus gularis; assembly: GCA_013400335.1. Lineage (NCBI taxonomy): Eukaryota > Metazoa > Chordata > Aves > Coraciiformes > Coraciidae > Eurystomus > Eurystomus gularis. Next base: position 659,815 of record VZZY01006590.1, on the reverse strand, counting down.
CTTGTACCTTCACACCTTGTTCTTCCAGCACTCTGCGACCCTCAGGTTTCCGTGGCTCGCTTCTGTGTGCTGCCGGCTCTCATCAGAGCCTGAAATTCTGGTGCTCTGGTTGCAAAATGGTTGATTAGATTCCTGGTCTGGCCTAAGAAAGTCGTAGCTGTGGAGTCGCTGCTGTCTGTGAGAGATGGTTCGAGTTGAAGTCCTGCTGTAAGTTGAGAAATTAGCAAACTTTAGACCTGACTTTACTCTGACTTTGTTTTCGTTTAGCCTTTTTGTTTGTTTGTTTTTAAGTGTTTATCTTGGCGGAAACAGTTATGTTGTAAATTTTCAGTGCTTTCTTATTGAGCAATAGTTTTCTCGAGGTGCAGAGACAGTTCTGAGGCCTCTCAATTTATGTAAAAGAAACAATTAACGCACAAACCTGCTCTTTGAAACGATTTCATTACTAGGCCTAAAATAAAGTTAGGAATTTATTATTTTTTTTTTAAAATGCCCCAGTTCTGGGAGCCTGTATGAAGACACCAGCAGCTTCTGCTTGGAAATTTTGATGTTAACTCTTCTACCCTAATGTATTTTTGCAAGAGCGGGTTGAAGCTCACTGGGCTCACAAGTGCCTTGAGGCCTTTAGTGACCCAAAAACCAGAGTGTTTCTCTGCCGTGTTGCTCTAAGAAGAATTCAGACTGAACGAGGGAAATGCAATCCCTGGTACAGCAAGAAATGGTGAATGAGCACAAACCAGTGGGAGATCGCAGAGGATAAAAGCTGTTGGGGAAGTGTTAAAGCAGGAAGAAGGTTTTTATTTTCCTCCATCATTTATTTGCTGCGTTAGCATCGGTTCTGCTAGTGAGGAGCTGTAGCATTACATGCGTTCTTTGGGAAAGTTTTCTGGAAGTACGAGGGAAAAAGTCGCTGTAATTACCAGATACACTTAAATGCTATAACAGAACCATTAATAAAGAAAATTTCCCCTTTCTTCATGTTAGTTAGCACATTTTAAAAACATGACCTATTTTCCTAAACTAGACAGAACATATTACATTTTCCAGAAGGCATGAGTCACTGTACTATAAAGTCTCCAAGCCGTATCAATCTTCATCAACTTAAGCCATTCATGAGGTTTTATTTTTTCTCACTGAATATACGCAGTTTGTTTTAAATGAGAAACTGCTACATCCTCTCGGGATAGTTAAATATTAAATAAGTGTGAACTTTATTCTGAGAGGAGAAGGGAGTGGAGGGACCTTGATAGTAAGCAAAAGACTGTGAGGATATTTCTGTGGGTATATACGGATCTATCCCTTCGCACGATGCTGTGCTTGGCTAGAAGAAGTCCATGCAGTGTGATAGCTGCCAGAAGGAGCCAAAAATGTTTGTTTATATAGCTTCTGTTGAATATATAGTAGAGTCTGGCTTCACCTTGTTACCCTGGAAGTTTAAACTTTTGCTAGGAGTTTCTGCTGAGAAGAGCTTCTGCTGTCTGGTCGTGGAACGGCCAGCTCGCTCCTCCAAGTTGTGTAGAGAGGGAGTTTGCACCGATGGGCCAACGTCAGGGCTTCCCTCTGTGAGGACAATGTGGGTTTGGGGTGGTGAGAAGGTTGATGGGCCATTGTGATACAATGGAGACCTCTGCTAAGGCAACAAGGGAAGGACGTGTGTTGATAAAGGAGTAGGGCTTTGCACTTTCTCAGGAGGTTCACGCTGTGCCATGTGTACACGGAGGAAGAGGGCTTTATAAATGTTACTCATTTACAAGCGTGCTAATTGCGCTTAGCAGTGGGAACTCACCCAAGACTGCTCAGAAGATTGCTTTCAGCCTGGGAAGGCGTATCTAGGGTTTCCACCCATTTCTCCTAGGTCTGGCTTTTAGAGAAAAACAGGTATAACTGTTTTCCATTGATAATACACAGCCAAAAGGCAAAAATCTGTTGTGGGTCTTGAATCTAGTAAACATTTCCATTTTGGTCCTTCAGCTGAAAAGTAATTTATATGATCTCTGAAAATGTGTTGTCTGTTTTTCATGCAAAAAGACAGATTTTTTTGTTTTGTTGCTAACTAAACAAGAAAAAAAACACCCTTTGAAATAGTTCTCCTTCAAAAATATCCTTGAGGAAAGGGTAGAAGCTTGTGGTTTATTTTTCCCATTGCTTCAAAATGACCTTCTTACATCTGAGGGAAACACTCTCTCGGGGGTGTTGGACGATGAAAGCGTGTTCATTTAGGGCGTTGGGTGCCACAGTGATTTTAACCAAGCCTTGGCTGCAGTGCTGGAAAAAGAAAAAATAGGGGGTTTGTGTTTTGTTGTTTTGCTTTCTGCAACCTGGCATGAAGAATGGGGTCAGGAGATGCGTGCTTGGGAAAGACCCAAAGAGAGAGCTGGAAACACGCCAGCCACACTGAGTCATAACACACATGCTTCGAAGTATCTCTGTACCTTACAAAGTCTGGACTTCTCAAATAAAACCATCACTGCTGTTAAAGTATTTACATAAAAGTAAAACAAATAGCGTGGAGTGCTGCATGCGTTCGCCCTTGTTCCAGCTCTGTTTCACCCCATGAACTGTGACTCCTGTTTGCCTAAGGCAAGGCCGGGCCAGGCTGAAGAATGTCCTATCTGGCGATGAATGAACGGAGCAGCTCGAGTCATGCGTACATATGCTTCTGCTGCAAATCCTGGAGCAGAGCAGTGTGCAGCAATGCCTGCTGCTTCAGGCTGACGTTTCACCTGCCCAGGAGACAGTGTGAAGTCTGCCTTGCACTTCTGCCTGCTTTGCTTTTGTTGTTTTATTTTTCAGGATTTGAGTATAACTTCAGAAATAGGAAGGCGATGTGCAGGAGATGTGTGCAAGCCAGGCAGCTTGAAGCACAGTGATCAAGCGCCTGAGCTGTAGGTGAATGGTGGAAGGTGCAGTGGTGCACGTTTTTACTACGTTTCAAATATATCGTTCCTTGGGGTCAGAGGAGACCTTGCTCTCTACAACTGTCTGAAAGGAGGTTGTAGCAAGGTGGGTGCTGGTCTGTTCTCTCAGGTAGCAAGCGATAGGATGAGAGGAAATGGCCTCAAGTTGCACGAGGGGAGGTTTAGTTTGGATATTAGGAAGAATTTCTCACTGAAAGGCTTGTCAAACCATAGTCCAGGCTGTCCAGAGCAGTGGTGGAGTCTCCATCTCTGGATGTGTTTAGAAGTCACGTAGATAGCACTTTGAGGAACACGGTTTAGCAGTGGACTTGGTAGTGCTAGGTTAATGGTTGGACATGATGATCTCAAAGGTCTTTTCCAACCTAAACGATTCTATGATTCTGTTGATGTGCATTATTTGCAGATACCTATATATAGTTATCTTTCTGTACGCATTATATATTAGTATGTATATATTTTAGTTTCTATACACATATTAATATCTGTGTAGTATATTTAATGTATCATATACATTTAACATGCACATAGCAGAACTACACACACGTGTGTGTGTATATATATATATATTTCTTCCCATGTTAGCAATATGTGGAGGTTGTGTTCCTCTTCCTGGTCCCCTCGGACTGAACTTGCTGAACTGTTGCTTGGCTGCCCTGGTAGCCGAGGTTCAGGTATCAATGATGACGTGCAGTTCCCCGAAATGGCGTAACAAAGAAGGTGGCATGATTAATTTTTTTTCTTTTTTTTTTGCAGTTTAAAGGAAATGATGCAGTTCTGTTTCTTAATTCTGCCTCAGGGCTTCCCTGATTGCTTGTCTGTTAGTTTTTTTACTGAGTTTATAAGCTAATCTTCTTGTCAGATTGAGAGGCAGAAATCATCTTGGCTGACTTGCACAATGAAGGTGATGGGCTTGCAGTGGTGAACCTACCGTTTAAGATTATATTCAGCCCTTTTTTGGGTCTAAGTCAATAACGGACAATCCATTAGTTCACCGTAAGTCGTTTCAATGGCTAATTACTGGCACGGTTACAGAAATAGTTTTTTAATTCTGTCTTACATTTTTCTGAATTTGAGTTCCAGCTGTTGGATGATGCTTTACCCTTCTCTGCCAGCCTTGAGAGCCATCTATTATCAAATTTCTACTCCTTGTGGAAATATTTAAAGGCCGTGATCAAGTCAGTCCCTTTGAGGTTTTTTTCAGTTTGTTTTTGAGAAGTTACATAGATTAAATTCCTCAAGGCTTTCACTTGGGGATATTTCCAAATGGTTCTCTGTGCGCGTGTTGTTTTGCTGAAGAGAGGTAACTCTTCCAGTTGGTGGTGGTGTGAGAGCAGAGCGGGATGGGTGGCAGCTCTACTTTGCTGATGTGACGAGGCAGAAACGATCTGACCCATGTAATTATGGTTAAATGTGTCGGGAGCTGGAGCTGTGTCGCCGGCAGAGCGGCAGCTCAGCTGGGCTCCGAGTCAGCTGCTCTCCGGCTTGCGGCTGCTTTTGTGCCGCAGGCTCGGGGGAAGATGCTGTCGACAATTGTGAAACCTTTTTATTGCTCCTGCACATGGAGCCGCGTGAATGCGGGTGTTGGCAATGGCTTAGCCCCTTATTCTGCTGACCTTGGATAACACGGTTTTGAGGAGCTTGAGGTCCTTTTGTTTTCCAAGCCGAGTGTGGGGAAAGTCCACAACTGAGCGGTATAGGCAGGATGGCAACTGCAGTCTCGGCTGGTGGGAGCTCTGGTGTGGAGAGACTCCCCTCTGTGTGTTTCTGTTCCGAATGCTGCTGTTCTAGAGGGGGAGTGAAGCCAATGTGGCTCATCACGAGTTTTACAGCCCCACGAATTGAGCGTGGTATGAAATGTTGCTTCAGAGCTCTGAGGGAGGTCTTTGTTCCTGCCTCCTGGGACCCATCTGGTGGCAGGGTGGCCCATGCAGCCGTAGGCCGGTGGGAAGGCAGGAGCATGTCCTGCACTGGGGCTGGAGCCTCCAGCTGACACCAGGAAGACATCTTGGTGGCCTTGTCCCTCAGAAAATAGGATCCTGGGTTGCACGCCATCCTTCTGCGTGTCCAGCACATTGTCTGGGGAGAAGGAGATGCCTTCAGGCCGTGCGCAGAAATATTTGGGGAGGGTGGCTTGGACTAGAGGCCTCTAGTCTGGTGACGATCTCATCTCCTGCAGGAGGGACCATGACTGGTGTGCCCCAGGGCACGGGCTGTCCCCGCCAGTGGTCACACCCCCGCTGCAGTCGGCCTCTGGGTCGGCACAGGCTGATTTAAAGATCAATCCTGCCAGCAGGTTTCACCCTGTCGCTGCCGAACAGCAACGCTGTCATGACAAAGTGGGTTTCAGCGGCATTCATCTCTTTAGGGTTGTTTTGGGTTTTTTGCTGCATTTTTAGCAGGGATAGAAGGGCCAGTGGAATCAGGAACCCACGGGTGTTTTCATGCAACTTCAGCTCCTCAGGACCACGGGGGCTGGTGAAGGAAGGGGTTTGTCCGGGGCTTCAGGCTGGGCCTGGCGTTGCACAGGAGAGGCCTCAGACCCAGCACACCTTGTGTTAACCTGGCTCCATCCTTACACGTCTCTTGTGTATGCCTGGATTAAAGGATGTAAAAATACAAGGTGATGGTTTTGTTGCCCCTTGTTAGGGTTTCTGTGTAACTCGTCTGGGCTTCAGTTAAGAGCAGTGTGCTTGGCCAGAGGGCTCTTCAGGCTCTTCATCCTCTTCCTCATGTTTGCCGCCTGTTTTATTAGGAATTTGTGCACACGCTGGTGAAGGGAGCGAGTGCTGACCACAGGCCTGTGGCTGCTGCACAGACAGGTGCCTACGATTCTTTCCAAACTGAGTGTGATTCCCCTGAGGATTTAACAAGTCGTTTCTGTGAAAACAGAAACGTGTGACGTTCTGCCAGGCCCTTGTTGGGGCGTCTCTGGGCAAGCTGTGTTAAAATGAAGGAGGCTGCAGCCCTCTCGTGTTTAGTGTCACTTCTGGTTAGGGCTGAAGTTGGGTTGGCAGCAAAATGGTAAGCAGGAGTTGTTTGTGTAAACCTTTGTTGACAAAATAACTGGATGTACTAGTCCTTTTAAAATACTTGCCTGGAGATTTTTTTTTTTTTTTGGTTGCTGTGGGTGTTGGGTTACAAAGTTGGCTTTCTTGGCCTGGAGCTGCCTGTGCTCTAAAGCTCCCTGGGCATAGCTCAGCCTTCTTCAAAGTATAGTAGCTTGTCTCCCGTGCGAAAAGCACATCCCGCTGCCAAAGTGCCAGCTTCTTTCACTGCCCTTATTGTGTTGGCCCTTTTTTTTTTTGCCAAGTAATTTGTCATACAATTTTTGGTGGGGGGAAATGTTTTTGATCACCATTCAGCAGCTGTATGCCAATATTTCTCTAGAGGAGCAAAGAAAAAGCTATCAGTGGTCATCCTAAGCTATGCTTTTTTCTTTTTTGAACTTGATGCTGTTGGTCACATCTTTAACACGCGGGATGATATAAACTCCCCTGCCTTCTGGTGGGATCGCTGATGGGGCTTTGGGTTTTCCAGTGTGGTGTGCCAGTACGCTGTGGTACGCTTACCTAAATAAGCCCTGCCTAGAAATGTTCATTTTTCTGCTTGGCAGTGATGTAGCCCTTGAGGAGTTCAAAGGCAAGAATGCTCAAATAGTGATTTTTAAAGACCCCAAGACAATTATAGGGCTTATGAAAATATGATGACTTACCTGATCTCACTTATGTCTTTATATCAATTTGCTGACTTAATTTATTTGAATGCTAAAGGCTTTAGGGAAATGCTTTTCCAGGGAATTAATCTTTTAACTAAAGCAAGTACTGAATATGACATATGCTAGTATTCCTTTTGACAATATAGCATTTGTCTCCTCAAAATAAAGTAGAAAACATATGCCCCGTGGGCCAAATTCCACTTGGCTTTACGCTGAGATAAATTCAGAATAACTTCATTGTTACCAATGTACAGCTTCATTGTGATGCTGCAATAAATGTAAATCACTAAACCGGAGAAAAAAAAATCCTGAGCCAAGAGGCACAAACCAAGGCCAAAATGACAATGAGAGAAGTTGGTTCACCAAACTTGCCTCTTAAATTTCTGCATCATTCAATTTAGTGGGGTTCCCCCCCCACCTTCTTAATTATCTGGGAGAGCATTTCCAGGCTGTGATGAATTTCTCCAGAAGAGATTCATTATGAGGATTTTAACAAAGAAGTTTCACCCCTGTCTAACATCTGGTATATGGCAACTGCTGTTTGCAGGATAAAGAATTAGACATTCTAATGCTCTGATTTAATGATAATAGTTACCTTTCTATTCTCTGTTAGACTGATCAAGTTTAGGTTGCATTTTGTTACACGGTATTTTCTTCAGCTTCTCATATATATATATTTTTAATTAAAAATAATCTGTGTAGCCCTAGGCTTTTGAGTTTTGTTTGGTTTTTATTTTGTTTCGGATGCATGCAACTAATGTCACCTTTCCATTTCTGTCTTCTTCAGGATGACAGCGATGGGATTCCCTGGTCAGAGGAGAGGGTGGTGCGGAAGGTCCTTTATTTATCTCTGAAGGAGTTCAAGAACTCACAGAAGCGGCAGCACGGCGATGGCATTAGTGGGAGCCTCAAGGCAGTGAACGGTGAGCTGTCTCCGCAGTACCAGTGGAAGGGCTCGGTCCTTTTCATCGCGATTCTTGTGCTGTAGTGAGAAAGGAGACCCGTGCGCTGTCTGACATGCACTGTGCCCTTTCAATCTGCACAGAAGAACTTGTTTCTGAAGTGCTTAGACTGCCTCGTTCGAACAATCCAGATGTTTTGGTTTCTGGTGAACTGATTGAGATGGTGGGTGTCAGGAGGGAGGAGGGGGACAGGCTGCCATTTGGTGGAAAAGGGGGCTTCTCTAGTCACTCTGATGTGCTGAAGATGTCTCTGACAGAGAGGGTATCCATTTAAAGGCTTCTGTTATCCCGGGGAAGGATAGTTGGACAAAATTTACCTGCTGTGTGTCATTTAGATGCAAGTCTAACCAGCATCTGTATCTCTGGAGCGATCTCAGTCCACGCGGCCTGTTGTCCATCGCACCTACATAGAAAGAGTTAAAGGACTGACAGGACACAAACGCTGGGACGTGGGATTGGATTCCCCTAGTTTAGCACTTCACGGAGCAGTTGGTTAAAGGTTTCAAAAGGAGATGCAGACAAGCCTAGATGACAGGGGCTTGAAAGGAATTTAATTTTATTTATCTAATGATTTGGCCAATTGTTATCTGTCACTCCCCCTTCCCTTACAGCTTGCTTTAGAAAGCCGTGGTGTCCTGAGAGGTGAATATAAAGTGTGCCTCTTTGAGATTCACTCCCTGACACTGGACCCTTTCTTCAAAAGGCTTTGTCATGCTGGCTTGAGCTTTGGAAGTGATGCCGAGCAGGATTCAGATTTCTGGGCCGGCTTACGGTTTTCTCTTCACTCACAAGAGCTTATTTGTTTCTTTATGGAGGTTTATGGCAGTTCCTTTTAGGCATGTGCATAACTATACATGTGCTAATGCATTAAAGCAGCAGCTGGAAGCTTGCTTGGTAGGTTATTCATATTTATATGTAGCTTGTGTTTTTGACATGGTGAGTCAAATTTCACTGCATTTTCACTGAGTGTTATTACTGACAAGGCAAAAGCACAGGGGGATGACTGGAGAGCTACAGGCAGCAGGATGAAGTTACTGTATTGCGTAAGCAATCGCGAACTCCTTAATGTGATTAAAGAAGACCTCAGACTTCCAAGTTCAGTAATAATATCAAATCCTGATCTGATGGGAAGGGGCATCTAGCTTTAGCAGTGAGCCATTAATAAGCTTGGAGGTGTACACAAAACAGCGCTGGCTTTTTTCCCCTCCAACATCTCTGCATCATTGATCTTCTGTCAAACACAATTTCTCTTGGAAAGTTTCTTATTCCATTGTGGGGGTTTTGTTTAGTCAAAGGAAAAAAAAGTCTAAAGGCGTGAAGCACAGTAATTGTGTGTTAGGAGGCTTTGATGGCGTGCCAGGTTACAGGATGACTGAGGTTTTTATGGTGTCTAGTTTCTCCAAAGGCTGCTTAGATGAAAAGTGAGTTGGCTGGGAATGCTGCCTCGATGCAGGTACCAGACGTGGAGCATGCCACTGGCTTCTTCCGGCAGCGGCACGGCTCGCGTCTTCAGACCTTGCCTCTTGCTTTGAGAACTCCAGTGTTTGGGGCTTTTTCTCCTTCACAGAAGTAGGTGGTTGGTTCTTTGTGGGGGTTGTTGGTTTGTGTTTGTTTTTTTGTTTTTCCTGAGCCAGAATGATATTCGGTGTTATGCTTTCGGTTTGCTAAATGATGTTTTAAATATTCTGTCTCAGCACTGCTCTATTTCAACATCACTGTCTGAAAGCTTTTTTTATCCACTGATATTTGGAAGAATGTTTCATTATACAGAGAAAAAAGATTTGCAGAAGGGAGGAGGATTGATATTGTGCAGTGACATTAAGAAAATCTATTTAAACATATAATTTGTTCACTACAGCTTTTAAAAAATGGAGCCATGTATTTTCAAATCCACAGGTCTCTGTGGACTGAGGAAAAAGCAGGTCATCCTAAGAAACTACCAAGCTGTTGTGAATGTAGGGAAAGAAATATTTGAATGTTGGCCCTCATGCTGTTGGAATAAAAAGTATCTCCTTGCATACATCCTTTGTTCCAACATGGAGGCCACAATGTGCTGCACAACCCTGTTCCTAGGGAACGCTGAAGGGTATTGATCCTTCAGCTGCTGAAAATCAAATAGGTCACCTTCCAGTACCTGCCAAATCTAACCGTTTCCAGGAGTGGGAAGGAGGGGTCTGAGTGGGGTCCAGTCTCTCTGAGCGCCCGGCTTAATGTGGAAGCAAGAGCTGTTCTCTCAGATCCTTCTGAGAGCTCGGGGGACTGTGAACAACTCAGTAGCAGGATTTGATCTTAGTGTCACCGTCTGCAGTGCAGAGAGAATTGCTTTGTAAAGGTTCGTAACTATCATCCCTTAAATTTATTTATTTATAGGCTCACAACCCCTCATTTGTTTCAGTAGGAACTACTTGCTTTTGGCAACAGAGAAATGTAAAATATGCACCAGCCCCTTGCAACTGGTGTCTTTAAGAAGTTTATGGATTTGTAGTGGCTGAAGTTGCACAAACGTGCTACAAAAGTTGCTTTGCCAGCGTTTGCCAGGCTACAACTGGAGATGTATTAAAATGCTTGTCACTGATGTTTCAGCTGGTGAGTACAGTTAATGATTTGGTAGCTGGAATAATGGTGCCTTCTTTGATTGATAGTGCAAAAAGCAAGTTCATTTTAAATGTGAGAGATGAACCCATTAACAGGAGTTTTTTCTGTACTGAAGTTTCTATGAGCTCTAAAATGTGCTGGTGGTGGCACAGAGACAATTAACTTCCACACCTCTCTGAATAATAAAAGAAAAATAAAACTTAAAAATTCAAATGACTTCTGGAGATGATATGTATTATAATACCGTGACTGTCTCCACCTCACTATTAAAGATATTTGTTACCCCGAAAACAGTTCTGCCATTTTCAGTTTGTGGTGGAAACCCTGTTACTTAGATGGTTCTGATTAAAGGAGAAGGATTTTGCTGGAGGGTGGTGGTGCGTTTGCAGGTCTCCTTACTCGTACCTTTTTAATATCTCCTTTTCACTGATCATTTTTGCTTAGCTGTTTGTGCTGCCTGTTTTTTTTTCATCCTAACTGGTTTTCTGCTTTCTTTAGTCTTATCCCCCAACCCCAGCTAGAAGCATTTCAGAAAAAGGCGAGCGGGTGTATTATGGCTGTTGTATTGGTGGATATAGTGCATGTGTCTTTATGTTGACTCTAGGCATCTGCAGAGTAGAGAATGACACCCTAGAATATGCCTTTGTTTGCTACATATTCCTGCGAATAATAAAGTCTGAAGGAGGTACTTCTGCATGTTGTCAAGAAACCCTCTGCAGCCCTACGTGGGATACTGGAACTCTGATTATGGAAACAAGGTTTTGCACTGGAAAACCCAGAGGGACCTCTTCAGTGATTTTGATTACTGCTGCCTGTCATTTGCATTAGGATTTTAAGAACAGGGATTGCTGTTTGGAATAGTGATACCAATTTTCAGAGATCCTCGTCTAAAAGGAATACCAATTCCCTTGGGAAATTGTTTTCTTCTCGGGTAGCTTAGAATGTGAGATAAAGCCGTAAAAAAGGCTACGAAAGATGTAATTATTGCTTGTGTTCTGTTTAGTAAATCAGTATTATAATCTGAATATAAGATATTCTGAATATAATAAATCAGTATTATATACTGAATAAATCCAGTACCCTCAAAACACTATTACCATAAAGCGAAGTTTTATGGTGTAAGATTTTTAAATTCTATTTTTCAAAACTTGGGATAAAGAAGAAATTTGTGATACAGAAGTGCTAGCATTTCCTAAATGGAAAAAGTGCCAAAGTTTATCATTTAAAATGGTTACTTCATCTTCAGACATAACAAACCAGATGTTAAAATTCTTCAAGCAGATAGTGTTTTCACCAGCTATGGTGTCCTAGGAAGGTCTCATGGCAATTTCCAGACATGCCTGATACGTTAAGCTTGTGGCAAATGTGATCTAGTATCGAATCAAATGCACGTGAAGCAATGCTTTGGTTCAAGGCACAAGTTGGAAGTCTTGCTCATTTAGTAAGTAGACATGAGTAAAAATACGTAATTTTGCTCTTCTGAGAGACTTTACCCTACATTTGGGGTCATTTATTCATTTTACATGTGCTCTTTAAACAGAAGAGGAGCAATGTCAGTGCTTTGATGGAGGTGCTGGTCAATCCATGGTCAGCTGTGATGCCTCTTCCTCCCTTGTGCTCTTCTGCTGCTGCCCTCGACCGTTCCTGCACAAAAGCTAATGTGACTTTTCTTGGAGGGTTGTTTTCTCCAAAATAAAAGGTGTCTTCACAGAGAGGCAGGAGCCTCTGAGGCAGCCCGTGGTGGGATGATGGTGCTGGACACGTGGCAGCAGCCTGCTCCGATGCCTGGCTCTGCCCATCGCTTGGCTGCCGCGCTGGCTGGGGCAGGCAGCAAGTGCTGTTTTGTTGTTGCTGCATGGATTTTCAAAGGTTTCCAGCTCCCTACATGGGGGTGTCTGTCAGTGCTCCCCACGCTGAAATGAAGGTGCCCAGTGGTAGGGTGGCATGGGGACTGGGTTTGTCCAACCCCAACTTGGTGGTGAAACCTCTTCCCTGGCCGTGTAGATGGTACCCCAGACATGGCATAAAAATGGCGACAGATGTGGTAGAAATGCCTAAACACAGCTAAGCCGGGTGCTTCGGCTCAGAGCTGTGTGTTATGTGCCAAAAGCCAACTCTGTGGGTATGGCAGCAGCTGCCAGCAGAGCAACCACGTCTTCTCTGGGCTGGGGCCATGGCTCTGCTCTTCCTTCTGCAGATGAAAACACCACAGCCCTCAAGGAAGTGCTGCTGTCTCCTTCCTCCTTGGTGCAGACACAGAGGCTGGACCACCACCCAGCTGTTCATTCTGAACAGGAAAGCCCACTTCATTCGCTGTGATGGTTCAAATATACTGGTAGCTTCATCTTTCTTATTTCTGAAGGCTGCAATTAAATACTGGAAGAAGGTTTTAGGCTAATGTTTGTCTAGGGAGCTTTTCGCTCCATCAGTGATGTGAAATTGCGTTTGTTGACAGTGGGTAATGTCTGTCTGTCTCCTAAGCTTTAGTAGAAGATTGTAAGTGTGCCAAGGACCCTTGTCTGTGTAAGTGGATTTTTAAAACGCATTTACTGAAACAGAAATACCTCTTTCAACTTTACAATATTTCCCCTTTACATGCAGAATAAACAGCCTTTTTGACTAGTTTTAAACTGTGATTAAATATAGATGCTTTCAACTAAAAGGTTCAGTAAATAAGCATTTGAGCAGATTTGTCATGGCACTCAACATCATTTTCACTTTGGTGCTTGCTGTCAAGTGAATTTAAAGATTAACAAATAAATAACAGGATGTTGGGGTTGGGCTCCATAGAAAATTTCCAAATCTCTTTTCCTTTCTTTGTTTTTTAGAACAGAATCCATTTTCGAGCCTGCCAGGGACTTGCTCATTCACTGGCTGACACAGGCTCTTTTTGCCTTTTCCATCACCACCGCTTATACAGATTCTGCAGGCTAAATTACGCCCTCAGTGATCTTTACCCAATTCGATTATGTCCAAATTGTGCTCCTGTCTTAATATAATTTCAGTGTTTGGCAAGGCTGCCAGAAAATTTTCTCTTGCAGGACACCCGTCATCCCTTTTCTCTCACACATAAGAGAGGTGGATATTTTTTTAACCAGAGAAACAGAGGAATCGTGTAATTCATTTTCTTAAAACTTTGTTTCGTGGCCATCTAAAAAGAGTTAGTGTTGCCCCCGAGTGCGTTTCGAGTCAGTCATTCTAAAAATAATCTCACCTCCCTGCATATTGCTAATTGTAGGTAATGGAAAATGAAAACGGCGATGAAGAGGCTGCAGAGGCGTGTGTGCATAATCTGTAAGAGGCTGAGTTATTGCAGGTCTAAAATAAATAAGATGAGAAAAGGTGGGAAGGAGTTCGGCAGTGGCTGATGGATCTGGTTCCCTTCCTTTCACCTCCTGTGCTGGCTCTGCCTACACAGTACAGCCGCTTCAGTGTCCTAATGTGGCAGAACACTGGCCCAGAAAAGTGATTTTCAAGAAGAAATAATTTTCTTCTAGTTGAACGAATGACACAGGTTCATCAAGAGGTTGGATGAGCACCGAGTGCTTGTTTGGTAGAAATGAGGGGCTGGAGTACCTTGACCAAACGGTGGAGGAGGAGGAGGAGACTGGACTTTGATAGTAGCACGCTGCTGGGTTGGCAGTCGTCTTGTCTAACCACAGCATTGGCACAGTCATCTCATCTAACCACAGCCTCGGATGCTCAAAGGGACAACAGCTGCCAGAAATAGGAACAAAAAAAGATGCAGCTTAAAAATTTGTTGAAAAGTGCTTCACAACCGTAGGTGTTAGACTTATGTATTTCTTTAAAAAAAAAACCAACCCAGCACCAAACCACAAAACCCCACACAAACCAACCCCCACCACTGGTGTAGCGGTGAAGTTCATTGCACAGACTGTCCGTTGAACAAAACTCTGCCTTAACCCCAACTGGGGACAACAGTTTTCTTTGACTCAGGGTCATTCTGCGCGGCTGCTGGCTTGGATTTATTGTCTGTATCAGCAGTCTGGGGAGCACCCGTGAGAAGCTGCTTTTTGAATGTAATATTGAGATACGCACTGCCTTGCATTTGGTCTCACCCGTTTCTTTGGCAGATGAAGAACTTTACGTTCGTGAATAATTTTCAGAATATATTTTTATTGGGGTCTTAAACTGAGAGATCTGCTTAGAGCATTATCCTTCCAAGTGACAGGTTGAGGTGGCTGAAGTTCATGCCAGCGATCTGCTGAGATGAGAACTAGTGGTTGGGCCACTTTCTCAAGCTGTTGTGTTGTGTTAAGAGGAGGTAAAGCGATAACTTGTGGGTTACAGAGAAATGAAAACAAAATTAACCAGCTGTTAAAAGTAGTGTAAATGATTGAGTTCCACACCATCATTTCCCTGGTGGGTCGTGCTATTGAAAGGGCTGGAAAACTTGCACCAAGTGAGGACACGAAGTGGAGGAGAAGGCAGCGATATCCAACGGTACGGTCAGCATAAAGGGAACACAGCGCTTCTCCGTTCGAGAGCCAGAGCTCTCTGAAGGCATGGGAGTGGGGAGAAAGGTAATCTACTTCTTTCTGTCTGTCTGATCCCCAGTGCTCGTCATTATTGTTTTAGTGTTTATTAAAACGTTCTAGTGGAGATCAAAGGTCTGCAGATCAGAATACGTAGCTGCTGATGTAAAGAGGGTTTAAATTTCAGTATGCCTGTTGCTCCCCCATTGCCCATAATTGGCAGAAGGAGACGGTGCATTAAATAACTCCTGTTTTTAATTTGAAGGACAGACAATGAGGGATATAACCAGAAAAACAGCAGGAAAAGAAAAAGCCAGTCATTGAAGTGGCATACGCTATTTTATTAAGAAAATAGGAATGCAACAGGAAATAAAACCAGTGTCATGAGTAAAAGCAGAGAGAAGTTTCAGTCGTATGCACAGGCTGTGCAGGAGGGTTGGCTGTAGTCAGTCCTGGGGAATTGTCTTTTTGGGAACAGTGGCTGTGGTCAGCTTTGAATAATGCTCTGCTAATTATTTTTATGCTATAGCTTTGAGCAATTAGTGCAAGACTACATTTTGTGGAGCACTTTTAGAGTATTAAAGAGAACACTCTTTCAGTCTTTAAGGGCTTGTCTTGGGTCTTACAACCTCTGCAGCAGTTTTTCTTTGACGTGGGGGGCATTTTAGAAGTGGCTTTCAGTTTGAAAGAGTTTGAGAACTTTTTGGTCCAGCAGGATGTTCTTGAGGCCATTAGGCTGTGTTTAGTCAGAGCAGATGTCAGTGTGCTGTAAACTTACCACGTCAGCCCTGGTAGCAAAAAGAAACTGTAGGGATGAGTGACAGATGGCTGGAGCGGCTAATGGGCACAGTAGCCACTTTGCAAGTCGCCGACACAGCTGCCAATGCTCCTTGCTCTTCACCTCAAGTACCCTCCGTGACCTGTGTTCCCAGGCTTTGACTCATTAAGCGTATGGGTGGTGGCCAATTGAAATGTATTTGGGGATCCTTGTAGTGACGTGGGTTGAACTGAAAATGTCAATACATTTATCACATTATTTTTAGGTGTCATCAACCCACGTTTGAGTATAGAGTTTCTGCTGTGAACAACAAGAAAATCAGTTGCCTTTCTGAGCAACGAAACTCTAGGAATTAGTTGCGTTCATTTCATGGCCTGGGAGATTGGAGCTAAGAGCTCAGACCATGTTTCGGTTTGGTTTCGGTGGGATTGCTTTGATTAAAATCGCCAAGAAACTGTTCTGAAATAACTGCTGTCTTTCGCTAACAGATGATGAGAGGTTCATCACATAGCAGATACTTCCTAGAGCTTGTGGGTGAATGTTTTCTGAAAAATAAATATAGCTTAGCACGTATACTGTGAAGTCATAGCAGATTGCTCTGCCTCGTAATAAATGCGCATGCATTTGAAAATCTTTTTTTGTGTGTCTGACTAGCACAGATTTATTACGTGCAGTTAATGTGATGCTGGATCCAGAATTAGTTGAATACGTGTTTTCAATAACCTGCCTTTGATGTCCTTTATTTCCCAGTTCAGATCAATTTAATACTGTGGAGGGGATGTCCAGTCAAAGGTGTAGATCTAGAAGCCTTGTGCTTCTAGACAGTGACAAGCTTGACTCACAGGTGGTGTTTTTAGTACATCTGAAGGAGCTTCCAGCTCTGAGAGCTAAAGGCAGCTGAATTTCCACCTTTATCCATCCCGTTTTCTCCCCTCCCAAGACTGTTAGTGAGCGTTGCAATTGCAGTCAGGACCATGTGATGTTTCAGATCTGTCCACTAAGAGGCTAACTCATTCCAGATAAGCCTCGAACAGACAACATTCATTTTTCACTTTGCTCAGAATTTCCTGTGCTTTGTTCTGCATCTGTTTGTGAAAGACCGCGTTATCTTTGAAAGCCTTCATCTTGTTTTCTTTATTCAAGCTATACGCTAAAATGGAAAAAGGGAAGAGCTGGAAGGAGCCCAGCTGGAGCAATCTGCCAAGGATCCCACAGAGGGACAGAGCTGGTAAACTCCTGAAACCTCTTCAGCTGACCCCCAGTGCAATTTGGGAAGGCAGGAGATAAGCCACTTCTGCAAAAGATTTGGCCTCAGCCAGCCGTTCCGAGTGATGCCGAAAGACTCCACCAGCATGTAATTGCATTTTTCTCCTCCTTCGCTCATCCCTCACTCACCTTCAGTAGCAGTCAACCTTAAAACTATTTCAGTTCAGCATCTTCCTCTTCTTTGTGTGTGTGTAAACAGACGTGTTAGAGATAAATCGCACCTTGACGCGCTCTGTTGCAGTCAGGCTGCCTCAAAAGCAGGTTCTTCCTAAAACACCTCCCTCAGACAGTGGTTGTCTCCTCTGGCGCTGTGAAAGGTGAAAGCATTTCGTGGCCAACTGTTTTTAAAGATGCTCTGTTTACTGTGGCTGCAAAGCACCCCAGTGTTTTTATGTCATGTCTGCTGTGTATCTGGAGAGATTGAAAGAAGCTTAAAAGCGATTAAAAATGGCACAGGGGGAGTACAGTTTTCCCTTTCTTCACAACATGGGAATTTTCTGTCTGCTTCAGAGCACAAATGCTGTCACAGTGTTAGCAAGAGGATGCTAGAACAGTGGTAGAAGCACGTTCTCTCACACAGGACATTTAGACAATCCGGGTTGTACTGGTGTGTACAGATGCAGGTGTATTGGATAGAGAGGGCTGAACAGGAATTTAATCCCCTTCTGTGTTTTCCTGACCCCTGCTCCCGTGCTGGGATGTTGTTTCAGAGCCTCAGGCTCTCTCATTCTCTGGCTCCTGAGGCATCATACGGGAGTGGGCTGGGGCTGGAGAGAGGGATATTCCTGGTAAGCAGTCTGCATGCAGGGCTCGATTTCCCTTCCTTCTTCTTGGTTCCTATGATGCAACTGTCCAGGAGCATGCTGTTTCTCTTCCAAGAAGAAGAGTCCTAGCTCTTCTCTTTAACAGGACAATCTACTTGACAGGATAGTAAGCAAATAACTTAATTGTTTTGCCAAGATAATAAAATCTGATGCTTTCTACAGCAGTTGTTCTGCCTCTTTACATCTCGAGGTCAGCAGCAATTACCTCCAAGTGGAAGCCATGAATAAGGGATAGAAGTTACCAAAATGTGACTTGAATTCCAAGTCTTCTTGAAACGTAGTTGTAGCCACTCTTCTCCCTCCTCCCCAAAATCAATTGAAGATGGCCTTTTGTGCAGCAGCGAGGCCTGTGGTTAGGGAGTACTTGTCATGTTTTATTTAGATGGAAAGCTGTCCCAGAAGCTTTACCTCATCTCATTGTCCTGCAGGGATGAACTTCAAATGCCACTTTACATTTGCCTGGAACTGACCTACTCTAATTGAAGTGAACAAGGCTGTCGTATGGAAGTAGATAAACACAGCCCATTTGCAATTGCAGGTTTAAATGCGCTCTTTCCTAGATTACCTTCACGTGGTATGGCGTTGTCCTTGAATATTTAAAGTCTCGTTAACAAGAGACCAGAAAGTTCTTTGTTGAAGAGAAGGTTTTTGAGCTGCAAGCTGATGTTGATCTCTCTCTCCTAGGCTGGAGGGAGATGGTTTGGTACACAGTCCCCTTTATGCCAGTATGGAAGGCGCTCCGGTAAACCTGGTGTGCAAAGTCTTGAAGGTTGATTAACATCCAGGGCATAACAAAGGGTTGTAAACAAATACTCTGCTCATAAAGTAGAATAAATGGGCCGTTAAGGCATTGTTTGGTGCAGAAAACCACACTTCTTTCTATTATGGATCTAGACATCTGCTATTAATAACCTGGAAAGCAGACTTTTCTGACTGATTGGGAAAAGGAATTTAAGATACTGTCTGTGAACGATATTGGGGTTGATGGGGAAGATGGTTTTGCAGTCCTTCAGTTTCCCTAGCGTAGCTGGATGTTGAGATGGTGCTGGATTACCATCTGGCTGGATCAAATCTGAAATGCTAAGTAAATTTCTATTTAAAGCTTCTCAAGTCACCTCCAACTCAGTAGGGGATAGTCTCAGGAAAATGAAATTTGCAGGAAAACTTGGAACAGAGTCTGCTGAGAAAGACAGGCTGCTCTTCTGTTTGTATGTTCCTACTTGCAGGAGAAATTCTGCCAGCATAGACAAAGGACTCGGAAACTTTCAGCTTTTGTCCAGTGACTACTTGTCCTCCTGACCTAAGTTGTTCTTCAGGCAGCAGGAACTAGACAGTAGACTATAGGGAATAGATTTTGTCCCACTGTGGCCTGTTAGGAGCAGAATAATATTTTGGAAAGCAACACCTACTTTCATAGGGAATGTCCTGCTCTAACCCTGGTGGGGACATGCCAAATGAAAATAGAACTTCAGAGAAATTAATCTTCTAATGTATAAGAAACTTCTAATGATTATGTGAAAAATGTGCCCCTTCCCCCCCCCCCAGTCAAGCTTATAGCTTGACTGGATGTAGGTACCATTTTGAAGAAGAAACTGGTTATGGCCCTTCTGATTGAGGGCTTAACACAGAGCTCATGCCTTGAGCAATGGCAAGATTCCATTGCAGGAGAGCATACATCCATCAGAGAACTTAAAGAAATAGGCTGGCTTAGGATGTAGTCAGAAACTACAGTGAAAAGCAAAGGGAAAGCTGCTGGAACCTGCAGAGCTTCCAGCGATGCACATTTTTCCTCTCAGAATTTCCCCAAGTACAATCTATGTTGAAGACTACACAAGCTACAGTTGTGCGTGCTAACCAGTGATGTGCAGCAGATGTTGCTGAATGCATTTGGTGCCACCTCTAGAAACAGCATCTCAAACCTGCGTAGGTCCCTGGAACACTGACGCATGGCTTCCTTCCGAGTTGCAGAGAAACTGCTCCTGGTCCAAAGCAAACTGCGCCTGCTGCCGGTGCTTGTCGTGAGGGATATTCCTATTTATACCCCTGGTTCCCTGTGAAATGTAGGTCAGGATTTTTAACTTATGATTGCTGATAGGACAAATAATTCTCAGATACTTCCATGTTAATACCAGACCGTTAGGAGCTCTCCTTCTCAGTTTGCCTGTGCTCTTCATCCTTTGTCATTGTCCTTTTTCCTCCTTTTTTAATCTGAAGGAGAAAAATGTGTTTTCCTGTTCCTCCATGTACTTTTCCTCTCCAGCTCCTTGTGTTTTTCATTCTGTCTTTGTCCTCTTATTTTCTGTGCTCCCTTTGAAGCGGGAGGGTCTGTTCCTGCACCGCGCCGTGCAGCGAGGACAACTCCAGGCTGCTTGCTGCAGCCTCAGTGTTACAGCCCTGGAGAGCTTAGATTTCTTTTATTTTTTTTCTTCTTTTCCCCTCCCCTCCTCCCACCAACTCCTGGGCCATCCAGCCTAATGTGAAAGCAGATTGGCCTTAGTATTTGGTGAAAAGATCTATAATAAGCACTGGGGACATGCTGGTAGAAAGCATCAGCATGGTATACTAGCTCAGTTGGAGTACTGACTGTACATTAATTCTCTAACTTATAATTAGCTATATTAAATTCCAATTTTCTGAAAGGAACCATTATCAAATAACACTCTGTTTGAAATCTCAAAGAAACATAAGGAATGAAAGCTTAGTCCTCTTATGCTTTCATCTTTCAGAAGCAATCCCTATCTCAACATCTTGACCTACATTTTCTTTTTACCCTCTCCAAGAAACATTGTGTGGATTTAATGTCTCAGAAGGGAGGTAAGGATTTTTTTTAATGCATGTGTATGTGTTGACATATAAAGTTTGGGGAAAACAATGAGGCCTTCATGTCCCCACTGACTTTTTTTTTTTTTTTTTAACTTGGAAGTGTTTTCCATAGTATCTCTAAGGCAGACTTTAAGTTCATGAAGGAATTAGATGTAAAAAGTCCACCCCATTGCTTTACAAATTGTCCGCTCTTATCTATGTAGCTTCTGCCAAAGCCTTTCCTGATTTTGCTTACCAGTAGAGAAAAAAATGGGACTCTTCTTCCTTCGCCACTTGGGATCTAGTCACACATTTTCTTTTTTATCATTAAATGGGATGGGGGAGCTTTCTCGGGAGGGTGAGGGGGTGTTTAAAATGTTTTTCTTTGCATTCGTTCTTGCCCTTTTTGGGTATCTGGTGTTACTAATGGACAGTTTTACATGGGAGAGGAAATTTTTCTTAATATCCAACCTAAAACTCCCCTGGTGCAACCTGAGGCCATTTCTTCTTGTCTTATTGCTTGCTTCTTGGGAGAGTAGACCGACCCCCACCTTTCTATGATGTTCTTTCAGGGAGCTGTAGAGAGGGAGAAGGCCTCCCCTGAGCCTCCTTTTCTCCAGGCTAAACAGCCCCAGTTCCCTCAGCTGCTCCTCACAAGACTTGTTCTCTAGACCCTTCACCAGCTTTGTTGCCCTTCTCTGGACATGCTCCAGCCCCTCAATGTCCTTCTTGTACTGAGGGGCCCGAAACTGGACACAGGATTCAAGGTCACTCTGTTGGCCACCCTGTTTCTGATCCAAGCCAAGATGCTGGTGGCCTTCTTGTCCCCCTGGGCACATGCAGGCTCATGTTCAGCCAGCTATCAACCAGTATCTCCAGGTCCTTTTCCACTGGGAATTTTCCAGCCACTCTTTCCCAAGCCTGCAGCATTGCGTGGGGTTGTTGTGACCCAAGTGCAGGACTTGGCACTTGGCCTTATTGAACCTCCTCCCTTTGGCTTTGGCCCATGGATCCAGCCTGTCTAGGTCTCTCTGTAGAGCCGCCCTACCCTCAAGCAGATCAGCCCTCCCACCCAACTTGGTGTCGTCTGCAAACTTGTATGTACAGAGGGATTCCAGTTGTCATTTCAGTATTTTTTTTTTTTTTTTCTCTCAAGCATCGTCACATCATCCTGAAATAGAGTTATGCAGTGGTTTTTTAGAATATCAATAACGTATTTTTGGCCCGAAATCAGGGATTTTTTTATTGTAGTAATACAATGGCGAACTTTGGCGCACACGCAGTCTCTTGGGTATATTTTGAAAGCTCACTTTCTGTTTTCATCCTGCATTTCTCTGCTGTTCCACTGCACGTGTCTCCCACCCCCTCACTCCCATTTCTCTGGCGCTGTACTTAAAATAAGAAATATGCTGAGAGGTATCAGCCTTCAGTTACTGGAATGGATGGAAGGAAAATTTTGTGCAATTAATTCTTTAGGTGAGGGGGGAAAAAGAAATCAGTGTTCTTTAAATCTACAAGATAGTGCTTTATCTCCTTTGCTTATTCGGAAAGTTGAAATCATTAAGTACCCATCACTGTATAGTTATGATTGTATAAGTGGGTGTTGATGATTGTTCCAAGGTTTCTATTAAGTCAGGAAGCAGCTAATGTTGTTTCACTTCCTCTTCTGATGCCCCGAAACGTGAGCAAAAAAAGCTGTTTAATAGCAGCAGAATATTCCACCGTGGTGGAATTTCTTTAACTCTGCCGGAAGATGGTGTGTCAGGAAGTCTCCTTAACATTTCAGAAGCCTTTTCTCTGGCATCAGTTCTCAAGTGGACGGCCTCCTACCCCAGCTCTCATCTCTTCTCCCCGCGGTTTGCCTGGAGAGCTCACAAAAGGGAGGTGAAAGTAAGGTTAAGCTCCTGGTCTCGAGAGCTAGAAATAGAGATGGAAATATCTTGGTGTATGAGGAGCGTTTCCTTAAAGGCTGTTATGGTGCTGACACTCCATACTCCGATGCTTCGGAGAAATGCATTAATGCTTGTGAGAACTGGTTGTCCTCCCAATGAAAAAAAGAAGAGTCTCCCTGCAAGCTCTGGCAGGTGGCTGATACCTTTAAGCTTGCATTGCTCCTGCTTTGGCCTGCACATCATTCCTGCGACGAGATCCTTGAAGCTCATCTGAGGCCAAGCTTGGGTTCCTCCTGTTTTGTCTCCTCGCCTGCTCTCCAGTGCTGGAGCCAGTCTTGGGAGGGCAGGGATTTCTTCAGAGCATCTTCCAGCTACAGATTTATTTCCCATCATGTTTTTTTCCTATCACACATGCCCAGCAGGTAGACGGCTGCTGTGCCTCAAGAGAGAGATGTCCACCAACCCCTGCCACCGCTGTCAGTGTCACGCAGAAGATGGGCTGGGATCCTCACCTGAGGCAAAGCCCTAGTGCTCGACTAGAGGTGAAATGTCATTGCTCCCGTCCACGCTGATGGCAGAACAATTTGTTCATCCACGTTGAGCTTTCATCTTGCCTTGTGCTTTCAGTTTGCAGCGGTTGGACTAAATGTTTTACTGTCACTGTCATGAGCCTCCTCTCCTCTGACAAGAACTCTGCAAAGAGCTTACAGGGGCCTGAATCAAAACGGCAGAGCTGCTCTTCATGCTGGGTGTGTGTGTACTCCTCTGACCTTTAATTTAAGAAAGTGAGGAAATGCTACTTGCTTCCCCCCCCACTAGAAAAAAAAAAAAACGACGAAGAAATATCATCCCCCTGGGAACGGGTGAATACGGTTCTGCAAGTACTTATTTAACAGAAAGATAGGTGGGGCTTTTTGGGTTTGATTTGTTGGGGTTTTTTAAGCAACCTGTTTTTGAAGATATGTTTGAAATATGTTTGCTTACTGTACAGGGCAAAAAATATCTTTTTATGGCCATATTGCTGTTTCATACGTTAAAATCATGCCAGGTATTTGAAAACAAACAACACTTTTAAAATAATCAATCTGGCAAGGTAGATATAAAACTAGTGACAACCTCAAAAGTTCAAAAGCTGAATTTTGGGGGCTTTCCAGGTGTTTTCAGTTTTTGTGTTGTTTTACGGTGCCTTATAGCTGCTTCCTGTGAAGGAAAGGAAATAAATGGTACACTGGATGGGTGGTATCAAGGGGAAGGGTTCACTCCCAGGAAAAGCACTAGCTGGTTTTGCCTCAGAGAGAATCGCCTTTCCCTACTAGCAATGAGCACTGAGCATTGTGGATGAAATTTAGGGTTACAAGCACTGGGAAACCAGTGGCTTGGGTTTTTTTTAAAAAAAGGCCTTTGAGAATTGCTCAGGCAGCTTTCTCCTCTCCGTTCCTCCTAGGATGTCACAGGGCCATATGCTGGTGTGGTTGTCAAGCCTACGTTGAGGTCCTCAACAGATAGCTAGTGCTCAGGATGGCAGAGAATTGGGAATTGGGCTGCAGGCAGTGCTGGAGCATCCGTGCTGTGTGGCACCTTGGTCCAGCTGGGCTGCCCCAACTTCCTGGGGCAGGGGAGAGATGTCTGGCGTGTTCCTCAAGAGGCTGCGGTGGATAGCTAGAAGTGGCTGGTCTGTTTTGTTTTTTCTTTGAAGTTGGTGGATATTTAGTTGCTCTCAAGTCAGAGATCATAAGTCAAGCACTTAGTAGAAGAAGGGGAACATGCCAAAAAGAAAAAGAAAAAAAATCCTTGTCAGTAAAAGAGGTTGATAGCTTAACTCCTGGAGCTGGCTGATGGATGATCTCAGAGTTAGGGAGGGCATGTTCACCAAAACGTTATTGAAAATGTGGAGTGAAAGTAATTAAACTTGTTCAAATATCTGTCATACATAACTTGAGTTCTCATAGAACCTCTAGTGTTTAGCTCAGTTATTTTTTCCCAGGACAGGAGGATTTTTCACCTCCTTTTCTTTCACTCAGAGCATCTCCAGTGAAGAGAAGGTTGAGTCGTACCTAAGTCTGCTGGCTGTGTCGTAGAGTCACTGTCGCTGCATTGCCAGGATGTGTGTTCTTACAGCAAAGGAGATCTTTGTAGCTCACGTCACATCAGGGGAAAAAATACTTCTTCTATCTGTCTGGAGGGCTGCCCATGCTCCTGGCAAAAGTAATGCAAGGCAAATCCTCAATGACATGCATTAAAATACCAAACGGGACGACACAATTAGAAGTATGTCATTCAGCGTTTCCCCTTCACAGCTTTGGTTACACAGGGACAGAATTAGGGACAGTTAAGCAGAGGATAACCTCCCCAAAAGGGCTTTCTGGCGTGTCTCTCATCCTTTCCCATCCTTTTTGCTATGGCATGCTGCTGTGCTAGAACCTTTCTCCTGTTCCAGAGCCTGGTGTTCTGCTCACCTCTGAGTTGTATGTAGAAGTTCCACATTATTCTGGAGGAGGGCTGGAGCACCTCTCCTACGAGGACAGTCTTGAAAGAGTTGGGGTTGTTCAGCCTGGAGAAGAGAAGGCTCTGGGGAGACCTTATTGTAGCCTTCTGGTATCTGAGGAGGGCCTACAGGAAAGCTGGGGAAGGACTTTTCACGAGGGCTTGTAGTGATAGGATGGGGGGTAACGGCTTTAAACTGGAAGAGGGAAGATTTAGGTTAGAAATCAGGAAGAAGTTTTTCACTATGAGGGTTCTGAGAAAGTGGAACAGGTTGCCCAGGGAAATTGTGGATTCTCCATCACTGGATATGTTCAAGACTAGGCTGGATGGGGCTTTGAGCAGCCTGGTCTATTGGAAGGTAATACTGCACTAGATGATCTTTAAGGTCCCTTCTGAGCCAGATAATTCTGTGATTCTGTGATTTCTCTGATCGTTAATTTAATTTGGTTTACTGAGGAAGAAGTAACTCAGGTTGCCTGTTCTTGATGCCTCCCATTTGCAAATGGAGGAGGGCTGGCCCTGTCCTTTGGAGAAGCTCAGAAGTGACTGAAGTGCCATGCCACAGGCTGAGCACCTACTACCAGCTCTCCACGCTCCTCCGAAGGGCTGAGCTCTTGCTGAAGGGCACAGCCGAGCTAGCCTGGTCCTTGCCCACTGCCCTCGGGGAAGGGGAAGATGCCGGCTGTCGGTGACACCAGTTCCAGAAATGGACCTTTCATTATCTCCATCTGCTGAGATCCTTAATCCTGGCCTGTTGGTGTTCTCCCTCACCTCAGATGAGTAGGAACCGTGCTTCGTTAGAGGAAAAGCGTGTAGCAAACGTTCATCAAGATGCTGTTTTGCTGTTGTATCCGGTTTCACAGACAGGCTGTTCCTGACTTACACAGCCTGCGAGGGCTTCCTAGAAATCCTGACAGATACAGCCAAGCCTTGCGAAGCCTCTGGGCTTCAGTTGCACGCCTCTCCCGTTGCAGGTTCCCATGCATTCATTGGCAGCAGTGAGACACACACGCCTTTTTATTTCCCTGGTTGTTTTATTCGCACACTCGTATGTTGTATTTTCCTCCCATTAACCAGCCCCTCCGTGCTTCGCTGTGTTTGCCTTCACCTTCTTCCTTCTGCCTTCATTTATGCTCTGTGGAGACACAATTGCTAATTTTTCCTTTCTAGCGTAGAGTAGCTGTTGTCTGGAGACGTGCTCTTGGCATAATTTTCCTTCTCGTGTTACTTAAAATACCAAAATGTCTTTTTAAATTTTCTTTTTTTACTAATCTATCTAGTCCCTCGGTGCTGAGATACGAGTATTTCTGAAGTGTGTGGATTTATTGTTCCTTTGTCCATCCGTTCCTAGCGGAAGCTTAACTCTAAAATGGGGTAAAGGCTGTCAGTGAGCCTAAAAACACATCCCTGTGGTGCCAAAGTGGAGGGAAATCGCTGAAAAATGGGCCTGCTAGTGATATATTGACAGTTAAGGTGGATCTGCAGCCCTCACTTGGCGCTTAAGTCTAGGAGCCAAAGACCTAAAATGCTGACTTGCTTTACTTAATTCTTATTTACCAGTATGATCCACCCGCTCTCCCTCACATGCGGGGATATTTGTGAAGAACAAGCAAAAATACTTTGAAAACGGAATCAATAATTTTTCTCTGGATAACTGTCAAATAGATACAAACCAAATAAAAGTGGAAGGAGCAAAAGCGTTTTAAAATTAAATGCCTTCTTTCATAGACATGTTGCAGGCTTTCTTTACTTTCTCCTCTTGTGGGATGTTACCCCACTGGTTCTTCATTCAGATGTAAGATAAACAGAAGATTATTATTTCAGTGTAAAAAACCAAAGAATAAGTTATTTGGGTGTCACTGATAGTTTTGTTAGTACCTGAGAACTTGGACTTTTTTCTCTCAGGCATTGTGCTAATTTTTCTATCACTGGTATCCTTGAAGTAAACAGAGATAAATTACCCTTTTGGACATGCTTGTGCCTGTCATTTCAAGTAAAATGCACGTTTACCTCTGTTTTCGTATTGCATATGTTATTACCGAACGAAAGAAGGTGTCCTGTAGGACAGATGCCCATGGCATAGCTACCACTCAAAGGGCACTTGTCCTCCTTGGGGAGAAATAAAGCCACTCTGTCCAACGCCAAAATCAGCACAAGGGATTTTAATAATAACCCCATGTCTCGTGTTGTGCTTACTCTCTGTACCCCTCCCTGTGCTTTGCCGTGGAGGCTGGTCTTTATTTTACAGGTAGATGAGCTGAGGTGCTTGGAGGTGACCTCTCCAGGGACACCCACTTGGCAGTGGCTGCATCTGGACAGAGTCCAGGTCCCCATGTCTGAACTGGGCTCTCTTGGTGATGGTGTTCCTTTGCTTCCCAAGGGCTTCATGCCTTCTCCACCCATGTCCCTCTGAGCAGCAAAGGTCTATAGCTTGAATTTGGAGTCCTCTTGCTCTTGCAGAGCTTTCTGACTGCAGCCAAGGGCAGCTGGGGGACAGGCGTGGGTGCAAGCTGCATACATCAAATACTGTGATCCTGTGGCAACACACGGGAAGAGAACGCGGTGCTCATTTCCCCAGTGCTAACGGGGAGCACTTATGGTACTAAAAAATTCATTGTGCTTCTGTTTGTCAGAACTTAATGCCGTTTACCTGGCCCGATATCTATTTATTAGAAAAGCTGCTGCTCTCTCCTTATCGTAGAGCTCCAGGGGCAATCGGTAGGAGCTCGTAGCACAGTGGTACCGATACAACAGATAAGGAGCAGCTGGTAGGGTGGTGGCCATCAGCTCTCTTTCCTCCTCTCTGCTCTGCTTCATTCAGGACAGCAGTAGCTTCTGGGTATTGAGGCAGCTGTTCCTTGAATTTACTTTTTTCCCCTCTAAAAAAAACAAATTGGGAAAAATCAAGGTAGCTATTAATGACTTTAAGTTCTGGCTCAGCTCTCTGCATTTGTGGGAAGGGGATTTATGAGAGATCTGTTTATTCCCCCAGCTTTTTTGGAGTCAGCATTACCGCTGCTACCTCCCTCCCTCGTGTATGAGCACCTTCCCTGCTGCTCAGCCTGTTTGGTGCTCCTGTTCTCCCTCTCATCCAGCCCACACCACCACTGACCCCAGGCTGGTGGCCTCTGTTCTGCCTTACCGGGAGCACATCCCCCAAAAGGGAATGTGTGATTTCCTGGTGGAATCAGGAGTTTGGAGTTTGCTGTGTCCTTAAAAGCAGAGAAAAGTTTCTAATCAGAGAGGTGGGTTCCTTTGAATAGATATATTTATTTTTTAAAATAAACCTAAAATAACCTCGCCTTCAGGTGAGGTTTTTCTTTGTATGTGACACATTACAAGCATTGGTAGGTTTTGTTTGTTTTAAAATTTCTTTCATAAATAAAACTGAGGCTTGAAGTATGTCCTATGGCCTGGGGTAGTTTCCTGGCAGAATTAAATAGGTTCATTTTTTACTGTTATATTCTGGTTTCTAAGATTTTACTACCACCACTACCCCATCCAAACCCAGAACACCCTGAAAAATCTGTTGAAACACCGGAACAATATAATTTCAATTAATGCTTCTACTAGGTACTTGATAATGAGCTCATATGCAGGAAACAAAGTCACATAAATGTCTTTGCTTGCTTAATGGCAATTTTGGATGGAGATGTAATGGGAGTAAGGAGCTTCTTTCAACCTGTATTATTTAATCAGGTCTCTTTGGTGATCTCGCCTTTTGACAGGCTGACAAACACATCTCATGCTGTAACGTCATTCACGCTTGGCTTCCATAGCAGTGATGTATATCTCCATATAAAAGGGCTCTTCTAGTCATTTATGAAGACTCTACAAGCCCTTTGCTAACAGTTTTTGGCATAACACTATTGCTTTATGCATATGCTCCGTTACATACCACAATCAACCGAATGTCCAGTGGCTTGTCATCTGAAAAGCCCACATACCGTTAATTACCGTCATGGTGGCACCAGAGCATCGTGTGGGATAAACAGCGACTGTTTCATGCTGTGGGTTTTTTATTGAAGGACTGAAAACTGTTGTGGTTATGCACTACCAAAAGATCAAAATAGTGATTTTTTTAATGACAGTTATCCTTAAAAAAAAATGGACAGGGAACTGGTATCTCTTTTCCCAGAGAAAAATGTTTTGGTTTCTTTTGCATTTAAATTGTTACTATCATGAAAACCCAGTTCTTTAGTCACTAAGACAACCACGGCCTGAAAATAGGCCTTATTTTGGAGGCGTGTTGTCTGTTTAATATGTAATGTGATACCTTGTCATGCTGTGACAATGTGACAGATGGCATTTGCACTATAAAACTAAATTATCTTTTGTGCATAGCTGTACACCGGCTAAATACAGTAACTCGGTACAGGATGCTGCTTAATGCAGACTGCAGATGTTTTAGAGATACTGATACGTTTTAACTTGGCACCAAATGATTAATGGTTTTATTTAACATGCCTACCAGGATTTTGGTAGTGTTGCAGCATGTAGCCTAGTATGTAATGTTTTTGGTAGAAGATAAATTTAGAGTTACAGACAATGGGAATTTGTGTTGCATTGCAGCAGTTTGCCTGTTACTTCTGGAAAATGGGTGAGGACTGTTCATTGCTGATACTTTGCAAGTAAGCTTGTGTGTAAATTTATAGCTCATAATAAACTGTTAATTTCCGTAGTTCTTAGGTTGAGGGAAAACTAGAGATGCAGTTGAGCCCTAAGTTTATTATATATCAATTTTCATACCTGTGTGAAACTAAGGGCCAGAGTAAATACTTAGAGTTAAAGGTAGTAACTATTTTTGCCTCTATATTTTAGGCATATAACTCACGTTGGTGATCTTCCACGGCACAATTATACCAAGTCTGTCCATGTTCAGGTGGCACAGACCTTTTAGACTGTGGTGTGGGATGGTTACCCTCCTAGCTTCCTAATATTCATGGCAGCTCTCCTAAATGGGACAGTGCAAAAAGAAGAAAATAATTTTTTATTAAACAAAGCTTTTCTGTACGACTCCTAAGCTTGCACAGCTGAAGTTTGGACAGGCACGTTACTCCCTAAGTGAACAAAGCTTTAGCTCTGTACCCACTTAACTACAACCCGTGCTATTGCACGCTCTCATAAAGAACCCTGTCGTCCTCCCGTGCTGCTTGGAGTAAATCCACTTCTTCAGCTTCTTGTAACTTATGTGTGTTTGTTTTGCCAATCGCCTTGGAAACTGGGCCTTTGTACCAGCCCAGAGCCCTTCAGCTTGCAGGGATCAGGGAGGAATGCAAGGGGGAGGGTGCCTGGGGGAGGCAAACCCAGTATCTCTTGGCAGCGGAACGTAGGTGTCCCTGTGCGGTCAAGAAGCCCCCAGGAACAGGGTTATATGTTTCACCTATAGCTGAGATCTCCAGTATGGCTGTCCTGGGCTGTGCAGACCCCCTGCCCTTAGGTGTTCGTCACATATAGAAAGCTGTGAATTCGGCCTCATGTTGAAATCCCCCTTATTTAGCTCCGTTAATGCTTTTGATATCTTTGGCTTGTGTTTGTGTGGTGTTGACAGCTGATGTTTCTAACGTGATGGCTTTGTGGGTTGCCTCTGGCTGGGAGTCTGTCTTTTCCTAAGCCGCCTTAGGACTGGGAAAGGGCAAACTAAAATAGGTGTTGCTATCTTGCTGTAGGAACATGGAAGGGTTCATGCTCAGATGCCTTGTTGGCAGAGTAAGTGATGTAGAAATAGTGTTTTGGAAACATTGTGAAAGTCCTTTCAGCCAACCAGCGTGTTGAACTACCCGTGTGATACCAACATTTGTTCAGATGCTCCCCCTTGGTTTCCTAATTATTTAGTAACTTTAATAATGAAGAACATACCAGTAATTGTAATCTCCTCTAGTCTTAAAAACAACTAACCCCTCACATTTTTTCCATCTTCCCTCATGTTGCTGCTTTCTGCTTTTCCTCCTCTGTGTCCATCCTACATGTTTATACTTCCACGGCGTTTTATTGTGTGGTGCGTTCCCAGGAACTGCACGTCTTGCATCCCGTGTTCAGATAGGTCCCAAGACTTGCCCTGCACATGCCTGTCAGCCACCTCTCCAGCTCACCAGAGATAGCTTAGATCATGGCTTGAGAATATCGAGTTGTAGATTGCTGCTAAAAGCGTGTGTCTATCACCAAAAATGGGAAGAGTGGCGAATCTGTAGCAATATAAATGAAGCCCTGCCAGCAGTGGGACAGAAGTCTTACTTCCTAGGCTATTATGAGAAGCAATCCAAAGGAGTCAGAGTAAGCTCATTTAGGCAGATATTAACTGCTTAAATTTCTTTACATGCTGGTTTTTTTGTGAAAGGTACGTGGCTGTTGCTGGAGAAGGCTCAGCGAGACCTCCACTCAGTTGCCAACTGTAGTCGAGAAGCGAAGGGGTTGGTGAGGTGCAGTAGGACAGGAGGGACCGTGCTCTGCAGAGGTTGCAAAGCTGGGATAGCTGCGTTCTGCCTGGATCACTGGAGAGGCTTTGGCTCAGCTCGTTGCAGAGCCCTTCCTGCATGTGAAAAAACCAGACTTGTAGCCACTGATTTGAAAGGAGAGCATGGAAGGAAAATAAAAAGGAGATGGTAGAAGTTGCTTCGATAATGACTGGGGTGCAGAAGGCAGAAGGGGCTTTTCTGCTTTCCCTGGCTTGTAACAGTGTGGATGTAATACATCATCTACTTTTTCTTAGCGCAGATAGAAGCTGATAAGTGGACATTTTTGGCATGTAACTAAAATTGCAGTTTGCTATTGCAGTGTCTGTGGAAGTTTAAAAAAGAATTGAGCAAAGCTGAAGGTGATGTTTATGTGGCTAAGATAAATTTTAGAAAGGATGTTGGGATCTCCATGGTTCAGTTTTAAGCTACACTTTTTAATTACTAGAAAGTAGTAATTGGCCTTTCTCTTAAAGTATCTGGTCCTGATCAGTTAGAGCCAAGACAGTGTATTTAAGGGACCAGAGATGTCACTTGATATGTGAGTTCCTGTATTTCTGCCGTAATTAAATAATTCATTATTACAGACTTAGTTAAAGCAGTGTTTATTCAGTGACTTTGAGCTGTTCAGTGTTTCAGTTCCTTTCAGGCTTTGGCAGCAAATGCACACTGCTTCACTCATATATAAATTATTATTTCACGTAAGTCATTTTAATATATGAAATCCTACACTGACTTATAATCCAAGTTGCTGTACTTTCAAATTCAATTTTAATGAGGTTTGGTTTTTTAAAAAAAAAATATTAAAAAGAAATCTAATTTGACTTTTAAAACAAACACTTCATATTACAGGAATAAAGTCTATTTTTATCTGATTTATTCTGCCTGGTTATTCAGGCCTTGTGGTTGGTCACGAGTCCAGCAGCCAGGAGAGGAGACTTACACTGGTGCCAACTCATTCATGGTGATGGGGGTGCCCGAGTGTCACTTGGCACAACTGTGGGGTCTCTACCCCACCCTGGGCCCTCCAGACTCTTTATAGCTCTTGACTGATGCACAGCAGAAAAGAACATGGTTAATCTCAGTTCAAGATACCAGGAATGGCGTTTGGAGGAAGAGGCATCTGGAGGGCAAACTGAATGCATTTGATATAAAAATGA
This sequence comes from Eurystomus gularis, assembly GCA_013400335.1. Lineage (NCBI taxonomy): Eukaryota > Metazoa > Chordata > Aves > Coraciiformes > Coraciidae > Eurystomus > Eurystomus gularis. Next base: position 627,471 of record VZZY01006590.1, on the reverse strand, counting down.
TTGAGCGGCAATAAACTTTATAACAACCTGCTTCAGCGTGGACTTTCTCTCCAGTGCTTGGAAGGAGGCTGTGGGCTGTGACTGTCCATGCCTTTCATCACTTCGGAGGGGATGTTTCGATTATGCTGACCCTGATCGCCTGTAGAACACGACACCCCTTCCCCTTGTTTATCAGTATCTCTCATTTGTAGTTTTAGGGCACTTGTTTTCATTGGTTGCAGCTGACCAAAGCTAACTTCAGTTGTCAGCAACATTACTGCGTTTTGGGATGGTGCTGATTATGATGAATAGTAGTAGACAAACCAATATTTTTCCTTCAGGGACACAAATCATGCTTGTCTCCTAAGTGCAGTGATGGTTTGGCAGGATGAAAGGAGGAATAAAAATTGCTTTCCAAGTGCGTGCAAGTTGACAACCTGAAAGGTGATTTTCTTGACTCATATACTTCAGGTTGCTGGGTTTTACATATGGCAGGTCTCCAGAACAAATATTGCTTTTGGAAAATCTCATCAAATCCTGCCATAAGAGTTAAGTTACTGAGTATCAGGCCTCAAATGATATGCTTGATTTAGACTTCTCTGGGGCTCAAAAATTGTAATTTTTATCAGCGGTGGTTTCCTGGAAAAATGCAAAGCAAAAGTTGAAACTGTTTCAAGAATAAACTTGGGCAGTAGGGCTTGTGGTGGGGATGAATTCAGGGTAGAAATAGGATCTAGTCAATGTTTCTTAAGAGGTCCCCTTAATTTCCTCAGGAACTCTTTGAAGGGATGCTGTCACTCCGTGTTGTATTGTTGTGTTACATTACAAACCCTGTTGTATATCATGTGCTGATGCTGAAATTTGTATTATTTGTTGGGTTGCAATTTGAAATCTCTTTAATGGAAAGGAGGTATCACAAGGAATTTAATGGAAGGGTGGGAGAACGTAAATTGAGTCATTTAACATCTCCCTGCCTGCTTAGGCTGGCTAGAAGAGACACTTTAATGCAAGAACTGGTGCTTAGTGTCAACTTCTGCTTTGTGAGCTCCATATTGCAAAGAAAAAAAATTGAGCTACCAGTTCAGTGCATCTTCTGCACAAGAAAAAATTCCAGGCTTCTGCTTTGTAGGTTAGCCGTGGCCAAGGTGCCAGTACTCAGGGCTGGCAGCTTGCTGGAGAAGGTGCCTTGCTCTTTACTGGTTGCACTTCCATGGCTCTTCAAAGCTGAGCTTGGTTGAATGCTCGGTTATGTGATGAGTAAGTGCATTGATGGTGCTAACCGGTGATTTTCCTGAAAGCAGAGGTCTGAAACAGCGTGGTGGAAAGTGTTGAGCTGCTGTTATTAGCAAGCGTTTTTGGTTTAGTGCTCCTCCCAGCCTCGCTGCCTGGCTTACCTTGGAAGGGGTCAGCCTCCTCCGTGTTTTCCTTTCGAAGGAGCAATTATAGGAACAGTGACTGAAATGATAGAAGGAGGGAAGTCCTGCTAGCGTTTCTCTGAGGGAATAAAGCTGTGAAACAAAGCTTTGTTATGCCAGTATTTTGGTGGAGAGATAGGAAAGCATCCTCTTGGATAAAATTGCATCTTCTCTGGTAATAAGCTCTTAAAACACTGTATAAATACTGAGCTGATAAAATTGGTAGTAATTTTCCTCCCTCTCATCCCAAAGCCTACTGAAGAATATGTTACTATTTTAATTCTTCCTTAAGGATGAGTGGTTTCACTGTCTGCTGTTTTGTGTAAGAGCTGTATTATATTGTAGTTACTTGTTTGGGTAGAATACACAGAATTTGTTAAGCATTACACCTGAATAGGGCCCAGTGCTGTCTTCCATCTCTGTCACTGCCTTGCTGTAGTGTTCCTCCAGGAGAGAGAAGTCCTAAAGGGAAGGCAGCTGTGGCAGACGTTTCCCCTGCCCTGGCTACCTTTACTGGCAGTCTGGAGTTTCTCTCGATGAGTGACACTTGGCCAGAAGAATCAGAGTCAAGAACCAGATGTTTGATGTTCACCCTTTTGGGATTTGGGACTTTTTTTTTTTAAAAGGATCATAAACTGCAGTAGTTGAAAGCAGCAGAAGGAAGAGTAAGACAACAACAAATTGGACCAAACGGCAGCTTAATTTTATATTGATCTACAGAGAAATGCAAGACTCATCTCTGCCGGTCAAAGGGGGTTCTGTAAAACAGGGATGAGTTTGACTAAACCCTCTTTGAATGAGGGATGTGACAAGATCTTAAATGCTATTGCAAACACCCTGAGTGTGGTTACTTGGGGCTGGGACATTACAGTTAAATCAGAAACACACCATCAGGCAGGTTTTTATTGGAGTACCTCTGTGCAGAATCAATGTTAGCAGCGTATCTCTTCGCAAGACGGTTGCTTTGGGCATCAGCTCTCTAGGGTTAGTGTCACGTGTGAGTTTGTGAAATCCATTTGGTAATGCAGGTTTTGAACGTTGTGTACTACTTTGTCACGTTTGCAGGACTTCTCACTAACGGCCAATCTAAAGGATTAGGACCGGGATCAGAACAGCTGGAGAATGAGAAGGACGATGCATCGCAAGTGTCGTCAACGAGCAACGATGTTAGTTCTTCAGATTTTGAAGAAGGGCCCTCAAGGAAAAGGTCAGTGGTGCATTACGATTAAAGTACAGCATTTCTGCTTTGTCCCTTTCGTGCTGCAAGGTTGTGATGATGTTACCAGTAGGGTATGGTTGCCCATGCTGCCCGACCTTAAACAGACTTTCCAGTGTGGAGCCCTTCTAGTAACAGTAAGGATATGGTAAATTTTCCTTCATCAGTATAGATGGTTCTTTGGAAAGCATGGAAAAGCGGTTGTTCTTTTTCAGTACGATTGCTAAATTAAATGTGTTAAGACTCTCTTCTCGTGCCCTCCCTCCTCCTCCCCCAGCTCGGGCCTCTTAGGGACATGTCAATAGTCTGTGTGTGTAATTTCAAGGAAAGCATCACTAAGGTACTTAGTGTTACCGTTGTTATTTTTCATTTTCTGTGAATGAAATCGGGTGGAAGTTAAAAAAAAAAAGAGCAGATGTTTCTGAGAAGAGAAACTGTATAGTGAGGCAGTGTGGTGGGTATCGGTGGCAAAGGACTACTTTGAGATGCTGCTTCCTCTTTCCTAGAAGTCAGTTACGAGGTCCTCGTTGAACTCTTAGGAGTTCTTATCCTGAATGTGCAAAATGTATGTTAAAATTGTAGGACTCAAGCCAATCTATTACCGAAAATATGCTGAGAATGTAGGAGGCCGGGGGTTGTCCCCTGCCTGAAGAACCAAAACAGGCTGCCTGAAAAATGCCATTTAAAAGAGAGAAACGGAAAATGCTTTCTCAATTTTTCTCAACCTCCACACTCTTTGCATCCTAGTCCCTAGCCAAAATGAACCGTAAAAAAGTTCTCTTTCAAACAAAAGAAATATTTCTGTTTTCTGGCTGGCCTCACAATTCCCCTGAGAAGCTGGGTTGGAGTGAGGAGAGTGGTGCTTTCCTGGACACCCCCCGGTTCCTCTTCCCATGTCCCACACCCTTGGTCCCCACAACCTTTTCTACCCCCCCAAGCAACATATGCCCCCAGAAGCTCCTGCAGTGTTTCAGAACAAAATTTATGTTCTCTTCCATACTGGTAGAACTTTAGTAATGCTTATTGCATGCTGCTGCTGGTCGGGGGAAAAGTATTTATGTGTTTATTTTTGGCTTCTTGAGATACAACGGAGGCTTGAAAATTATTTCTGCTTACAAATGTAGGTGATAGCCACCGTAGGTGGTCATCGTTTCATAGCTTTACCGCTGTTGCTTGCATGTTCTCTTAAGGAGTTGCTGCCCTCTGCACTTGCTTTCTCCCCTCATTCTTCAGCCATGCTGACAACCACTTGCACAGTCACACCATGAGTAGGTTCAAGGAGCTGGTTAAGATTAAAAATAATAGCAAGAGGAAGAAAAATGGAGGCATTTTGCCAGGGTTCCTTATTTTTAAGTTGTGTGAGTTTTCATCTCTTGTTCACATCATGGCTGCAAGAGCAGCTGCCTGTGCAACCAAGAGGGTATCCCCTTCCTCTCTTGGGGCTGGCAGGGGACAGGGGGCTTGTCTTTTATGCTGTCCCCCCTCCTGGTGCCCTGCACAGTCCAGCTTCAGGAGCGAGCGTGATTGCTGCATCACCAGTCCCAAGAAATGGCATTTCAGTATGGCAGGTTAAATTTTTTTTTTTTTAAGGAATATTTGCCAGTTTTTGGCTGTGGGACTTCAGACACTTGAGAAGCAACTTAGTGTTTTGGACCTAATAACAGGGAACTCTTGAGTTAAAAAACACACCTCTTCCTAAAAGAAACCCCCCAAACATAACAGAAGCCAAGATGAAAATTATTTTTCTGGCTTCTGTGGAAGGCAAGGCATCATTTCAGTTCTTCTGCATGCATTGTGAGCTGTTGAAATACGACTACAGTTGTTGCTGCAGTTGCTGTTTTGTTTCCATTTACACCCAAACAGACGTTTATCTACCTTTTTCCTCCCCCAGCTTCCTCTTTGCAGACAGGCCTTTTCTGGGCTCCTTCTCTTAAGCTGCACTGCAGAATGTGGAGTGTTTCGATGTCTTCTTGTTTCCTTTTAGTTTGTTGTTGTTGTTTAGCTGAATATGTAATGTTTCCTCAATCCAGATCATCTTGAGATCCACCAGAGTTGTGCCAGGAATACTGGGTGGACAAAGGATATGCAGGAAGATGAGGAGGAGGAATGGGACTGAAATGGGATCTGTAGACACACTGCCTCAGCTCATCAAGTTCTGAGGAGTTGTGTCCCCCTTGTCTTCCCCATGGGCTTGCCCAGAATTAAACTTTTCAGTTGTCTGTTCAGCTGTGTGTACAACTACTGGCACTCTGCTGCTAAAATACACATTTAAGCACTGTTCAGGAAACAAAAAGAGTCTAAGCAAGTAAGCATAGTAAAAAAGGGAGGCTGTTGTAAGGGGCTCCTTACACAATCCCCTTTTTCTTTAAAGCTCTGGTTTAACCTTGCAGTTCTTCAGTGTAATGGCAGGGGGGTACTGTGGAGTACTTGTCACAGTTTGTTCTTCCCTCCTCTTCCCAACTGCTGTGTCTGGCAGTTTTCTGGCTCTCAGGTTGGTCAGTTCAGTGGACTTCTCCAGCAGCGTTTTCCCCCCTGCTAGAGCAGGTCACATTATATAGATGGAATAGGGAGATAGATTCATGTGTGCGCGCAGCACGTGTGTGTTTTTAATTTGCATTTATAGTTGATCCAAACACTTCCAGTTTCAGAGACAATTTGCACGAAAGCCTGGATGAACAGCAACTGCCAGTTCTCATAGCAAGCTGAGGGTGAATTTGCTAGCACTTAGCATTGACTTCTGGTCTCACTGTGCCTGCTGTCTCCGGGGTAGGTTTTCCTTTGGCCAAAACTAGGCCATGGATGCTCCTAGTGAGCTGATGGTCAGAGGACTTAGTTGTAGAAAGGTAGGTGCTCTGTGCTTACTTTGTCAGTAATTAACATCTTTGCTCTCTGGAGACTGGAGGAAGCTTCATGCTCTGGTTTGCAGCCAGTGGGGAAAGTCCCATCTCCATTTCCTCTGAAGTGTAGCATTTTAGATTGCAAACAGAAATCATGGAACAGTACCTACAAGTGTGCAACCTGCCTTCTGCAATGCTGCAGGTGTGGTAGCTTGGTGGTGGTAAGGAGGAGAAGTACAACTACAGCTTTGGCTCTGCAGGGTCTCCAGATCAGACCAAAAATTGTAAGCCCTGCTTACAGACTAAATGAGATTTGGGAGGCATTGGCAGCAGTGGCAAGCCAGGACTTCAAAATACTTAATTTGTTTGAGTTTACACTTAAATAATGGAAAATACTTGCTTTGATCTGAGCTTTGATATTACTGGTGACCAGGTCTGGGAGGAAGCAGGGAGTTAATCCTGAGCAGTAAATGTAAGCTGAGTAAATCTTAGCCAGTAAGGAGGTGTCAGTGTTGTCCTAACATTTGGCAGAAGCTCAGCCTTCCAACGTTACATTGTATTTTTTGTGTTCTGGGTTGATGTCTGGTTGCCCTGTGAGAGCAGTTGCTGGTTTGTTCAATGCTTTTGGGGAGAGGTGAGCAAAAGTGCTGGTGTACAGGCTTGAAAAACTCTTAAGGCTGGATGGTCTTCACCAAGTAAAGATGGTGCATTTTCAAACCCCATAAAGAAGATAATTGCTGAAGAACAATCACAGAATCACAGAATGGTTGGGGTTGGAAGGGACCTCCAGAGATCATCTAGTCCAATCCCTCTGCCAAAGCAGGTTCACCTAGAGCAGGTTACCCAGGAATGTGTCCAGGTGGGTTTGGAATCTCTCCAGAGAAGGAGACTCGACAACCTCTCTGAGCAGCCTGGTCCAGGGCTCTGTCACCTTCCCAGTAAAGAAGTTTCTTCTGATACTGAGGTGGAACTTCCTGTGTTCCAGTTTATGTCCGTTGCAGAAGTGTTACTTCACTGTAGCTGCATGTTCTTGTTATGAATCTCCTCTTTCCAGCTCTGATTCTCAGATGAGAAGGTCAATAGGTAACAGGCCAAAGGTGTTCGGTCCCTGCGCTGGATGCTCGTACATTTTTATGGGTAACTCCTCAGAGTACAACCACCAGCAATTAATACCAGCGTGCAGGGAGAGCTCCGTGCTTTCTAGCAACAGTTGCTCACCGTACCCAAGGCGAGACATGTGCAGAGCAGACTTGATGTGACAGTAAGTTAATCTTTAGTGATAATAGGCTATTGCTTGCTTCCTGCTGCTACTCAGGTGGCTACTCATTTACATGGCCCCCTTCCCAGAAAGGCACGCAGGGAATTGCCAAATGCACAAATGCATTTATCTTTTGTTGTAAAGTTCTACTAATAGAAGGCTGTGAGGAGGGAGCCTGTGTGGCTGTGTGGGAGGAGGCTGACTGATTTTAATAGCTGTTAACCTTAAATTTGTTTGGGTTTGGTTTTTCTTTTTTTTTTTTACTTAATATTACAATATTTTCTCCATTAAGGGGGACGAAGAAGTTTTGTTTAGTTTGGGAGAAAAATAGGGTTGAAGAAATTTCCACCCCTTGCAGGAGCAGCAGAGTGGGTGGACATCTTCCCGTGGATCAAGGATGTGTGCAGCTCCTCGGAGAAGACACTTTGTCCAGGTCTCCTACAGGGAAGGTTGCTGGCCTCTGGAGAAAGGGACAACACACTGGGGAGCTGTGGTGTTCTAAGGTGCCACAGCTAGATTGGCCAGAAATTGCTTATTAGGAATCTTCTGACGCACAGCAGCTTTCTGCTAACACTCTCGAGCGTGCAACAGTCAGAAGGGTGGTTGTGCACCAGAGCAAGGCCAATCCACGGGGTCTGCTCCTGCCCCTCGCTGCGTGCTGGCTGCTCCATTTTCCTGTTTGGCTTTTTAAAAATCTTAATTTACGGATGCCTCACTGTGGGGCAAGATGCATCCTGGTTTGTCAAATGAAAAGCTGGGAGTATGTGGCCAAGGAGGGTGAGGCGAGTGCGCTGGTTTACTTTGGCTGCTAGGCTGGCAGAGCCATATCGCACGTTCAGCACAAAAAAAGCGCCAGTCGAGGGTAGGTAAACTTCTGCGTATTAGGCAAGCTGCTAATTTAAGTGGTTTCTTGTAGTGATACATCGTTTTCAGCCTAAGCTGCAAAAGACTTCCTTGCAGCAGAGCTGTCAAAAGAGTGAGGGGGCTCAGGGTTGATTTCATTTTCTTTCTTTTTTGGTCAAAGTGTTTTTATAGTTAATGATGAACAGTCTCTAGGACTAGACTTAGCACCTTCCATGCAAGACATAAAACAAGATCAGTCACGTTCCCACATCTGTAAGGTTGTTGAGGATTTCTGCCCGGTACTGTAGGTGATGGAGGGCGCAGCGTATTACAACTCCGGTGTGAAAGCGGGAGACTGCTTGTAATATCAAAGTGGTTTTCCAGAACCTTTTTTAGTGAATAGTCTTTTCACAAATTGAAACGCTCTGTAGTACGGTTGTGTTCAGCTCTTGCCTGCTATCACCGAACCTAATCCCACTTATCAACCAGGTTCTTCTATTATTTGTTTCTAATTTTAGTAGGCTACACAAAGCTGCACTGGTTGTTTGAAGAACTACATTAATCCACAATAAAACCAAAATGGCAGTATGATTTTTTTTTTTTTTTCCCCCTTACTCCTTCTCCTGGAAGTTCAGATCTGAGCAGAATATATTTTTAGTGCAGGATGTTTATAATTAAATAACAAGCCTTATGTAGAGAACAGTAATAGTCCATTGGAGTGGATTTGCACAGGAGTAGTGAGAAGACAGATTACCTGCTTTATAATGCAAGTCAAGGAGACCACTCTGTGTGGCTTGAAAAGAGAAAAAAAAAACAACCCAGGTGATTAATGTTCTTTCAGTAGTTTCGTAAGGAACAAACAGAAGTTGTTGACATGGATTCTTCTATCTAACAAGCAAAGATATAACAAGGTACAAGAATCTGGGAACACCTGAGCTTTGTGGGTAGACAGCTATGTAAACAACTTGTCCGAGTAGTGACTTAATTATGAAGGTACAATTTATAGCAGCCGAGAAGTGTTAAGCAATGTGCGAGTCAAACTCGCTCATCCTCACCTGCCACCTTCTCTTCTCTCCTCCTGCAACCCTGACTTCAGGTCTTCATGACATTGAGCTTGGGCTTGTTCCCTGAGGGACCAAGGAAGTTTCCAAAGACAGAGCGGGTGGGTGCAGTTGTTTCTGTGCTTCTTTGTGTGGCAAACGCTCTTTCAGCTGCTTGATAGCCTGTCCCTGCTGTCATTCACTTTATTCACATGTCTCACCTTGGTATGTGACAGGCCAGATGTTGACTGCTTAAATACCAGGGAGAGCTCGCTCTGAACCAATGTAGGAAATAATTGAGTCTGTACTGACAGACGTTTTTTCTGAGCAAATTTGTGTCAATGTGAAAGAGGATTTTTGATGCACAGTCTCTGAGACTCTAGCCTGATGTTTGGGTTAACAGAACTCTTTGCTGCATCTGGCTGCTTCTGTCATTTTCCATGTGCATCTGTGCTGTTGCTTGGCCTTCTCTTGTCTTGATAGTACAGTTCAGCTACTGACTGGTGCCTCAGCCCTGTGCCTAGACTGTCTGATCTGGTCCTTTTTAGAACCTTTTTGATTGCATTCCTCTCAGAAAATTGTCTTTCTATTACTCTCCTGTCCAGAGAGTAAGGCATTTATGGACAGTCTACAGGTGGCATTTCAAAAAGACAGGTTGTTATTAAAATATTTTCCATCAAGGCCTGTATCTGGCCAGTGAGTGGGTTTTTCCCCAAAGCCCCATACTGCTGCTGAAGAAATGTTACGTGTGGTGGACGTTCCCAGGGATTTTGTCATGTCAGCAGAGATGGACTCTTTGCTGTGCATGTCGCTGTTTCTGGCTGTTGCTGCTGTTCCAAAGCCAGGCCGCCTCATCATATGTAGTGGAAACATGGGTAACTTGAAATATTTATGGTTTTTTGCTTTGGATGTGTTACCCTAGTAGGTAAAATGATCACCAAACAAACATCAAGGCCCCTGAGAGCTCCTACAGCTTTGTTTGCTCACTCTATGAATCAATTTCCATAATCCTGAAGCATGCAGGGGTGGGAAACCAGCCCAAACATTCACATGTATTACAAATGATTGTCTTTCCACTTATTCCTCCATTCAGAATTCCCCCAAATGAATTTAAAATCAAAGACAGGGAGGAAAAAAAAAAAAGACATATAATTGTATTTTGAAAATCAAGGTAATGTCATGATTTCTTTTTCTGTTAGATTGATTTAAAAGAATGCAGTTCTATTTTAAAATTTTGATTCTTAGAAATTAGCCGCTGTAGCATTTGCAGTGGCCTTACTCTTTTGGAAAAGACGAGATTACTTAAAACATTCAGCACCATCAAGTATGGGTAAGATTTCAGAATTAAATGAGACAGATTTAGTTGCTAGCATGAAATTAAAATTTGAGCTTGAAAAGATCTCGACAGATAAAAATAACTGTAGCAAGAATAAAAGGCCAAGAATGGAAAAGCAGAAACGTGTTCCTGAAATGAAGATGTAAAATGCCGTAATATTTGGCAGTAAGTAGTTTGCTGAGATGACACTTGGTAACAAAATTATGAAGTAAAGCCACTTTTTAGTGGCCTTTTGAAGGAAACGAAGGATATGGGAAGAGAAGTATATCCTGAAGATTCTTGATATTTTTTACTTTGTAGTAATAATGAGCACCTAATCTTTTAATTCACTGTAACATTTGGAATGTAAGGCTGATTTGCCAGGAGAAATGTGTCATTTTGTTGTGATAGGCTGGGCGTGACTTAGTAGGCTGCATTGCTAGAGCTTCTCCAGCCTCCAAACAAGACCTCCAAAGATCTTGCTGCTAAGTGCTGTAACACCTAGTTTGTGTTTTACGTAATATTTAAGCAAACAGATGATGGAAGCATGTAGTTTCTTTTATATGGACATTTAGAGGAGATTTACTATGGGCTGTTTGCATACAACATCATTTCTGCTATAACTCTGATCCAAGTGTTTTGAACATGCGCTGAGTTGAAAGCCAGCCTGGGTTGGAATCATCTTGTCTTACGTGCTCTGCAAAAATAATGATGTGAAAAACCAAACAGAGCACCATTCCAATATATATCTTCTCTGGAATCTTCTCAGGTGTCTTATGTTAATTGGAAAATCACAGGCATTTTATGGCTATGGCTCAGCTTATTCTGGGATAGTGCTTTTCCTTTATTTTCTTCCATTGCTGCCTCCAGTAGCACAGGATTTCCTGAGGGAAGTTCATTTTTTTTTTCTTTTCTCCTTAACCTGAACATTTGTATTTTTACTATTTTAATGGTATGTTTATTGTTAAATAATTTGTACAGTAATGGCCATGTCATCAGCATGTTTTGAGTTTATGCTTTCCTCCTTTGCTTTTCTCTCTTGGTATTTGTTCTTGGCTCTGATTAAATAAACTAAAGCTTAAGGGATCACTGACCATGTGGCAAATTATTTGCAAGTTTGGGTTTTTTTCCCCAGTTGTATTACAGTCTGTTTCCACTGGTAGCATCCTTCGTTCAGCTTTCAGACAAGTTATCCCCCGAGTTTCATAGTGGTTGTTACTATGGAGATGACTGTCCACTGCTCCTCTTCTCCTCCCTTGCCTTCCTCCTTTCCTGGAGCTCCTGCAGCTGTTATTTATCTTTTCAATAAAGTAAGGAGATTTTGTACAGATCTCCTTTTTAGTATCTCTTCTATTGCAACGTGTCATTTGCCTGCAATGCTTTCACTTTCATGAAATCCTGTAGATATTTGTTTATATGAATGAAAAATTCGGGGTATGAGTAGAGAGTGAGGAGATCCATACTTAAAAGGGTCACTCCTGGAGCTATTATCTCATTTGATCTTTCTTCACAGTTGAAGAGCTGTTCATTGGAGTCATAGTTCTGCAAAATGAATTAACTGGTAATGTGTGTGTGTATGTCTGCTGAGTGTCTAGGATAGCTTTCAGAATTTATTTATTTTAAATGGCAGCTTTTGGAATTCAACATAAACATATTCTGGTGCAAGTTAAAATTTTGGGGATGAAGAAATGAAAACTTGAGACAACACATCATTAGCCTTTTAAGTCTGAGAGTCTTTTCTTTGCACCTCATTATAGTTTTGATAGCTCTTTATACAACTTTAGATATTCCAGCTTTAACAGAGAAACGTGGATGTTTGGGTGGTTGGCCCTTCTGCAGCAAATAGGATATTTTCCTTCGCACGTGTGCTGTTGTATATCTGAACCCCTCGTCTTGGGGAAGTGTTGCTTCACTTGGTGTCAGTGGTTTGCTAAATGACTTAGAGGTTTGAAATGTGCTTTCCATCAAAGAAATTAATAGAATCCTAGAATGTAGTGGGTTGGAAGAGACCTTTAAAGGTCATCTAGTGCAACCCCCTTGCAGTGAGCAGAGGCATCTTGCAACTAGAGCAGGTCGCTCAGAGCCCCGTCCAACCTCACCTGAAATGTTTCCAGGGATGGGGCATCGACCACCTCTCTGGGCGACCTGGGCTAGTGTCTCACCACCCTCAGTGTAAAAAATTTCTTCTTTATATCTCATCTAAATCTCCCTCTTTTAGTTGAAAACTATCACCCCTTGTTCTGTCACAACAGGCCCTGCTAAAAAAGGCTGTCCCTGTCTTTCTTCTAGGCCCCCTTTAAGATCCTGGTCAGCTCAGCCCTCTGGGGTAACGTTGTTCTCAGATTCATTCTAAGCAAAGAAATAGCTCATCTTTTTTGGTCGTTCCTCTTCCCTGGTGAGGTGAGGAAGAGGCTCTGAAATCCTTTGCTCTTTGTCTTCTATGCTCTTTTATTATGCCTCAGATGATTCCTGGCACTGTGACAATTTGTTCTGCAAGTTGTCAAGCAAAATATGTATTTAAAAATAAATTACTCTAAAATTTTAATCAACTCTTTTTTTAGAAGGGAGTCTCATGTTTTTCTTTTGCATACGTCTAGTTTGCTGTGAAAGTAAGCAGCTGGGACTTTCTTGATTACTTCTATTTTTAGTGTCATCTTTACACCTGCACATTGAAAATCATGAAGTTTTCTTAACAGGGATTGAGAAATCTTTCAACCCCCCGACTCTTAGGTCAGAAGCCTGAAACCAAGCTGGCTTAGCTAATTGTGATATCTCAGTGTACTTGGACCTTTTATGTTTGTCTTATACTAGAAAAATTGACCACTGTTGATTTTTCTTGAAATCTAGTTCATCCCACCCAGTTGATTCATAAGAGAGCAAGAAGACAAGCCAAGTGTAGCACAGTTTCCAAGAACCTTGCTTTTATGTCTCTGGGCCTATAAAATCCTCTCATTACCTGAAAATTAGATTGTGAGTATTGAGTCATACCGCAGCAAACGTTACCCTGCAGTCCAGGTTTGGCTTTTATCAGTTTATTTTCATTTCTCTTATGTAGAAATCTCATCATCGGATTTGCTCTTGATACATGTGCTACACGCCCGACCAGTTTAGGAGTATTTAATTGCTTCCAGCTTCCAGATGGACTGCAAAATAAACTTTAAAGGTGAATCAGATGAGAAATGGAAGAAGGAAGGGGAGAGCATTTGAGTAAAGGCCACGCTGTTCTTATCAGGAGAATTAACTGGAGTCATTCAGAAGAACACATGAAAAAAATGGTTGCTTCTTCTTGAAGCTTACAGTTGTAGGACCCTACCAGGACATGAATTCAAACGTTTGTTTCTCTTTGTGCAATAAAACTGTGGTTTTCCACAGTGTCTCCAGTAGCTCAGTACAGGATTCTTGCCATACTGTGCAGCCTGGCACATCACTTAATCGCTATATCTCTCTTCCATTTTCAGAGTTAATTGGCAGAGTTTTGAGGGATTTAAGATTGGAGTAAGGTTTGTTTATTGTTTTGAAGAGTCAAGTAAAAATGTATTATTTATTTATGTCTGATTTATTTATATATGTGTGTCTATTTTTGGATTTACCTATTTATATCTCCACTTCCTTGTTCTGATATGAAATTAACATAGATATTCATAAATAAAAAAAGAAATTATCTCCCTGAAGGAGGATTTGGAGAGTGCTTTATCAGCACAACTGCATTTTTAACCAGCAGGAGTTAACTCCTGGATCCACTGACAGGCAGTGCTTATTCGTCACTGATTTCAGTGGGTCAGATGTTTTCCTAAGATGTCTGCAGGCTCAAGAATGCTGCAAATTAAATGTCCCTGGTGTTGACTGCACTTGGAGTAGCCCTGCTTAATATCTTTCTGTTCTTCCAGATTCTTCAGCAAAGAGCCTTGTTGATTTTCCTTTTCAATGACATTATTCTCTGCATGCTGGAGTTTTACACCACAAAACGAGTCATCAGAAAGGGATGCCACGTAGTCATCGCCATGTATTTCCTCAGGCGTTTACCTGGTCAACATGAACTCTGAGAAATTAAGGGCATGTTGACTGGACGGCTGCCAGTCTGGGTCTCATATTATTGGGTACTTGATTATTTTGGTGGCAGAGAAAGATGTCCTCGTTACCAACAGGATTGTCCATTCAAAGACTTTTGCGCTGAGTACGTGTTGGTGTTGGAAGGTCCTACATCACGTCGTTTCCTCTGAAGCTATAGCATATGTGCAGGATTACTAAGCCCGTGGGAGTACAAAGAGTATGTGCCATTCATAGTAAAAATGGAGTAATCTCTCCTTCACATTGCTATTTGGCATGATTCAATGAAAGTAGCTCAGATGATAAAAGTACCCTGTGTTTCCTAAACCACACTGTGTTCCTCTTATTTGAGTCATAGAAACTTCCCAATATGAAACCTTACTCCAAATTGTGGTCATTATTGTCACCTTCTTAGTTGCATTTTTTTCTAGCTCTGGTTCCCCACCCCTTACTCTGAAACCATCCAGTTTCAGGAAATGTAACCGCTTTAGCTGTTTGTTGTGTGTGTGTCTTGCTCTTTGGTGTTACACGCTGTCTTCGGTTCAAGGCTTCAGATTGATTTGCTTCTCTATCGGGTTTTTCCGTGCTGTTCAAAGCTCTCTGCCAGCCCGGGGATGCAGCTGTATGCTAATTCCCCTGTTTCTACAAAGCACTAACAGGTCACTGCCGAAAGACTCGGTCCATTTGCCATGGAGGAAGGAAGTTTCTGGGCTTGGGATGGGTGAGAAAGGCACGGTCTGGGCCTGCTGCTGTTTCTTGTGTTCTCTCAGTTCTTGGAGAGGAAGATCCTTTTCCTGCGACAGAGCTCTGATGTTAGAAATGCAGCTCTGTCACTTCATTATTTCTAATTTTTAACATGAAAAGGCAAGTTAAAAGGGAATTTGTTAGAAGTTCTTGTTATTCTGTCTTCTAAAAGGAAGTGTGAATTTAATCTTTGTATGCCGTATCTTCATATAACAGTTTTTAAAGGCTCTTTGGGCTGAAGTAGGGTTTGACATGAGGACAGACAACAATATTTCAGTATCTGGGCAGATTTCCAGACCCTGATACTAACCGCTTGTTCTAATCTCTCCTTTCCTCTGGGTATGCTTTTTTCCCAAGACTCTTCTCACTGCTCAGGGACATGTCTTTTAGAATTTGATATTTCCAACTTAAAAAGCAAACTGACACAAACTTCTTTCAGTGGAGGCAGGAGGACACGCACACATTCAGGAATCCTTTTTTAAAAAGAGAATACCCTGTTAAGTCAGGGTACTTCTTTTGGGTGGGAGATTATGGGAAGCTTTCTAGCAATGTGTTTCCAGAAGAAAAAATATTTTTTTTTCTACTAATAAGTAGTTTTGTCTTTGCAAATATTTACTTCACCACTTTGCCCCTTCAATATTCTAGTGTTTACTTTAGATATCAAGAAGGCAGGACTTGAGGGGCAGTCACGTTACCAAGTAATATGTAGGAAGAAAAAAGTTCTCTGGTCTTCCTGGATTTTTTTCCCTCAATAATAATTCATAAAGGTAGCAAAGTCTGTTTTACTTTTTCCACTCAGGTTCTTGTTTTTCATCCCGTTTGCTCTTCTAAGGTAACTAACCTCTTCCAAGGGTTTGCTGTAATTTTATACAAAAAGCACCAAAACCTTTAGACCTTAACACAGAAATCCATTTTCTATTTGTGTTCTTCTCTGTACTTCTTTAGTGATCATTAGACACTCCAGGATGCATGAATTAGTTGTTGACTTCTCTGCTTTGTTTTCTTCCTTGTTTGTTCCTTACTTTGCTGTTTCTTTGGGCCATCCCAACCTTTTTCTGCTGAAGTGTTTTTCTGCTAGGTTTTATTCAACAGAATCTGCGTGGTTTCCCAATATGAGCCTTAATGAAAACAAATGTTTACGGCGTTTCCTGAACATTAGGTAAGCTGCTATCTTTAATTACGAGGGGTTTGGAGATGGAGGAGGAAGCCCACTGGTCTCATTTGCCTTATTGGCAACAAAGGGTCCTAGGACTGTTTGTGCTTGGCTCATTCAGCTCTCTCCGCTCTGCAGACAAGTGAGACTTTCTGAGCATTTGAATACAGTTTATTCTACCAATTAGAAGAGAACAAAACAAAACCTGTCTCTTACATTGCTTAAATACCTATTAAGCCCATGGATGGAATACTAATTTAGGTGGTTCTGTATAATGAGCTCTAAATTTCTGAGTCATGTCGGCCATGGAACCTTTTAACGAGGACGTGGAAAACCCCACCAAAAAAAAAACCCTAATGTCAGTCTCAGTTCCTTAATTATTTTAATGAGTGTAGAAATGAAAATCTCCAAAGCATTGTGTCACCGTGGTTATTTTCTAGATTGAATACCAGAGGGAAGATTTATGAAGATTTTCAGCTACATTGGGGTGGATGAATCACGGAGCAAGATGGTCTGAGCACTGGCAATACCCCATGCCAGCAGCACACACCATCAGCTGACAAGCCCTTGAGCTTTCTTCCGTGGGATAAGATGGCTTTTTGTTTCTCTTACCCCCACCCCATCCTTTTTTCTCCCCTTCCATCCCTCTATGTGTATGCCAGCACACATAGATCAGCGGTGTTTAGGTGGTGCAGAAGGCGGGTGTCACAGTGCGGAGCTCATCAGGTGGGCAAAGGTAATATCCGAGGTGCAAATGTGAGAGTCGTTTACCCCGGATGGCTGTCGCTTTGAATTCATGTGGATTTTAATTAGGCGATGCACTGATGCTAGGCGCTACCTGCATTTCAAAACACGGCTGTTACCTAAATCTCATTTATTCTTCCTTTAATACACCCACGAGTTACTTGATTCCGCCGCGCAGCCCTTGTAGGCGATGCTGCTGAGCGCGCAGTGACAGCTTGTACGCTCCCCGTGCATCGCAGGCAGCACTCTGCTCATTCCTCTGGAAAATGTTATTATATAACGCAGTGTGGCGCTGGGGGAGTCACCCCTCTCTTTGGAGGGCTGCATTAGCAAGGCGGGTATTTTAAGCATAGAATTCGGCGTTACTTAATGATACGTGAAACGTAACTTAATGCGTTTGTCATCACTTGAAATTTTCCAGCCTCACACAACGAACATCCCGCGGTGTGAGCTTCATTTTCTTCGTAGACCATGTTTGTATTATTTGTAAATTTTTACAAGAGAGAGAAAAACAAAGGCAGGGAACCTTGAGAAATGCCAGCTAATAAAAGATAAGACAGTTGTGTTGTCTGGTATACAATGAACGTAGTAAAACTGGTGATCTTGTGGTACTGATGAAAACAAACTGCTTGCTGAAATCTGCAGCAACCAGCCCCTGACTGGTGGCATCCCAGAGCCCTCCTGTGCCATGTTAGGCAGAATTCCCATTGTGAAATTTGCAGGTTTTGAAGGGTTTTGGTTTGGTGTCTTCCCATCCCTTAAAGGGCTTTATTTCTTCTTGCAGATTTGTATTCTTGAAGGAAATAAGGGAAGAGCTGCTCTTTTTTTGCAGGTGCTGTTAAAAGCCATAGCGATTTCTTTTGGATAGCCGACGACTTTAACCATCTAAAGCCCCCGTTGATAACGTTTACAGGCCATCTGCGCTGCTCTGCAATAGCATTTCACATACTGTTGATCCTCGCTACTTCTCCTGCAGAGTCCTCGCGCTCTGCATCCCACTGCCTGATGCAGAAACGACTCTTGTATCCCCAGGTCATGAACGTTCTCTGCTTCGTGAGCAGATTTGCTTCAGTATCACAGCTTCTGCAGCAAGTTGCTCTTAGCACTTGGAAGCTTGGATTCAGCCCACGTTTTTCCTGTAGCTGCTGTTACCCTGCTGTGGTATGAAGCTGATTAATTCAGTTTTCCTATTTATACTGCTACTTGCACAGTATTTGTAGACTGATAGTTCTTTCCCCCCCCACCTCAGGAGCTGTTTCTGAGATTCTATAAATTAAGGTGCTGTAGTGTTTCCTTGTATTTTTTGTCTAGAAGCACGGCAAGTTGAGGAAGGGGAGAATAGCACTTCATTTTATAGTAATGTTCAAATTATTTATTTAAACAATAAGGAACTCAAGCTTTGGACATGTCTCACTTCCCATCGCAGCTGTCTAGATCAAGGAGGTGGATGTTCTGGGTCAGCTATAACTGATCCAAAGACTGTGATTGACACCACAGATCTCCTTCTCTGCTTCTTCTTCTTCTTCACTATATATATTTTTTTTTTTGTCCCCCCCTGCTGGTTTTCGCCTTGACACGTCCTTTCTTCAGGGAAGTGATTGTATGTAATAATTGACTGCTAAATCCTGCTAAAGAAACTGCTCAGTAAAACTGAGTAGTCTTTAATTTGACACTCCTAATGCTGGGCAAAGATGTGAGCGACAACAGCCGCTTTGCTTCTGCGCGTCGAGGGACTCCATTGGTTTCATTCCATTTAGAAAACCTTCTTTAAATGGCTAGAGCTGGAAACGGGCTTAAACTCTCAGTTCCCTTAGAGACATGTTCTGCAGGTATTGAAGTGTCTGGTTCACCAGTTTTTGGTAGGATGGGTTCCTTAGTCTGCAGGAGTGTTGAGTTTGGGGTTGTGACTGTCTTTAAAGCTTTTCTTTCCCCTCGGGGAAGGGGAGAGGTATGTGAAATGCAGTTAATTATGATGGTTTATTATCTCATTAAGTTATGAAATACCTTCTGCAAAGCTTATTATAGTAATCTAAAAATGGGCTGTTTGTATTTCTGATCTTTGTCTCCAATACTTTTTACTGCAGATAGCGTACATACGTCTATGTTTGTGTGCATGCATATGCATGTGTAAAGCATAAAATAAAGTAAAACTTACCTGTATAGTTCAGTTTTATTCAGCTTAAAACTTTGTGAACCGGATCAGCCATGCCAGGGTAGCTAGGGTCATGCAATGGCTATGAAGAGGGATATTGTTGGTGACCCAGTTATTTCTAGTGTAGCTTCTACTTTTGCAGATTTATGTAACAGTGAGGCATGGAAGAGCTGGAACGTTTTTAAAGCTGCCTGGCTGCGAGGAGTCCCTCGTGGGTAGGGAGAGCCTTGGTAAATGTGCAAAAATATAGATCAGCGCGTTCGGCAAAACTCATACCTAGATTTTGAACGCCTTATGAGACCAGGCATGTCTCCATCTGTGATGTGATTTTAATATTATCCATATAGATTCAAAATATGAAGTTGGAGTCAGTACCTTTTCTAAAGTATAGAATTAGAAATATTTTAAATATTTGAATATTTAGAGTTGGAACTGTAGCTTAAATTTCTTCCAAAGACAAAATCTGCCTCCCTCTGCAGTAGAAAACCATCATACAAGACAGCAGGTCATGGAGTAGGTGGGCTGGAAGCTGGGATAGGTTTAGAAGTGATTTTGGGTTTACTGATCCAAAATTGAGTTCAAGGTTTAGTGGTGGTGCTTTGCTGAGATTTGTAGATGGCTGATGTTAATTTAACTTAGGATGTAGCTTTTAAATTAATGAAGTTAAGCTGGCACAAGAGGCCGTATGGACAGGCTGTCTTTTTGATTTATCTGTCAACAAGGCACTGGTTTAACCTACTCTTAACCCATAACAGTCCACGTGGATTTGAACCGATTTAACAAAACTTATTTAATTAAATTGGGGCAATTTTGTGTTGCCAGCAAGGCCTCAAGAGAAGCATCTCTAGTTCTGCCTTTTGGCATTTTCTTCCCTTGGTAATGGTGTGATAAAAGACGCATTTATTTTGTTGACTTTTTTGACTTAATTCTCACCTTCAAGCTATTAAGATTTCCTTTACCACTAAGGGCAGTCACTTACACAACCCATTGTGGTTGCATTTGTTTGTTAATTTGAACAGTATCTCTAGCTACTGAACCCCTAATTAATATAATTTAAAATAGAGAAAATACCTGGGGGTTTTATGAAATCCTCCGCATATCTATTTACCTGTGGCTCAGCGCTTGGCTGGATATTGAGAAGGGTTGTGTGTTTTGTCACATTGCTGCAGTTTTCTCATCAGGCGTGTTGTCAGCCTGTTCTCTCCTCAGTCCTCTGGTCCTTGCAGGATTTCTGTTTTTATTTTCAGGTAGCTTTTACTTGCCTGAACATACCGACGGCTCTTTGCGCTCCCTCGCAATGTTTTACTTTCTTTATTGCTCCTGGCCTTAGCGCCGGCTTTCTCTTATTGCTCAAGTGCGCTTTCCAATTTCACTTCTTCCGTTCTTCAGCGGGGTTTTGTCTGGCGTTTTCTCCAATTGCCTTTCAGATGCACGGCTTTCGAGAGCTAAATGAACTGGTGCCGAGAGTTCATCAAATGTTCGCTGGCGGTCCTGGCCGAAGTAATTGCCAATTTCTTCTGCTCCTGTGTGGGAGCACTCTGCCATGACCTATTGCTCGGCCACCTGGGAAACTGGCCTCAGGTCCACACCTGACTTAAACAGGCGTGGGTGCACACACACACCATTTTCAGAGGATTTTAATCCCTCTCCCTGCCCTTCTTTGGTCAATGTCTGATTTCAGCTTGGGGAAGGGACTGAAAATTAAAGTGATTTGCCTCTCGGTTAATCGGTGACCAAACGTTGGCTCAGTGCTGTTGAGGCAGCATCAGGAAGCATCACATTTGGACAGACGTATGAGACTGTGCTTAGTGAGGTCTTGCTGAGGGGCCTCCTGTCCCCCAGAGCCTGGAGCCACAGGTGACAGGGCTGAGTGGATGCTACCGCTGAGCTGTGGCAGAGGCAGTTTTGACTCCAGTGAAGTTTGTAGCCAACTGTAGACAGACAGAAACTGCTCTCACAAGAAGACTGTGGAAAATGCAGATCTGGGAAGAAGTTTAAGCTTAGGTATGCGATCTGTTACGGAGGATCTGGGATGTGGCGAGGAGCAAGGTGTGCACTGGGGCTATCGTGTTTGAGGGTCAGTGTTGCAGTTCACGTTTGAGACTAGGTGTCAGAGATGTAGAGTAGGCTGAAGTACTTCGGTGCCAGGTTGAGTTTGTGATGCAACGCGGTAAGAGGAAGCAGGTTATTGGCAGGTTAAAATGCAACACTGTCTTCAGAGCAGGTTATTGGCAGGTTAAAATGGCTGAAGATGGTCTTCTCTCTAAGGATGAGGTTAATTAAGTATCAGAGTGCGTTTAGACTAACAGAGTCATCTGCTGATCATGACCCTTAGGTTGTTGCAAGCTCCAGTGCCGAGCAGGACACTTCACCCATGGGACACCTAGATCAGGAAGGGCTCACACTGTCAGCGTAGACAGCATCTGGACTGCCATCCTCTCCTTCCCAGTTTGAACGTTTGCAAGCTGGGTCTTTGTTTATGACGATACAGGGTAGAGTAGTGAGTGATCTGCTCATGGGGGCAGAAGTGCAGGAAATCAAAGCTTTTCATTACTTCAAAAAAAAAGGGGGGGGGAAGAAAAACCCCCAAGGTTATGAAGTGAAATAACCACCCAAATTTTTCTTCCTTGCTGCGAAGTCTTCATGGAGACTGGACTTCTTGTTGCAGAAGGGTCGACAGCAAAGGGGACTACCCTGGCATTGCTGCCAGGCACGTTTTCCTTTAGAATTTTACAGTTCGGTGACGAATGTGTTTCTCAGTCAGCCTAGGGTGATCTTAATGCAAGCTGCTACTGGGAAAGGCAGTCCTGTTCTTCCCTCCCGTGAGTTCTTGCCACCTCTTTTGTGCCAACACTGGCACTTCTGTGCTTAGGAAACCCAACCTAACAAAGAAAAAAATCAACCTATAAATTAATTTTCAGCTAGACTGACTTCCTCAGCCAGCTGATTATGGGGTCTCAGGAGCTCCAGTGCTGGCATAAGCAGGAACGTGTGGCTGGAGATGAAGGGAAGAACATGCACCATAACCTTTTATCTGCAGCAGCCCTCGCTGAAACCGGTTTAAACCAAACTGAGACCCCTCATTTAGGGTGGAAGGATGCAGGTGAGGCAGTGCAGTGGTTTGCTGCTCCAGAATGGTCCCATTCCCTTTGCCCTGCTCCCACCTGGATAGCGTGTTGCCATCCTTTCCTGGTGTGAGCCCTCAACAGGATGCAGGACTAGAAGGACCATGACTTTCTCCTTCCACCGTCAGCAGGCGAACTTAAGAAGTTTGTCTGGGTTGTATCAACAAACATCAAGTATCCTGCTGCTCACATACCACCATATCCTAAGAGTAACAGTAAGGAGGGTGTTAGGGAAGAGGAAGCATTGATAAATCTCACTCTTCTATGAGCAGAGTCTTCACAGAGGGACTGTATTTTTGTCATGTCCTGGAAAAATCTGCGCTGTGTGCACAATGTTCGTGTGTGTGTGTGTGGTGGTTTTTTTTTTAACTATGATTACCTGGTACTAAAATGAGTTTCATATGCACCAATATGTCTCCTGGGGAGCAGCAAGAAGCAAGAGAGTATTGAATACTTCCTACTGCAGGTAAAGAGTGAAAGTCTGTGGGGAAGGCTATAGATTGTGGTGGCACAGGAATCGTTACCATAGTTTCCATCCATATCATTAGTTCCAAACTACTTTATCTGGCATTCAGGAGGAAGAGAAAGACAGCGTGCTCTGGCAATCAGGCCAGCCCCCTCTCCTAGGATTTAGCGTCCCTCAAAAAAGAGGTGTGGAATGAATGGCCCCTTTCCTTTTCAGGCCAGTTTGACTGGTAGCAGGATGTGGCATGGCTTGAAAGAAGGCATGAACAGAGTTCCTGGGACAATTGACTGCGTCTGCCTGATTGACTTGCAAGAATGGGCTGTTTGACTCCTGGGGAGGAAGCCTGGAGAGGGTCGAGGTTTGCTTCCAAGAGAAACTTAGTGCAAAACATTACAACAATGTAGGAAAAGAGACCAAAAAGTGGAGATAGCACATGCTAGCATTTGTCTTTTATCTTCAGAATTATATATGGATAGTATCGGTCTAACATAATGAAATAGACTGATTTTTATTTCATTCTCCCCCCGCCCCCTGATAGCTCACTCATGGGTTCCTACTTAGTAATCCTTTTTGGCAAGATGGTAAATGTGATTGATGGGCGTTCTATGCAAAAGCGATCACTTCACTGCTTGTCAGAATACAGTCCGTGCAACAGATAGAGGATGTCTCATGTCCTCACTGTGCATCTAAACATTGTAGTTCTACCAGAGCAATGTTGAGTCCCTGGTAATAGCCAGATGGTAGAGGAGCCTTCGAGAGGTCAGCCCCAGGGGAAGTGCAGATATCTGGTTTCAGGTGTAGTTAAATTGCAAGCTGCAACCTCTGCAAGAGGTTAAAATGCCCACAACCTACTGACCGAGTGACTTCTATCACTTCCTGCCGGCAGATGGAAAATTTTGTTGAAATGGTAGCGATTGATGGAGGACTTAATTGAACAGGAAGTTTTTCAGCCATTCAGATGATGGCTAAAATGATCCATACGCTGTTACTTCTGACATCTCTGCCAGAAGTAATCTCTGGCTTTCTTTCTGGCTCGTGTAAGTTGCTTTTAGGGCGAAGGTGAAAGATTGCAAGAGTTGAGGAACGCATGTTTTTCTGAGATTGGAAAACAAGAATGAAATGATCTGTAAAATAACTTTTCTTCTTTAAAAAAAAAACCAAAACAACAACATACACTTGCAGAGAAAAGGCTGCTCAAAGCAAAAAGAGAATTTTCCTTCAGTCGTACGGCTTTGATCTTGCGTCCTCTTGAGTTATAGCAGTTGGTCATATTACTAGGAAGGGAGCCGCTGATATGTTTGGTATTATTTGGCATATCATTCACCATTCAGTCTGAATCTGCAACCGTTTTGAAGAGGAATATGGAACAAAGAACAGCACTGAATTTATCAGGAACCAGGGTTTCGGGTAGTGCCAGAGGGCGTCGCGTGAGTAAGGGAGCGGGAAGCTCTGTCATCTGAACCGTGCTGGTTTTGTTTAATGTCTCCTGTTGGAAACTGGGAACCAAACAGGTTTTACAGATGTCCCTCAGATGTCTGAGAATGCGGAAAATGATACTAGAAGAATATTGAAGTTGCACAGTGTGTTGTGCTAAAAGTAGCTTTGACTTCTGTGTAATTAAAGAGGGAGGAAACACTCAAGTTTGAGGAAAATGGGCAGGTTTTAAAATTCTGTAGGCTCTTTTCTATAGGGTGGGAAATCTTTTTGTAGGGCCAAAAAGGCTTTTGAAAATAGTATCTCTGGTAGATAACAAGGTTCTTGTCACATGTAACCCGACGCAGACAGAAGGGTGGTGTTGCAGAGTGGGTGAAGTGAAAGGGGGAGGCTGTTTTGTGTCCCTGGACACTTGCCCATGCTGGCTTTACTGAATATCCCAAAACTGGGAGAATTCCTTCACTCTTCCACCTGCGGCAAACCCACGCCACAGGACCCTGCTGGTTCTTTGCCGTTAGACAGAGACTGTGCAAGTGAACTGGAAAGAACACGCTCCTCCCAGTGTGGGAAGGGCTTCGTTAGTGTGGAGCTCACTGTGTTTACTTCCAGCACATGGGACAGGGTTTAACGTGAAAAAAAAATAATTGTATTTTGTGGTTTCCTCCTTGAAGGAAGGTTTTTCAGGACATAATACTCACTCAGACATCTGCTAGTGATTATTAAAAAGCAAGCAAATGTGAACAAGTTCATTTTTTTCTTTTTTTTTTTTTTCCCCTGCTGCCATGGATTTGCATTTTAATTTTCTGGTATATGGTGATGCTCTTCTGATATGAGGTGGTGGGTTTGGCTTAAGCTGAGAAGTAGGAGTCTTGAGTCACGCTACCAGAAAAGAGGGGGATCCCCCGTTTCTGGATGCAGGGACTGGTAACCCAAGTCTCCATGTGCCAAGTGCTTCTGAAGGCATCTGTGCTCAGCTGTGCTCGGTAAGCGGCTTGTGGGGCACTCCAGTGAAGAGAATGAAGTAGGACATGGAGATGAGAAACTGCAGAAGAAGAATGGCTCCAGAGCATGACACAGGAGCAGAAGCAAATTCTGTGGGAGGGAGCATGAGGAGGAGTCAGAAGCTAATGAAACTGCTGAAAAAAGCCTCATCCAATGGTACTGATAATGTAATGACACTGATCTGCACTGATGGGGTGACTCCTGCTGTAGCTTAGTCCCATCAAGTCAACTTGCCTGTGCTCTCTAGTATCATAAACTGTCGTCAGTGAGCAACTTCTGCAGCGCAGTCTGGTGAACAGCAAGGAGAGATGTGTCCAGGGCACAGCCCCCTCCAAAATGGACTGCTGCCATGCATACCTATTTCTTGTCCCTTCTTGGTGGGGATGCTTTTCATGGCTATATGTTTGTAGTTTGTGTGAGCTGTTGGCTGTGGTGGTGAAGCTGTCAACAATAACCAGGACCTTGGGAGGGGTGTTGTAGGACCCACAGCGAAGTCTCAGCAGCATTATTGTTAGATTCCCGTGTGAACTGGTGAATTTGAAGGATTAGTCTAGTTGGTTTTATACAACCTGCAACGTGGTTGCAGTATAGACACAGCTGGAGTACAACCCACAGCAGTCAAAGGTTGAAGTACCTGTGCTCCTGTTGTTAGACTAGAAATGAAGCTACTCCAAAATGGCAATTGTTAAGAGCCATTGCAGGACAAAGGAAGGGTGGCACCACCTGTCTCCAGTATTCAGAAGGATCTCTTCTGCCATCTATTGCCATGTACAGCTCACCACATGCCTGTATGGAGGAGAAAAAATTCCTGTCCAGTCTCAACTGGGACAACTCTGGAGAAAGTGGATTTAAAAGAGCCATTGTCTTCCTGAAATAGATTGTCCAGATCCTGCACTTAGAGAGGAATCAGCCTTTGGACCTGGATTTATGGACAGTCTGTAGGACAGTAGCTATAGTGTAATCGTATAACAAAGGCAGGTAACGGTAGGAAAACAGCTTCTTGGGAGCTTCATTGAGCTACCATATTCTCCTTTGGCCATGCTCCCACTGCTCCTCCCTGGGCAGCAGCTGATAAACCCTCCTGTGCTTGCCACAGCCACCAGCACATGGGATGGGTAGAAGTCTTTGAGTATTTGGTGGCAATTAATGTACTTAGATCTAAGTCAACCTTTCTCCAGCTGCTAAAGGCTGAGCTGGAAGGATCCCATAGTTGAGGTGCTCGAAGGTCGATGTGTGGTTTCATAATTGTCTTGTGCTGGAGTTGCGCCTTGGTGACTCAGGGTCCTGTTTTGGTCTGAACACAATGAGAGTTTGTGACCCTGTGTACATCCCTGCACTGCTGCAAATTGTGCTTGATAAGCGTGGACTGTTCCTGCATCAGGTCCAACTAAAACCAGTTGTTGCTGTAGGAAGAGAGGAGACACAGTAACTCAGGGGTGTTCTTGGGAGTGAAAGGGTGGGATATACCGTAGCCGTGCTTCCTGCTGGCGCATGCGATAGTGACAAGGACTTGACAGAAGATACCAGCAGCACCAAGTTCTGCATGCTCACCATGGGCTTGCCAAAAAGTTCCTGTCACATGGTGGATTTTGTTTGAGCTGGAAATTACACACTTGATAATCATCTGATCTGCAGCAGATGCCTGGCTATTAAAGCCTAAATTACTCTTTTTTTTAAAAAGAAGGCAGAAGTTATTTCTAGCCCATCACTTACAGGTACGTTTACCTTAATAAATGAAGCTGCACACACGCACAAATCTTTGCATACAGGCGTGTTGTGCGATACACTCTGTGTCATGTTGTACAGTGCAATCAAACTGAACTCGTATGTTGTGTGTTGGCTGTGATGGGAACAAAAGATGCGCTTTGAACCTGATCCAGACCAGGGTAGGGGCTGTGTGAGGCTGTACGGGATGGTCAGGTTGAGACAGCAATATGGGAAAGGTTCCACAGAACTTGGCTCAGCTCCATCCGTGCAAGGACAAACCTCTGAATGAAAGGTAAATATACAATGCACTGAATTTCTGCTGCCCACATTGAGAGATCCGGGAGCTGCAAAGCCCAGCTGAGCGAGAACAAGAAACCCAAACTCTCCTCGTGTAAAGATGTATTTTAATAAAGGATGATTCCTCATCAGTTGGCCTTAGATCAGGCAGCAAGTGAGTCTGATTTCCAACTATCTATGCAGTATATGTGGTGAAAACTAATACGAGCTCATCACTGCTACTCGTAGTAGTGATCTTAATGTGATAAAAGTAAACCTCTACAAATACTTACCTTGCAGTTTCTCAGGAGGAGGAGTGACAAAAGCAAAGTAACCACATACTGATGCTGCTTTTAGAAAGACAGAAGCATGGATTCCTTCGCTTTAGCTTGCAGGCTGCTCACTAGCAGTTCAGAAAGTGAAGAACATTGAAAAGGGAAATAGGAATTAATCATGAAATAGTGACACTCAATCAGTTATTGGAGCCATAGTTCCTATAGAGCCTGGAAATCTAACTGTAGCGATGCTGCTATGAAGGAGGAGGACAAACATCAGGCAAGAGAAAAGCAGGAAACAACAAGGGCAAAAGCAAAGTACAAGGAGTAAGCAAAAGGTTGTGAGACCAAACAGCAAGCAAATATTGTAGTATATAACAAGCAGGATGTTTTGTGACAACCTGCAGATTGCTGGAGTTCAGAGAACGTTTGAAAAATAGTTTGCTTTGCAAATCTTTTCCTAGTTGAGATGCTTGGGTGTGAGGACAGGCTCTTAACCCTGGAATTTATTATAACTAGATTTGTATGAATAAATATATAGTCAATTCAATTGCACAGATTGTTTTTTGTATATGTTTTATAGTACTTAAACTTGGCTTTCATTTAGGAGTTACAGAGTAATAAACTGAAAATAGCAAGACTTTTGTACCGGTGTACAGCTAAATCTCTCATACTGGTCATCTAATACTTGGTTTGTAGCTAACACAGCATGTGCTGTTATGTAGAGTATTAATATTTACTAAATTTAACACAGACTGGCGTGAGTAGCCTGAGCCTTGCTTTGCAAAGACAAGACTGCCTTAGCATAGTTTCGGTTTTCTTCCTAAACGTGCCCTTTCTACAAGCCCAAGGAACTCTACGAGGATATTATATGTCAAAAGGCATTTCTGAAGTATTTTTAGCTGACACAAAGTGTAGTGCAATTTGCTTAAAGTATTCGACTAAAAATAAATTCCGTTCTAGAAAAGCTTCAAAAAGCGCATTTTGCGTTGGAGAGAAATGTTTTCCGGCCCACTCTGAGTCTGTACACTTGGGATGTTTTCGTTGGGGAGTTTTAGTCTCTGGCTGTAACTTGGTGTCCCAGACCTAAACAGTTGGTTCAGTAGAAGGGAAGTGTACAAAAAGGAGGTGAGGCAGGTTGAAGGAGGTTCTCCTGCCCCTCTGCTCTGCCCTGGTGAGGCCACGTGTGGAATATTGTGTCCAGTTTTGGGCTCCCCAGTTCAGGAGAGACAGGGAACTACTGGAGAGAGTCCAGCGGAGAGCTATGAGGATGCTTAAGGGACTGGAGCATCTCTGTGCTGAGGAAAGGCTGAAAGCCCTGGGGCTGTTTAGCCTGGAGAAGAGAAGAGTGAGAGGGGATCTGATCCATGCTGGTAAATATCTGAAGGGTGGGTGTCAAAAGGATGGGGCCAGTCTTTTTTCAGTGGTGCCCAGTGACAGGACAAGGGGCAATGGGCACAAACTGGAACACAGGAAGTTCCACCTCAACATCAAGAAAATCTTTTTTACTGTGAGTGTGGTGGAGCACTGGAACATGCTGCCCAGAGAGGTTGGGGAGTCTTCTTCTCTGGAGACTTTCAAAACCCATCTGGGCACGATCCTGTGTAACCTGCTCTGGGTGACCCTGCCTTGGCAGAGGGGTTGGATGAGATGATCTCCAGAGGTCCTTTCCAACCCTTCCTATGCTGTGATTCTGTGAGGCTTCCTTAGGCTGAGGCTTTTTTTAACTTCATGGCATAGGTAGGTGTTTAAAGTATCTTCAAAAGCAGTGGAATGAAAATAACGTTCTGTTAAGTAAAGGGGAATGCCTATTTATTTTTAAATAGCCTGGGTATTTCTGGCTGCATGTTGGGTGTTTGCACAATGTTCAGATGTGGTATTGAGTTCTTCCCTCATACTTTTTCCTTCTTGCAGAGTTTTCTATTTGTGTATTTGCAAGTCTTACCTAGCAAATACCCTTTCGATGAGGACAGAGACAGCAATTTATTTTGAGAATGCAAACAAGATTTTTGTTGTCTTTTTTTGCTGCTCGAGCCAATCTGTCTCCTGTTGCCAAATACATGCTGAATCGGTCATTCCAGCAGAAATCGTTGCATTAACAAGCAAAAAGCAAAGCTACGCTGGTGGTGTTAGGTGTTTATCACACACAAAATGTCTTTCAGAGCATTTTTATCACTTCCTTACCTATTCTGCCTTGCTTAGAAGTGGTGTGTGAGTGAGGACGACGGGCTGCGCTGTGCAATCTGGTGTAGTGGAAGGGGGACCTCTTTTTTTGGCAGCAGCTTCACACTTATATTGGATTAAGTGTAATATGAAACCATACCTGAAATAATTGGTTTTATGCTTGTAGAGGTTCTCATGGGGACATAGGAGGTTATTAAGCTGCATACACTCCTTCACAAGGAAACAGTTTTAAGTTGTTGCCCATGTTTTGAAATGTTTTGGTTTGGTGGGTTTTTTTTCCTCATTTGCTTTGAAATTGGTCACGTTGGTCTGGAGCAAAGGCTGCTCAAAAGCTTGGTTTCCTAACCTCGGTACTTCATCCTAGTGAGCTGTAGTTACAGAACAGCTTGTTTCTTGCTCACAGCTCACTTTGTACACCTTCAGGTATTGAAGCAGAAGCTGGTGGAGCACATACCTATCTATGTGAAGAACAGTAGTTGTTGGAGAAACCTAAAGCATGCTGCAGTCATTAAAGGGTGCCTTCATTTACTATTGTTCATGAATCAGTGATGTTTGCACCCTCTAACTACTCAGGGTTTTAATAAGAAATGAGTATTTCATAAGCAGTATGCCTGTGTTTGTGGCACTGGTGAGTTCAAACCAAGCAGGAGGAAGTACAACAAACATCATCAGATGTGTGAGAGGAGAAGCATCTCAGACACATCTGACCATAGAGCAAAAAGTCTTCACAGCCTCTCCCCAGGAAGCAGCAGAAGTTCACGGTTGTAGCCTGAAGCTGGGGGTGGGAGGTTTGGCATTTTCACCGTCCTCACCGAAGTGGAGGGTCCCCACGGGAGCGTGATGGGTAGTGAAGAGCTGGTGACTTGGCCAGGCCATGTGCCCCGTGGGAGGCAGGCAAGCAAAATAGGGGAGGATGGCCAGCAGAGAGCATATTTTCAGAGACAGACCAAACCAAAAGTGCTTTAAATCCGCTAATTCATTTCATGTCTATGCCGAATTTACAAATCATTCCCTAATCCTCTTTCAGTGCTCTAGGGACCAATAACAGGGATGCTGCAAACAGCCCTGGGCGAGCCTTGCCACAAAGGGTTAATTTCGAACCATGAAACAGGGTTAACCTTTACTTTTTTTATAGGGTAGTGGTTGTGGTGTCCTCCTCAGCCTCTTTGAAAACATGAGGTTTGAGCAGGTAGTTTTGGAGATGCGGTAAGTGGATAGCGTCTGGTTTTGACAGCCAGGCTGAGGAAGCGTGGCCATGGGGAGAGCAGAAGGCAGGGCTGCTTGCTAACCCTTCTAGGCTGGGTTTTGACGAGAGCACACGTTTTGTGCAGGACAGAAGCCAACCCAAAACATTTTTCTCTGGCGGTATGTGTGATTTTAGTGATAGGAAGGTAGTTGGTTGAAATTAAAATCCCATTCATCCTGTAGTGGAGTCCTCAGTTTCCTCGAAGGGATAGGGCTTTGCAAGGCAATCTGAGATATTTGGGGGGATATACAGGTAGATCTGTACAAGACCTTCATTCTGGAAAGATAATTGTTCATAGATATGAGGATCTGCATGTGTTCAATTGTGTTTCAGTTCAGAAATTATTAGCACTGTGATAAAAAAAATTATAAACACCATGCTGTATTTGCCATTAAGGAGAAGAAAATAAGAGGAAGGAATGGCTGGTGGTTTTTGTTGTTTGCAGGGGTGGGAGTTGGGTAGTAATTCTCTGTACAGACAATTTAATGCAAAATTTAGGGAGAAAATTGCAGATGCTACTTTTGTTCCCTATTGTCATCAAGAGATGTGTGTATGTATGTATATACATACAAACACTGGGAGTTCTGATTTTTTTTTTTTCCCTTCTATTTTAGCCACAGAATTGTCCAAGTTTAAAATACAGTAACAAACATCTTCTCACCCAACTATTCAAGTTTAATAATAATGAAAAGAAGAGGTTTACCAATTATGTGTTTGATCCACATTGAACAATAACTGTGTTTTTCTTAAGTCATAACAGTCAAGCCTGCCACCAAGTACCAAGACCTGGCTTTTCCCTCAGTGTTACTCGATACGTGTTTCGGTTTGACATTATGTAAATACTCTGCTATTATGGGAGAAAATGACATAAAATTGCATCCTTTCTCAATGAGGTTTTAAGTTCTTTCAGTAGCTTCTCTCCTTTTTGAAGCTGTAATAAAGATCATAATTAGGATCCCAGTTGCTTAAGTGAGAAATTAGCATGCTCTTAAATGCTGAGCAGAGTCAGGTTCCCAGCGAGACCCCCTCCGGGCATCTGTCCTGCCCCAAAGCGCTTTCCCTAATACCAATTTGCGTTCTAGACGTATTAAAGAAAATCATATTCATTGCCACCTAGCAGTTAATCAGAGCCTTCAGATAGGCTTGAAATAATTTGCAGCCTGACTGCCAAAACCACCGGCATCCGTTCATTGCCTAGAGCTGTACCCGGCCATGCTCTAAAACTTATCAGAGGCTGTTAGTCCGTCGCCCAGCACCAGGACTGAGACAATTTCACTCCTTGCATGTCCTTAATTCTTACAAATTTGTCATAAATACTGCTTAACCCCACACCGGACCCCCTTGTCTTCTAGACTCTGGCCAAGGGGTGCCTTTTACCTTCTGTTTTTCCTGTCAAAAGTATTTTTTCCTAAAGGTTCTGATTTGTTTTGGTAGAACCAGACACTGACGTAGGTATCTTATCTATTAATATATATTCGACCATGTAAAAAAGATTCTAGCAGATTGGAATGAATTAAAACCTTAATGGGGCTAAAAGAAACCTAATTTGTAAATTAATTAAAACAAGACACAAAGAACACTAACGCTTTAAAAGGCAAAGTCATTTTCATGGTGCAAAATACAGATTTAATTTCCGAATAAGTGAATAGTAAACTGTAATTGTATGACGTGCGAGAAAATACTTGGAACATATGAAATAGTAGTCACAGATTTTATAGTCAAGATGTTCCCTTTCTGGTTTTCCAAATTGTCACAGATGATACCAAAGGGTAAAGCAAATAAAATATTGTCTTCACAATTGACCCAAGTAGGGATATGATATTGGTGGGAGATGGGTTCAGATCTCTCTTCTTTCTTTCAAACTGTGAATTTTTATGTTCTGATGTCTCTTCTGCAAGTTCAGCCTAACGTGCTTCTGATATTTTCTTGTTTCCACAGGCCAAGGCTGCAAGCACAAAGGAAGTTTGCTCAGTCCCAGCCAAACAGTCCCAGCACAACTCCAATAAAGATAGTGGAGCCGTTGTTACCTCCTCCCGCCACTCAGATTTCTGACCTCTCCAAAAGGAAGCCCAAGACAGAAGATTTTCTCACCTTCCTCTGTCTTCGAGGTAGGAGTCTCACGGCTGCCTCAGGGGACAGTCTCATTCAAAGAAGGAGCTGTAGCACTGCACACCGAGTAGCAGCTAGAGGAATGTACCGGTACTACACTTGAATATATTGTGTGCATTTCAACTCCCAGCAATTTGGCTCTATCTGCAGCAGGAGTGTTTGAGTTCGTGGTTGCAAAGACCGTAAAATGAGGCTGGTAATAGTGCAAAAGGAAATTTCTTTCATGCTTAGCACTCTGTTATCCTGAATGGGTTTTTGTCTAGCTTTCTAAGTCCTCCCCATCCTCCTTTGTTTTGTCTGACTATAAATTGCTTAATTTTCTTGAGTGCTTGTTCCTGCAAGAGGAGCAACCTGGTTGGAAATTCCCCTTCTCTACCTACTCACTGTCCTTTATTGTTCAATCTGAGGGAGGCTTTTCATCTGACAGTGGGCGGAGGGGTTGCCGTTGTTCTAAGCTGCCTGGGAGCCGGATTGTTCCTGTGGTGATAATTAAGACAGGTGAGATCCTCTGCTCTGCAACCCGAGTGCACACGTGGCATCTGAAGTTGTACAGCGAGATACCTGAACTATCCCACAGCAACAGGTGCCTGAACCTGGCTGGAGCTGTATGGGGCTGGGATCACTGGTGTCTGTCTGTGAGCCTGCATGTCAGACCTTAGTGTGACTGTCCAGAAGCTGAAGAAGGAGACCTTACCCAAGTGGTCATTTTTCTTGGGATGTTCCGTGGCTGAAAGTGGTCATTTCCATGGTCTTGGGACTTTCCCAAGTCATGTGCTGAACAGAGCATCTTTGCTTATATTTTTCTCTTTTGGCAGGTGACTCCTTAGCTAGGTATTGCTCCATCCTTGTGCTGGAACGATGCCCCTTGCTGTTGTTTTGTCCCGTTACCTGCTGAATGGGAGTGTATTTGTTACAGATAGGGCTTGTCTGCAAAAATCCTACCTAGTGGGTTGAATCCTTCAAAGCTTGAGTTCCCCTTTCCAGTTCTGAGGTGTCTGTTACATCTGCGAGCAGCGCTGGTCGACACCACCCATAGCTTCCTGCTGGGGCTTTCTCACCTTAACGCAGCATGGTTTGGTTTCTTCTTCTCTCCTGTGAGATTTTAGGCTACTGGTAGCTTTAGACTGATTGCTGTTTATCTGTCTTGACTCTGGTCCAGTATGGAGCCTCTATCCAGTTGGGACTTCTGGTAAATCGGATGGGTGGAGGGGATGGAGAGGGTTGGTTTGCTAGCTTTTGTGTTTGTTTTAAAGGATTGCGAGGAGCGGAATCTAATGGAGTTTAAAGTGGTATCACAGTCCTCTGAAATTTAATCTGTGGAAATGTATTTCTAATTTAGTCTGCTGTGAGGTTGATCAGTCTGTTGGCAGCATGTCACTGCTGTGATCTGGGCCGGCTGCCACAGTTGTTGGTGGGAAAATTCAGATGGTGGGAGTGTGTGTGTGTGTGAGCACACATGGCTGCATTCACACACTTGTTTCCACTGCTTGCTAACTAAGCATGTGTTATTTATAGCTTTGAAGGCACTTGCACTTAAAGGAAGGCAACCTGCGTGGGGATGTGACTTAGCTCTGTTTTTATCTCCTACTGTCTCTTAGTGTTCTGCTTGAACAATGCAAATGAGAAGCACGGGTACATTTGTCCTATTCCAGTGCTTCATTCAGAAGGCTTGTTGAGGGGGTTTTTTTTTATTATTATTATTTTAATCAGTGGCTGTTTAGCTCTTGCACCTGTAATTTTCTTCTTTGTTATTCATCTGTAGAATAATTGATGTTTTGTACTGTCAATTAAGAACTTGCAATTCATTCCTAATTTCTTCCGTGTGCAGGAGTACTCATACATTTCAGACAACACGTGCGTTCAGACGGCAAGATCCCAATTACAATTATATTAAAAACCACAAGGGAAATGTGCTCTGAGCTCTGCACATGGCGTGTTCTTGGTCTGCTTAAACAGGCTGAAGAGAAGCAGAAAGGGGAAGCTGTCAGTTTTCTGTTTCAGCACCTCCACAGGCTTATTGCTCCATCATGCTTATATAAAGCCTGAAAAGATCCTGTAAAAACGGGGGGAATCTTCTTGGACATCTGCTCCCTGGATGTGTTTCTGTGGAGGAGCAGGAGAATGGCTGTGGCTTGGAGGGAGAAGGAAGGAGGTGGTTGGGATTGGTATTAGCATTGCTCTGGCTTCAGTGGCTGAACTGCTGTGTTCTTCAGAAGGTCCTGGCTGCCTGAGATTGTGCCCATTTGGTTTAGCTCCAGGTGGTTGTCTCTTTTGATGTACCCATTAGAAGAAAGGAGGTAGAAGCTGGTTCTTAGGATGCTTGCAGGGGAGTCCGTGTAGCAGCCTGCTGGTATGTCCAGCTCCACAAAGGTCCCACAAGCAGCCTTCCAGGGCACTGGCAGGCTTAGTTTGGTGCCGCTCTTCTGATGGTATCCAGTGAGGCTGGAGAGGGAAGAGCCAGAAGCTTGCTTAAACCCCCGTAGGGAAGACTTGTGATTTTTTGGGAAGGCATTTGTTTTGGTTTTGAACCTCTGTGCTGTTACCTATTGAAGTGTTGAGGGATTCAAAATTGCCTGCATGGTGGTGATTCTGACTTCTGTCCAGATGTCTCTGTCCAGCCCTGGCTGTTTGCGTGTTCATGATGAAATACAACATACAATTATGTGGAAATAAGAGCACACTTGTAGGGCGCAAGTTCAGCACTTTGAAAATTGTTTAATAGTAAGGGTGGTAGTGGTAAGATCCAGGACAGAAAATCCCCAGGTTTGTGAAATCTTTTAATTTCTTTTTTTTTTAAGCTGGGACTTTCTCAGGTCCTAGTCCTTCAAAATGCTCTGCTGATAGTCCCTGCATTCACAATCAAAGCTTTTCTTCAGCAAGGGAGCCTTCTCTTGGGTGGGAAGACAGCTCTGTGGGCACATCTCTGTCCTTGTCCCACCATGCCCAGCAGCAGTGGCAGAAGCCCAGTGTAAATTTATCGCACCCGTGTCAGCGTGTGCTTTCATTTTCTATTTTTAACAGAGAAATTTAAAAATCCCATCACCACTACAAGTTCACCCTTCAGCACATTGCAGGGGTTATTTTAAGTGGCAGCAACTGAATTCTGGGACTGATGGAGCAGTACTATCATGTGACAGTGTGGAAGAAAGGCCTTTGATATGCGTAAGGTCCCATCCTTGGGAAAAGAAGTCCCATTTGGTGGTGGGACACTGGCACAGGTTGCTCAGGGAAGCTGTGGATGCTCCATCCCTGGAGGTGTTCGAGGCTGGGTTGGATGGGGCCTTGAGCAACCTGGTCTAGCAGGAGGCGTCCCTGCCTATGGCAGGGCATTGAAACCAGATGATCTTTGAGTTCCCTTCCAACCCGAACCATTCTATGATTCATTTATCTGGCCTTCTGCTATATGTCAGAAAGTCTACTGATTCAAATCATTTCATTAACTAATTTTTTTTTTTAGCATCTTGTAATTTCAGAAGGAGAAAATTTAACCAAGATGACCTGCTTGGTTTCATTATCCAGAATATGGAGGGCTTTAGACATATTTTTAATTAGTTTGTGTTTTGAACTCTTGATTTGATAATACAATGTACTAATTACTTCTTAAAAGGTAAGCGAAGCAGAATGAAAAAGCTGTAATAGTGGAATACATCTAACTGGCCAGACTTGGCAAGGCTCCCCTGCTTTCTAGTATTTTAAAATCCTTCTTTTTAAAATTTTCTGTATTTATTTATTATTTTTATTAAATTGTGACCTCGAATTTCCAACACAAGAAGGAAGGGAATAGCACAGATATCTCTGAAGTGTTTGTCTGCAGCATTATCTTTAAATAGCTTCTTTGAAGGAGCCCGTGTGTCCTTTGCCAGAGGTATAATTAGTCTCTCTCAGCAGCATGAGTAGATCTAAGTGTCATCTCCATGTGGTTGGACAACAGCTTTCACTTTCGCTGTATTGTCTACCTCTGATCAAATTTTTCTTAATAGCGTCTATTAGAGTGCATTTGAAGTTACTTTTGCTCTCTGTAATTATTTACAGGTTAAAAATACTGTGAGTGGAATAATACAGGGGGGAAGGAGAAATAACTCCCTGTGAGCAATAGATCTTAGGCAAAAGGTGATGATGGCAGGAGCGCTATGATTAGGAGTCTACATTTTAAGAAGTTTTCCCATGATCAATTTTTTAATTAAGCCGGGCCTCTGGGAGTGACATGCTAGAGAATTCCAGGGATTCCTAAATCAAGATGGTTTAATTGAGATCTCACAAATTGAGTTTTCAGGCCCTTCTAACAACCATTCTGCAAAATGTGTGACTGTTCGTTTTCTTGAGTACTGCAATGACTTAATGATCTGATGATTTATTACAATTTATTTTATTACAATTGGGCAAAACCAAAATAGAAAATCTCACTGTAGCACATTTGTCCAAACTTCAGTAAGTTCTAAATCTCAGTGCCCCAGTGCTTGGGCAGTTTGCTCTTAAACAGGCTTTTTATTTATTTAAACACCTTGTTTGGGTGGTAGGCTCAGGGGGCTTTGATCCCAGTCTTCCCTCTTGAGTCTTAATAAGAGGAGTTGCCTGTGCCGGTGGATAGAGGCCTCCAAAATAAACTTGGAAGCTCTTAATTTGAGGCGTGTTGAAAAACAACTGTTAATGTGCCTAGTTTATAATGAGGCAGAAGGTTCTCTTGCCTGCTAGCTCAGTGGCAATGGGTACACTGGACTTTGAAAGCTGGTGACCACATCCATCACGTCCTTGAAGCACCAGCCTTCCAAGAAAGCAGGTTGCCACCAGGAGACATGCTCACCAGATCAGAGTAAGCACACAGAATAGCACAGCAACTTGATTCCAGAATCACAGAATGGTCGTGGTTGGAAGGGACCTCTGGAGATCATCTAGTCCAACCCATTAGGCTGGAAGGAGAGCCGTGACAGTGCTGACGCTGTCCAAAAATGTGAGCTGCTTTGCAGTCTGGGTTTGTTTTTAGAATTCCAAAATGATACTAAAACATACAGATGTACAATAGTTTGTTTAAAATGCTGGAAGAAGACTTTTAACCAATTTTGTTGTTAAATCGTTTGGTGTTTGAGACGAAAGTTTTAGGATGAAAACACAAGAATAAACTTTTAAGGTGTTGAAGCTTAATAAAAATAATAAAAATAAGCTTGCATTTAGTAACTGTAATCTCACAATTTCAAAGTTATTTTTTAAAGTTAGGAGTAACATTGAAGTGTGAAATACATTTGTCATATGTGCAACCATTTAGCCCACTTGTGGAATATGCTGCTCTGGGCTGGGAAGGAACTTGCACGGTGGTTTAGGACAGGAGTAATTTAGTCAGCGTTGGCAGGGAGAAGCAAATACACGGGCTCATGGTGAATGGCACATGTATGAAACAGAGAGATCCATGGGATTATTTCCTGGTCTACAGGGGTCTTCACATCAGTGTGTGCCTACTGGGACACTGAAGAGGTGGGAAGAGCCAAGTGCAAGATAGTAGCTTGTGTGTAGTACTACAGCTGGAGCAAAGGTTTTTTCCCTGCTCTCTCATTTTGGGAACCCTCAGTTTTTGGTGCTGGGTGGGCAATGTGAAGTATCCTGGCAAAGACAATTCCCGCCTTTCCTCTCAGCCTGCTTCTGTGAAGCTACCAGAGGTTCAGTGCTCCCCTAAAGGCTTCTTTTGTGCTAGAGATGGGGCTCAGGATCTCTCGGGTATGAAACACAGCCTGGAAGCCTTTCAGGAGTGGTAGCGCCGTGGTTGGGACTTGCAGACTTGCCTCGTTCATGGTGGAGGGGAACATAAAGTTGGGGGTTGAAGTGTAAGTGGGAAGGGTTGGTTTTGAGGTTCACTGCCAAATCTAGTCAGGTTAGTGAAGGTAAATTGCTTTAAGATTGTCAGATATGAATTGTAGGTGTCAGAAGCACTCGACTTGGTTTTTAATATTCAGTAGCCTGCTACTCTGGTTTGGTTTTGTTAACTCTGGAAAGTGAACCTTTTTTTTATCCTGCAGATTCACACATTCCCCCGCCCTTAATCCATTTCCCTAGAAAAGGAACAATTTTCTTTGGCTTTTTGGTTTTAGCTCTACTGCTTTGAAGACTACACCAAGAAGAAAATGGGTTTTATGCTGCTACACTGGCCGATAAGTTAGCTGTAAAATTAAGCATCTTGCAATTCATACGACAGCAGAGGAAGGGAGAGTTTGAGCATCAGTGTGTTTCTGAGCTCTGTTTTATTTCTGTACTTGGGATGGCCTTTTCCTGCCTCTCGCTCAGGCACCAAGGAGCTCCTCTGGGACTGTTCTGCAGGTGGAGTCAGACAAGTGAGAGCCAATTGCTCTTTCCTATAGTTTGTTCTCTTTTCGCCCTGCTCCATAAAACAGCCACGAAGTGCGGGCATAAATTACATTTATTCGCACTTCAGGGACTTGGCCCTGTCCTGCCAAAATGTAATAAGTAGGACATCTAATAAATGAGAAGCAGACCCTAAATTGTAAGCATTGAGATGCCAGTACGTTGGAAGCATTTGGGAGGCAAGGTTTTTCCACCTGCATACAGCCCCAAAGTGGGGCTGTGTGTCAGAGGAGAAGCCAAACCTCCGGACGCGGCTCGTTGTAGGGCTTGGCATGCCGCGTGTTTATCGGGGCAGGCTCAAGTCCCACATACCTTGACCTGCCTTGTGCTTAAATCATTCTGATGTCTTAAATTGTTTTAAGACTTTTCCAAAGCACATCTGAGT
>VZZY01006590.1:463038-588085 GCA_013400335.1 Eurystomus gularis | reverse complement strand
GGGAGGGGGAAGAGAGGAGCTAGGGGGGGAGTTGGTGTAAATAATTCATGGAGAAGAATCCTCCAGTTTTGCAGAAACCACAACCCAAATTACAGAGAAGGCTCTTGGATTGAGATGATTTTTGTTGTGGTTGTAACATACCAGGGTTTGAATCCAGTCCAGATGAAAACATTTGGTTTGTACTTCAGTAAATATTGCAGAAATGCTGCCAGCTAATTCTGAAGAGTAATGAAATAGTGCTTTTGGCAAAGCGTGTGCACTTTCCATACTTCTGATTCCACTCTTCGGATCCAAATTCGGAGTTTTAAAAATGTGTTTAGCTAGTCCAAGACAAAAGTTAATGCAATTTAATGAGAAACAAAACATACTGTAATTTAGGAGGGAAAATTACACATTTGTCAAATAAAAAAATTAATAACCTCATTAGTCAAATAAAATGGCTGAAAAAGGGTTTAGTTTATTCTATGAATCAGGCACTTGCTGCTGAGGTCAGTGCATCTGTACGCACTGGTTGCATGAGCATCAGTTCTGCCGACGGTTAGTGGAAAGCCTGAATTCTGCACATGCAAAGGGTAACACCTCTCCAAGAAAACTCCTAAAAGCAGCACCGTGACTTAAAAAGCCATATTTTACTTTGTACTTATTCTTGTATAAGCATCAAATTATTCTAACAGAGGACATAAAATACATTTGTCATCCTTTCATATGCATTAGGCAACACTTTATGTATGGTCGTGGTAATTGTTTTTCCTCTATAGTTTAGGTTTTCTTTTGTGTTGCTCTCACAATAGGAGGGAAGGCAAAAATACTCAAGAGGATTTCAGTAATGAAACTGCAGATACTGACAGCAACAGTTGCCAGACATACTTCAAACCTTCTTTTTTTAAAGAGCTGAGTGTCCTCCCTCTTGGTAATAATTCATAGCTCACTGTTGCCATGATGAGTGAATTTACAAAAGACAACTCTCCGTTAAGGATTTTCTCAGAATTTGCCACAGCGGTATCTGAT
This sequence comes from Eurystomus gularis, assembly GCA_013400335.1. Taxonomy (NCBI): domain Eukaryota; kingdom Metazoa; phylum Chordata; class Aves; order Coraciiformes; family Coraciidae; genus Eurystomus; species Eurystomus gularis. The sequence goes on along the minus strand of VZZY01006590.1, from coordinate 587,077 downwards.
CACAGGAGCCCTAATTCCTGCTCTGTGCTGGTGAGGAGAGGGTACCTGGGGCTGTGTGAGCTTTCCACGTGGCTCGCAGTCTCTTGGTCAGCCGCGGCAATTTGTTCGGCTTTCAGCAGTGCGCGCTGAGGGCCAGCCTGGGTGATTTGGACTTCCCGCAGTGATTTGGCGGAGGAGGAGAGGGCTGGGAAGTTCTCTCTGAGTTGCTGCCTGGCCATGGCCATAGCTTTTGTGCTCTCGACTGTGAGTTAACAGCAACTTGTTAAAGTGGGAAAAGGTGAGTGGTACGTGTCCAGATCAGGGCAGCGGGTTGACAGCACTGTCAGGGAGATACTCCTGTTCAAGCTGCTCAATACAAGGTGTCCTTCCCGCTGTATTTGTTACTATTTACTGTCAGTAATTCAGCATCTTCCTTCCCCCCTTGCTCCTGTAGCCGGTGTCCATCTGACTTACCTCTCACCACTCGCCTCTTTCTCCAGCACCAGCACATCTGAGCCCCTTCTTTCCGCTCTTGTTGCTGCTACTCCATGTCCTTTCTTTCAGCTTACCTCTGCCAGGGCTTCTCCTTCCTTCCCAATGTGTTTCGATTGCCTCATTCGCTTCTCTGGTGACAGCACGTGCTTTTATGCAAATATTGTTGCAAAACAAATTAACTGTCTGGAGGGGGTGGGGGGGAAAGGCATTTAGGAAGTTGCGTGCCTAGACATCATCAGGACAGAATGTAAAACATGCAGCTCCTACTGTGCTTCATGTTTTGTTTAATAACACAAAGTGATATATTAAGCTACACATTCAATAAGAAAAAGTGTGCGTAGAAATTTTCCAAATCTTTACCTGAGAACTTGTAACTTTACATTACAGTTACAGCATTTATTAACGGACTTTCATTTCCTTAGTCTGGGATTTTAATCTGAATCAGTTCCCTGATCCGATTCACCACATGGCCCCACAAAAAAATTATACTGCCATGGTCGAGGTGGTGGCACAGGAATAAGACCAGGAGGCCAGATGAAGGTAGATGTTCTGTAGACCGTTTTTGATGCCAAGAAAAATGTCCACGTAGCCACAGACAGTCTAGAAGGTTCCTTGTATAAAATGTCCTCTAAGTAAGTGGTGGGAAGTCAAATTTTCTTTTCTAGATCACTGTCAGATTTGCTGAGTGAGCAGGTTTTTCAGGCACCTGCTGACGGGGAGGTGGGTTTCTGCACATGCCCAGGTGCCGGAGGGAGGCTGCTCCCCTGTTCTCCCTCTTCATCTGCTGCCGTGCCCATGGCAGCAGCTGCCTGCACAATTTGGAGGCTCCCGGCACAGAAGGAGACTTGTAAAATTCAATACAGCCACAGGCTCTCGTAACTCCCTTGCAGATTTTTCTGCTGTTTTCTTGGGGATGAAAGCGAGGAATTGGGGAATTCTATACCTAGAGTCCTGGCTTGCACCACCCCCCCCCCCGGCACAGATGTTGCCCTCTATCTGGAGCATTGCAGCTCTTCTCTTTTGCTGTTGGTTTTTAATTAAATTTTAATGTCGCTCCTTAGATTGCGCTGGGTAGGCTTTGAGAATCGCACTTGGTGCTGAGGAGGGCAAGAGGAAGAGGAGGGATGATTGCTCGTCTTCAATCTTGCTGTCTGGGCTGGCAAAATATGTGCAAGAATAAATGGGCAGAGCTGCCCTCTGGGTTTCTGTTGCTGAGTGCATCCAGGCAAAGAAAAAATGTACAGAATTGTGTGTCATAAATCAAAAAAATCAAGCAAGCGCCTACAACGGTATGTTCTGTGAATGAGTGTGTATGTAGGGTCTGGTGAACCTGCAGCTTTCCTCCTTCTCCTGCCATTTCGGAGGGGTTTTTTCATCTTGCTCTCATATGTCATTTTCATGATAAATATCTGTTATACATGAAGAAACCTGAGAGCAGCAGCTCTCAGCGAAGTCTGTCCATAAGGAAAACCGCCATATTCTTAACTTGAGATGAAGACAGGCCAGATTTATGAGGAAGGGCAATGTATTTTGTTAGGCCAGCTGATATAGCTGGAAAAAACAAACCAGCTCTTCGGGGCACATTCTTTACATCTCCAGTGGTCTTAGACATTCATGGCTACAATAACTCTACTTAGTATTGTTTGTATAAATCAGCAGCTTTGAGTAACAAGCGGGGTCCCCTTGTAGAATTAGGCTATGCAGTCATACACACATCTCTCTGGTCTTGGAGACCATGAGGGATATTTATTTAAGACAGGAATCTTTATTATAATAAAGGAGGGGAGTGATCACCTGGCTTCCACTCTTCACAGCGCAGCTTCGCTCGTGTGAGCTTCATTAGCTCTTCAGTCATGAGAAGTCTGAGTTTTATTTCTGTAAGAGTTACTCTTACTGTAAAGGATGGTGATAAAAATAGTTCTAATATAAGAAGTAAGCAAAAAACCTCAAAGCTTTTAGATCTCTTTCGGCGTCTTCCATCCACACCAATGCTTAAATAGAATAAAAATGCACAAGCCTAGCCTTTTTTCCCCCCTTTCTTTGTTTTGCAAGTCAGCTTTAATAAATAGGTAGGAAGAGCTGGGGGGGGGAGTAGGAGGGGAGGAGGTGACCCAGACTGAATGCCAGCTTTTCTCTGAGATCTCATATTGCAGAGCACTTAGATCAGTAAAGTGAGGGCTAGTGGGACTCGGCTGTGTTATTGGTCATCGCTAGTCTAATTTCTCTGGAAATGCACTTCCCAAACAGTCCCAGCTGTCCCAGGAATGCAGTTTAACCATTGTTGTTCATAGTTCTCGATTGGAAAGAATTAAAAAATGTCATTCTGACCAGAGATTTATGCACTGAGATGACAACGAATGAATACCAAGAGTTAGGTGAAGTTCGTATCTGCTCTCGCACTTGGGTTAGACCCTCTCTTTTTTCTAAGCAGAATGACACAGTACTATATTTTATTCTGTGCTTAAAAAAAAAAAAAAAAAAAGAAATATTGCTATTGTAGTAACAACATTTGCATTGCAGATTATAATTTTTTTTTGCTGGTTGCTGCTGAAAGCAGCTGACAAACTCAGGGGTGTGGAACTGCGGGGAAGATGAGGCTTAGAGAACAGACGCTTTATCTGGTGTCCTATTTTAGTGTCTCAGAAGGATAAAATTTCTGACTATTACTCTAATTATAATAGAGAGATTTCAGTCTGTGTTTGAATCTGATTTTGAGGATGCCTAACGGTAAGTTTCTTTTACTGCTGTCCTTTGTCGATGCATTAATGCACTGATGGTGCCAGATTTTGTATCCTGATTAGAACTAATGCACAGTACAGACTTGCAGAGCTCATAACTTCTGAATCCATACCATAGACTTGGGTACCTAGATGGAAGAAAAAATACAATTTGTTTTTCAGGCAGTATTGTCCTAGAGTGTCTGGTTTGGAGTCTTCTAGTTAGTTGCTGTTGAGACTTAAAGCTCCCCTCCAAGCAGAATAATTAATGTGCCTCTCAGCACCTCTTACCTACTATGGTTGATTGCTTAGAGTGTTCCAAAAAGTTCTGGCCTTGCATAAAAAATGAGCAAGATTTTTGTTGCTCTAAGTTACTGCAGCTCCCATGCCTTGAAATATGTCAGCAGCCTTAATTTGATCATTAGTCTATATATAAATATGAAAGTTGTGGCACGCAAAAGGCTTTCCCCCGAAGGTAACCATATGTGTCCATACATTTCTGTCTAGGTTGGATGGATTAATACGTACGTTATTTTGGGGAGGAGGAATTGTCATGCCGTAGGTGCTGCTGCAGTCCCTATATAGCTGTCCCAGGGGGACAGTATGGGGGATGCACAGCACGGGAGGCCTGTGAAGAGTTTCTCTCTGCTTCTCCCCAAGGCAGCTGCAGTCCCAAAGAGGCTGTTCTAGAGAACAAGAGCAAAGGTCTTTACAGATGGGGGCTAAACCCCACACGGCCGTTCGCTCCCCCGCAGTGCGATAGGGAAGAGAATCAGAAGGGTAAAAGTGAGAAAACTCACGGGTTGAGGTAAAGACAGTGTAATAGGTAAAGCCGCGTGCACAAGCAAAGCACAACACGGAATCCCTTCCCCACTTCCCATCGGCAGGCAGGTGTTCAGCCAGCTCCAGGAGAGCCGGGTGCCATCACGTGGAACGGTGACTTGGGAAGACAAACACCATCAGTCCAACTGTGCCCCCCTTCCTCTTTCTTCCCCCAGCTTTACATGCTGAGCATGACGTCACATGGTCTGGGACATCCCTTTGGTCAGCTGGGGTCAGCTGTCCTGGTTGTGTCCCCTCCTGAGTTCTTGTGCCCCCAGCCTGCTCGCTGGTGAGGCAGCATGAGAAACAGGAAGAAAAAAAGCCTTGAGGCTGTGCAAGCACCACTCAGCAAGAGCTAAAACATCCCTGTGTTATCAACACTGTTTCCAGCACAAATCCAAACCACAGCCCCGTACCAGCTACTGTGAAGAGAATTAACTCCATCCCAACCAAGACCAGCACACTTAGAAAAGGATGGTTTATTGCAGAAACAACCTACCCCAGTTTTTGTGCTGTATTTGGGTATCCGCTCATTAAAATGTAATTTTTGTAGTTAAGAGTATTTTGTACAAGCCTGGTGGGAGCAGAAAAATACACAACCCCAAAATAAGCTTTAGTTAGTTGTTGGCAGTGGCAACACCAGCAGCTCAAAACCGAACAAAACCCAGAATTGTTGTTCTGAAGAGCTTGGAGCCAGAAGTGTTTCCTAAGGACACATCAGCCAAACAGCTAGTACCTTGTGGTATTGGTGTGGAGCCCAGCTCTTTGTCCTTCATTTTATTTAGCTACAGAAGAATAATTGAAGCGATAAGTCCCCAGTCTCCACTTCTGTTGACTTCCTATTTTTAACCTTTCTGCACCAAAAAGTCTTCTTATGAATAAACAGAAGGCTCCTGGAGCACCTGCCCCGAGATAGACAGAAGACTCATTTCAAAATAGAAACTAGTATTGGGCACAAGGGAAAGTGTCCGTTAGTTGTCAGCAATATTTGTGCATTTAAAAATAGTTATTAGATTGCGACAGTCATGTGACGTGCCCTGACGCAGTGCAGGAAACCTGTACATTGAGTAAAAGAAGAGAAGCACCATCCTCAAAAGCAGCACATGGGGAATTGGGGACCTTTGCTCTATTCCCTCCTTCGCCAGGGTCCTGCTAGGCAAATTTAAGCATCTCAACATCTTGGTTTTTCCTCTTTGTTTAAAACTGAACGAGAATAGTGCCAGGCATTGTGTACAATGCTGTAGAGGTCTGCAAAGCATTATGAAGTTTAAATACTAATATTTTATTGTAATAATAACCTAAAAATATTACCAGGGTGCAGATTGGTTTGTAAAGGCGCTTTTTTTCTTCTGTTTGGAAAAGCTGTAAGGTTTGTGCGTTGAGACTTCAGTAAGGCACTTAAGCATGCATTTGAAATGAAGCATGTGCATTAGTCCTTTTCTGAATACACAAAGCTATTAATTAAGGCTTGTAGCAAGACTGTTTTATTGTCTAAAGTATGAATAGAATGTGCTTGGTGGGGGGAAACCCTGCTTTTGAAGCACATAAGTATCCTGTTGGTAAAAATTAAGAAATAAAAAACGCTCCAGTTAGTCATGCACTAGTGTGACCTTCCATCTGTGAGTCCCCCTCTTCCCTTGCAATGCGTAACACCCCGGTAGGTTATGATCAATATGGTTAGTGCAGTAAGTGAATGTAATGATGCTAATGAGTCATTTCTTTCTAATGATCAGGTTCTCCAGCCCTGCCCAGCAACATGGTATATTTTGGAAGCTCTCAGGATGATGAGGAGGAAGAAGAGGAGGAGGAGGAGACAGAGGACACAAAAACAGCCACAAATAATGCTTCATCATCATGCCAGTCAACCCCCAGGAAAGGAAAAACGCATAAACACGTACCAAATGGGCAAGGTAGGTCCTGAATCATGCTCTTCTCCTGTACTGTCTGGTGAAGAAATTGGAGCTGAATGTGGTTAATCCTTGTCCGTTCTTCTGGAGCTGAGTGAAAAAGGATACAGGCCATGGTGGGAAAATGGGGGGAGATGTGATGTTAGTGTCTTCTGCTTTAACCTGTTTCTCCTGACAACCTGAAGTCCGCCTGTGGCAGAACTATAACTGCAGGGCTGGAATTATCACACACACACACACACACATACTTACTGGAGTTATACACACACATACCACTTATATATGTATAGACACACAGGCGCTCTCTCTCTGGCTTTTTTGAGACTGATATTTAATCTAGAATGATTTTATTTTATCGAAGTTAAATACAAGCATTCATAAGTGCTACCAGAACACATGACAGGGGCAACAAGGTCTCACATGCCGTATCGATACTACAAATGCCAGATGAGGCCTTCATGTTTCTGACTGAAAGATTTTATGGAAAACTTTTGCAAGTCGGTTATTTCTTCACAAATCAACAAAAGCTGCATTCAGTCCACGGTATTTCTGCCACGATGTCCTCCTGCCATATCTTAATAAATTGTTTCATGTATGTTGCGACATCACCTAGTGTAAAATGGAAGACCTAAAAGCCACGCTGAAAATTTTCTGAGCCTGCTGTAATGCTCCACTGCCAGAGTCCTGTGGGACGTGGTTCTGTCTCCAGCAAGAGCTCTGATGTCATAACATTCTGTGCACTCGCTGTCTGGCATAATCTCAAAATGGAGCCTGTGTTCTCCATTCCCTTCCCTTCCTCAGTAGTAGTTTACTACGAAAATCTTTCCTTCTGGTGCTTGCCCATTCATCTCTCCTCCTCTTAGAAGGACAGAAGGTATCTCTACAGCAGACTCTTTGAGAGATTGTTGTGACCTGTGCCTGCTTTGTTTTTGTTCTTTCATGCTACTCTCTGCTCTGAAGAAGAGATCCCAGTTACTTCACTGTGCTGGTCCTCATCTCTGCTTTTCAAAAGGGAGTTTTCTAGAAAGGATGCCCTTGTTACATATACCAGAATTATTTTTCATGGCCATGTCTGCTTTTTATTGCACACCCAAGCTTTAAACCTCTCTTTTTGTGAACAATTTGTGGAGAAGTGCAAGGGGACGTGATGCCTAATAGCATTTCAACTGTCAGCTTTAGTGCTGTGAAAGCCATGGATCAAAACTTGGCACTTTGGATTGATTTCTAAATAAACCTCCCAAAATAACAGACACAAAACTCTACATATGGAAAATGAGATTGTCTGTAACAGAACTGCTGCCTTAGAGTTTTAAATGTGATGTATCATTACAAAAGGAGCTGATCATGTTCTTTGAGAATGTCCCAGATGGCAACCACTTTGAAATTAGCTCAAAACCAGAGACACCTGAAACCTTAATTGGGGGTAAGTAAAGGCAAACTTAATGAGCCATCTAATGGCTTCATAATCTTTATCAATATAGATCAGAGTGAGCATAAATGAAGCTGCTGCTTTAATAGATCTGCAAAAGACCTTTATAAAATGCATAGGAGACAATGTGAGATGTTTTGACAAAGGTGATAAAACAGGAATTCCCAGAGAAGGCAGCTTCTTTTTCATCATTGCAATTTCTTTTTTTCCCTTCCTTTTTTTTTTTAATTAAAATTTCCTTACCCAGGGGTATTCCCATTTTTCAGTGTCTGTTATTTGGTTGACAGCCAATAGTATTTTTGTTTCCTGTGAATAAAGTAGGTTCTGGTTCATGTGTGTCTATTTTAAATGAGACCACACACAAAGGCAGACCAGGGACGGGAGCAGCAAATGAACTTAATTTAGCGTGAGAGTCTATTTTTAATGAATTAAAGTCTTTTGTTTTTAATATACAATGTGTAGCCAAGCACTTTGGACCTGAAAAATACTAAGCATTTGCTATGACATGTAACAACAAAGGTTCAGAGCTTGATTAATGTCATTAGACAGTGTCAAATGATTGCTTTCTACTAAATGGAGGCCAGAACAACTTTCCTGGGCGAAGTCATTTGCCAATACCCTCTTCTGATGCCAATATGGGCATTATTTGGGTTGCACACCAAACTATTTGTTATAACCGAGCCTGTTGAGCCACCTTTTGAACAGCTAACTCAATCGGAAATGCCAAAGTATGAATAAGAAGCACATACAATGCATGGCATAGCTTTCTCCACAAATTGAGGTAATTAGCTCAACTTCCAACCTTGCTGCTTGCAGAGAGATATTTACAGCATCAGATTGTTACCTGTGCCTTTTCATCCTCCTCTCCCAGTCCTTCTGATGTGCCGCGCACGTACCCGCCTGTTAAAGAGCAAAGCAAAATGTTTGGCGGGAGAAGTGTTTATCCCCCACGTTTGTGGGAGTGTGGAAAAGGGATATGTAGCAATGTGCAGGTCTTTCGTTCGTGCAGTGTCCTAGTGCAGGCAGTGATAGTCTCGTGGTTAAACCGTCTTCTAAGATATCGCTGCGGTTGCCACAAGGGGAAATGGTAGAGCTGTGCTCTTAAAAATTGGTTTCATGTCATTGCTTAAACTTCAGCTGATTAAACTGGGTCTGACGTGTTCAGATAAGTTAGCAGCAGATAAAGGCTTGGATGTTATTCGTGGTGCTCTGTGCCTTGGTTAGCAACTACTGTTCGTTCTGGGCAGGTATCTCTCATGTCGTGTGGGAAGTTCTGCGTGTAACTCTTCCCATCACTGTCTTTTTCAGGGTGCTTAGACTTAAATGAACAGTTCTCACTAAAAGAAGATACTGTCTAAAGACTTTCAGGTTTTGTTTGCAAGAGAACTGTTATTTTGTAGAGTAAAACGTGTGAGTGGTTCTTACTTGCTTATGGACTAAGGTATGATTTCACAGTACATGTCATAGATAAATTCGGATCAGAGAAGACCCCAGGAGGTCATCTAGTCGTACTTCTTCCACGAAATACCATTGATAACTTCTCTGACAAATTCATCAATAAAATGAGCAGAGATTTGTGCTTTTCATTATGTGTGTTTTTTGAGGAGAGCAAGATTTTAAAAAGCTTTCTAAAACTTGGTGTGGAATTTTGATCCTAATCAGAGTGATTTAAATTGAGTTAGGATTTATAGTGGGGTTAAAACAGTGAAAGGCCAGAAACTGAGCACTTGGTCTCCATAGAGCTACTGACTTCAAAAGGATATTCTCTCAGCTAAGAAACCGTACAAACATTTAGTTGGAATAGAGAAATCCTCTTGTTGTTTCAGTCAAGGATTTCATCTTTTTAAAGCACGTCGTTCCCTTTTAATTTCAGACCTTCTAAGAAAGTTTGTGGTGAATTTCACAATTAATGTATGGAAAATTAGGGATGATACGGTGCTGCATATTGCAGCAGATAGAGCAGAGGTTTGGATGACTGTGTTATAATTGCAGCCCTCTTACTGACCCTCTTGAGTGTGGGTGTAGGAGCCTTGTAATTCTTGGTATTTAGATCCAAAACGTCCAGCCGCAGGATGCCTGCGTGCTGCTCAGATGGATATGCTTATTTTCCAGCTTGCATTTTGTACGCATCTCAAATGACCATCAGTCTATCTGAGGCCATTACATGGCTTTGAACGCAAGGAATTCAGTGGAAGAAGCAGGCAGGAGCATTGGCTTAAACAATGCGTTTTTTCTTCAGTGTAGCTGCCAGGTGTGGGCAGAAACTTCTCAACCACAGCCTGGATGACAGGGCGTCTTGCCAACACGGAGGAGGAGACGAAGAGACATTGATCTATTAGAAAATTGACCTTATGCAAGGGGAGGAGGGCGTCAGTCATCAGCTGCTGCAGGCTGACGTGCAGGGAAAGCAGGTTCTCCACAACGGAGCTGAACTCTGCTTCCCTCGGGAATAGGGAGGTACCGAGTCAAAGTGACACCTCCCCGCTGCTTGGAGGAAATTCCAGGTTGTAGGTAAGAGGGTAGGCTTAGGTCCCTGTTTCTTTCCAACTAATTACTTGAATTCCTCACAACTAAATACATCCTACTTTGATTTCAATCTGTGGCACAATGGAAGGTTTTCTCTGCAGGCTCTTGAAGGAAACTGTTTGCAGGTGCCAAGCGTTTCATTAGGCAGGCCGCGTTTGGGAGCTGGAAGATGCGCTCAGGGAGTTGTCGGGTTATCGGTCCCATCGCAGGAGCAGAAGGGAATAGGCGTTACCTACTTGAAGGGGCCTGTGGACTGGAAAAGAGCCTCGGGAAGAGCAGCATACACAGCTACAGTTGTGCAGACAACTTGGAAATTGCACGCAGCAAGCCACAGTTTCTCAAAGAATGGTTGGCTCGTTTCCTCAAGAAGGATGATTGCAGGATTAGATATTTCTCACGCCAGCACAGCAGTCCAGAGGTGGAGAGAAGTGCACATCTGGGCCAGCATACCTGGGAATGTTGTGTTTGTCTTCAGATGCCTGAGATGGACAATTAGGTTCTAATTACATTTAGGAAAGCAGAGTTAGCCATCGTTATTGGTAGCCAGGCTTCTTCACGAAGGAAGTCTTCTTTCCATAGCTAGAGCAAAGCAGTTCCAGCGTGTCAGAAAACATACTGGGTCACAAACAGTTACTGGTCCGTGCTGTGCTTTGTTAACAGGGTCGGATAAAACCTGCTCTGCGAGCCTGAAATGAGCAGGGAAGAAAATTGTATAGATGCCCATTTTCTTGGAGCTCAAATTTCAAAACAGATCTGGCAGCAGCGCGTAGTGAGCAGGCATCGCTAGAAATACTATACTCTGCTTTAGTGCCGTCTTCCTCGCATACCAGAAACACAGCAGAACGTTTCCCTTCTCAATTTGCAATGGATAATTTAGCAGAGTCATTTCCTTACATGTGTAGTAACAAAGATGATGCAGGAAAAGATTGTAGATAGGTTTTTTTATTATTATTATTATTTCAGGAGATGGTTCCATGTAGTGTTTGTGTCTTGGGTTTAAATGGCATTGCTTTTACATCCGTTATGGTTTGAGTGAGAAAATTCAGATTTGTGGTTGCAATTCTTTATTTAGTTCTGTTTTTCGCTAAATTTGATATTTGCGGGTGGGTACATAAGGCAGAGTCTTAGGCTCGTGGAGCTCTTTTTAGTGAAATTAATCCCGAAGAAGTAAATGTTTAGAAGAAAAATATTTTTTTGCATCCAGCTAAAATGCAGAATGAGAAAATTTCAGGCAGAGTGCTACAATAGTTAATGGGTAGGCAATTATTTTGATGACTTACAGCCTTTTGTTGAAATACTATGGAACCAGTAATTGTTGCAATAAACATTTTTGCACATTTAATTTTTCTGCAAAAATATGTAACATGAAAATTACCCGGTTTGCAGTAATTTACATATTTAAATATGCAAATCAGGCACAACACATTTGGGGATTTGCGGGTTTGCAGTAGCTAGATGTATGACCTGTGGAGAAGAATAGGGGAGCTGGAAGTGGCTCAAAAAATTGGAATTGTTATCGTGGTGAGAGACTCGTGCTAACAGCCAGCCACTTCTTGTACGGACTCGCTGCTTAGCGAGCGACCCTTTTGATGTTGTTTGTGTCGTAACGGTTAGGTGAGAGTAATGAATTTGTGCTAGGACGAGACACTTGGTATTGAATTTTTGCGAACGGTGATGTGGTGTCTCATACCAATAACACTCTTCTCAGTAGCCCAGTATATTCCAATGCACGTAGGGGTTTGTGCTGTGCATCGCCAAGAAATTCGGCGTTACCTGCCACGGCTCTCCTGTTTGGCTTCTGTTAGCATGCAGCTATGGAAATTTGCTTGCAGGGCTGTCCACTGATAAATTGCGAAGCTGACCTTGATTAAGCAGATCGTGTTGAGGGGCTCCAGAAGACAGCTTCTATCTCTGGAAATGGTTTGTAGAAGCCTGACCATACCCAACACTTAAGGAGAACAATCAGCAGTATGAAAATACTCTGTTTTGTGGAAGTCGATCATTGGTTTAGTTCCTCCAGGAGGGGAAAAGAATTATTGCCTGGGTCCTTTAAGGCAGTTTGAGAGCCACATAAATGTTTTCACAGTGACTTAAAACTGAATTAAAGCCAGAGCAAGAATGTTTTTGTACAGTAACGGATACTTAATGCCAGAAAGTTGATTAATATTACATCTCTTTCCAAACATGATCTATGTAACAACATGAGGTTTGCATTGGAATAGCTGGCTCGGGTTCACAACATTGGCAAGGCTCCCTTTTCTCCTTCTAAAAACAAAACTTCTCCCTTTCACTCTTATCTTCGCTCTTTGTTTTGGAGAGCTTTCTGACTGCGCAGTCGCTTGCTTTACGCAGCACGAGCTCCGCAACATGCAGCACGTGCACACGTACGGTCCATGCCTTCATCTTCCGGACACTGGCATAAAGCAAAAGGGTTCATCCATCGGCAGACTCCCCTTTTATCCCAGGTATAAAGCATATCTGGTGCAGGAATAATCTCCGGGAGGGCTTGGGAGAGAAAGCTTTGCCCGTGGAGTCAGCAGTTGGCTGAACCCGGTCCGGTAATTCCACTGCTTGCACAGTGAAAGCCTGATTATTGGATGTGTTAGGAATGGGCTCCTGAATGGCTGGCTGGCTGTGTCCTGTGAAATATCAGCGTGCAAATTCAGTTGTAGGAATACTTTAGAAAATTGCTGAAAATACAAGAAACGTTCATTGCTCGCTACGGTGTCAATTCCTGTAGTAAATGCTTAGTTAAGCTGTATTAATTGAGTACACCCATGGCTTTCCGTCATCAAACATTTTTTAAGCTGCACCCAGCACACGCTCGGTTCGCATCGGTTTGCGTAGGGATTCTTTATCACGGTTTCAAATGAGATACCCCAAAGCCCCTGTTGGGATCCTGGGTGAATGTTGGTGCCTGGGGTCCAGTTCCCGCGATGCAGAGCACTGAGATGCATCCGTGGGGATGACGCCTGCCGTAAGGTTTTGCCTCGCTGCCATAGAGTGTGTCAGTGGTTTCAAAACCCCAGTGCTTGCTAGTTTGGAAGGTTCCGTTTCTTTGCTTTTGATCATCGCTGCTAACCAAAAGACCCACAAGTGTTGCGCTCTGGGACCATTATTGTTTCAACTTAATAATAATTACTTTGGAGGATGCAGCGTTTTGAGGACAAGCGTTCGGATAGATATGGATAAAGAGAGATCCATTTAAAGGGTCTGAATAGAAATAATTTACTTGCACTTTTAATAATTTGTTGGTAGTCCTCTTACCTTTAACTAGGAGCTGTTCTGGAAATACTGAGCTGATCAAGGTAGCATAAAATAATCATAATTCAACACTACAAAAGATTTCTGCTTTAATAATGTGAGTTTCACCGCTCGTGTGGGTTAGACTTTTTCTGGCTTTCTGGTTTTTAATGAAATGATTGCTTCGAGGATGAAACTTTTATTGACTTTCCTCTTTTAAGAGGGGAAAAAAAAAACCTGGGAGCAGAACAGCGGATATTGCATGTCAGAGTTACCTTTAGGATGGGAGATTGTAGCTGGGCATACCTGTATTCGGGCTTAGTAAAACATGAGTAAAGCTTCTCTGAGTGCTGCTGAAAGATCAAATTGCAGGCAGACAGGGAGGAGAATGCAGTTTGCTGCTTAAGAAGACACAAAAGAATTACCAATCATTTTTTTATTAAATCAGATTTGGGCTCCGTTATATTTAATGCAGAGCTTTGGATTTGAGGGGGGTTTATTGTTGCTTCCCTTTGAGAAGTGGGTGTTTCTGTCATATTACCAGTTACTCCTCAACAATGTGATTTCTTGGGGGGCTTTTTGATCTTTCCTGGTGATTTCATCTTTTTGGTGAACTGATTTCTTGGGGGGCTTTTTGATCTTTCCTGGTGATTCCATCTTTTCAGTGAACTGCCTTACCAGCTATTAAGGCCAGAGTTTAATCCTGTATTATACTAAATAATTTACTTATTCTCAAATAACTTCTACATTTTCGCTCTGATGGGAGCAAAATCATAGTCCAGGGGACTTTTTTCCTCCACTTTAAATGCTTGGCTTGTAATAGTGTTTTGTAATTAATCAAATTAGCATTTTGATACTCATTCACATGATGTGTTTGTGAATGGTTGGACTTCATGATCTTAGAGGTCTTTTCGTAATGATTCTACGATTCCATGATTCTATGAATTTTGCAGAGCTGACTATTGCAGAACTGTTTTTTATACCTGTCTAGCTGGATATAACAATATTGTAGGTGTTGGGAGAAACAAACCCTGACTTTTATAGCAACTGATACCATCTACTGTTTAACAGCTTGACTAGGACTGGTTTGCATCTGTGTCTCTCCCTTTTCATTGCATTTTCAGGCTTTAAGCTTTTTAAGCTTCTCCTGTGAGACTGAACATTTTTTCTCTCCCATTTCTCTCTTCCTTCTTTCAAGAATCTTACAAATTAAGACAAAAGATAATTACTCAGAGGGTAAAACTGGCAGGGTTCCCACGACACTTAAAATTAATGAGCTGTTGCATATAAAATATACCTTGTCTCATGTTCGCTGGGATTATTTTTTCTTTTTTTTTGGTGAGCCATAAAAGTGCACAATTTGGCTTTTTGGCTGTGTTTTCTGTTTTAGTAATTCGCAGTTTATAAAGTGGCAACTGAATACAGAAAACTAATCTCTCTGACTTCACGTTTCCTTACGAGCAGATCAGTACATACCATTTGTTCCCTCTGAAGGAAAATATCACTCGCAGTGATGAAATACATATTAACGAAGCTGCCATCGGTTGTTTGTGCTGTGTCTTATTAAAAATAAATAGTCGTGCTTTGTGCGTCCGTAGCGCCTTCCATCTTATGTGAGAACTCCGTACAAAGGAGGATAAATGCTTTGTCGTGAACTCCCCGAGAGGGGTTGGCAATTATTATCAGTTCCATCAGTGGAAATGAGACATGGAGGTTACAAGACTTTCGCTGGAATCGCTGAGAAATCCCTGGCTGGCAGGGGCAGCACCAGTCGCTCCGGAGCGACGGAGCCACGGGGGAATTTGCGGTGGCTTCTCTGCCGACGGCTTTTCTCTCGTTCTTACTCGATCTTTGCGAGGGGGAAGGAAGGGAGGAGGAAGAGCAATTTCAGTTCTTAATTTTTGACATAATCTGCTTCAGTGCTTTGGACCGACTGGAAATAAGTGACCTGAATAACAGATTTGCCAATAGCTCGCTGGCGTTTTGCCTTTTGGAGGTGCGGTGGGAAGGTAGATAGCTGGTTGGGAAGGTTTGGAGGTAGGTGTCTACTCAGCAGTAGCTTAGGTGCCCCTCTTCTGTCCAGCAGGATTATTGTTTATTATTACTACTATCACTGCTACTACTGCTGTAATGCTACAGGACATTTGTGGAGACAGCTAAGCTTCACCATGTAGATAAAAAATGTACCGTAGATATATCGTATTTAGTGACAAAAGGCTTTCATTTCACAAGAAAACAGTAACTTAATTTAGTCGGTATTCCCAAACAGATGGTGTGTGTTGTGTGTAATAAATACAATTTTTTAATATTTGTGCTAGTAAGTATTTATGAATTTTCTTATTTACTTCATTTCTTAAACCATGGCAAAAATGCAGGGGTAAAAACCAACAGTAGATGAGTAGAGAAGGCAGGAGGGCACTTGGGTTTTGGATCACAAGGCTCCTGGACCTCTGTCAAGTGCTTCACTGAAGAGTGGGCAACACCGACATAAATTCGCCACATTTTTTGATTAAGAATCAAATAAACAAACACGTCACATTTCTCTGTTTGTTTTTAACCTCAGCTTTTCACGTTCCCAGGCAACAAAGGAGCAGTGACTCTTAAATTCAGCAGAGGGACAGGGACAGAAGTGGCTGGGATAGACTCGTATACATTTTCATAATATTTATTGTACAAAAAATAGGGTTTGGGCTCTTTGCTTTCTTCACTTCAGCAGAAGGTTGGGGCACGCAGCGTAGGTCCCAGCAGTACTTTATATGACAGCTTCCAAAACAGGTTTAGTATTTTCCTTTCTTTGCAGAAGCACCTTTTTCTGCTTGCAGCCTGTCTGCTATGTAGGCAAACTGCTGTCAGTTTGGTTCAGCACTTTGGATCTTGGTGAAAACAAAACTACCTTTTCATGGAACGTTCTCTTTCTTATACATTAATGTAAAAATAAATCTCTTTTCTTTTTAGGTTATGTTTAGAATTCCCTCGCTGCGACAGCAAGAAAAGAAGTTAATTAGAACTGGCATAAATAAAAATCAAACTGTAATTCTAAAATTAGGTCAATCCAAACAGTAATACACCTTGTACATTTTAATTTGGATATTGAAGATAATGTCTGTTAACAAGCGAAGGAAATACTTTAGTAAATCTGCTCATATAAAGAAATATGCAAAATAGTGTTTCTATTTCTGTATTGATTTTACTTTAGATATAAGACGACACTCACTAAATATCCAGCACTGACAGCAGAGAAAGTTGGGTCGTTTTGAATGAAGAGTTTGGTCTTGTATGTTTGGGGTTTTTTTTTTTTCCTTAATAGTCTGATTTTCTCTCCTCAGTTTTCAATGGGTCCAGCAAATCATCAAAGGAGAAAGAACCTGCTCAGAAACACAAAAGCAAAGAGGCCACACCAGGGAAGGAGAGGAACAGCGAACATAAGGCTGAGAGCCGAAAAGACCAGGCTGCTGCTAATCACCATCCTGCTACAAACACCGGCTCCTCCACGAAAGGGCTCACCGCTAACAACCACCACGCTCTTCACAGATCGGCTCAGGACTTAAGGAAACAGGTAATGAATTGTACTCTGCTGTGGACAGATGGGAAATGCAGACTTTTAAGGTGCTAGCTCCATTTGCCACTGCCTGGCACAGAGCAAACGTGGCAGTCCTTAAAAGCATGCTCTGGAGACAGCAAGGAGTTGATTTTCAGTGAAAGAGAGAGAAGGAGAGAAAAAAAGCATCGCTTTTGTATCACTTTTGATACATAGATGGGAAGTCAGTGTGATAAAGCATGCTTTACAACCTTGTCTTTCTATTATCTAGTGTACACATATGAAAGACTAAAGTTCCCATCGCTATTTTTTAAACCTTTCTGGCTGGCACTCTTGTTGGCTTCTGCTGACAGTGCCAGGGCTGGCAGCACGTGGAAAAATGAACTCCTTTTGTGTCCGCCTGGTCTGCTCGGGTTATCTTGGAGGCTCGCTGGTGTTGTAGAGAAGCTGACTTTAGGCTCAGGTGTCTTGTACTGCATGTAGGCAACACAAACCATGGAGTCCAGGAAAAAAGTGTTTTCCCTGATGCGTAAAGAAGGTGCTGCAGGATATTTCCACCTTCACAGTGGGGAGAAATGCAGAGTTTCCTATTAACTGGTTGAAAACTAGCGAAAAAAAAAAAATCGGCAAGAGGTTTGTCTCAGCCTGACTTGTGTTTGGATGTGGGTCTTCAGCAGACCAATCTTTTGGTGCTTGTGACTGGCTTTTGGGCAGGATGTGCTTCCATCTATTTTTGATGATTGGATTAAAGGGGCTTCTAAAATAACAACTGTCAAATGAGTTTTTATGAAAGACTTTCAAAATCCCCAGTCGGTGTCCTCCTTCAGGCAGGGTTCGCAGGACACCTGCACGAGGGCAGTGCCGTACAGAAAGCTTGCTGCACTTAAGCCTTTTTTTTTTTTCCTTCTTTTTCCTTTTTTTTACAGTGGTTAATTCTCAACAGGCCAATTAGAGGCAGTGTTGATTTGCTGGTATCTAAAGGTTTTTGTTCTAAGTAGGCTGCCCTGGACTTCAGTGGAGCTGCAATTGCCATCTTGTGGGGCTGTCACGGCCTTAAACGGCACCTCTCAGTCATAGGCTTGGAAATTAAAAACGGCAAAAAGAAAAGCAGTGGTGCTCTTGAGGAGGAAATCTTTCATGCCTTGTGCTTTGATGGTGTTCAGCTTCTCCCAAAATGCCTCCACTGCATTTGTGTTACCTTCTAAATCCAATTTGAGCTCCTGGAGGCTATCTGCAGCATATTTCTCTATACCTCCGTAAGACTTCTATTCTTCATTCCCGCGTGGCAATTTTTGCTTAGCTAGTCATCGACTTGACTGCCTGCCTTCTTTTGCATCCTTTGGGCTGTCTTTTCTGTGACTGCCAGCATCCCGTGGTCCTTGCTGTCACATGCTCTGCCATGAGCTCTTCGTGTTGAATAAATTTCCCCAAATGTAAGGAAGCACTTAGTACTTAATTATTTTAACTCGCTGCAACGCTCGTGTGAACTGTGTTAACGTTGTATCATCGAAGTATGAACGGTTGAAATTCTTCTGAAAGTTAACTGCCACCGGTTGCGAAGGTAGTTCTGAGAAGGGAAAAGACAAGTATAGAAGAATTTTGTCCACGGTCCAGGTGGGTTTTGCTTCATAGAGCACTAGATGTTTTCAATTGTGCTCTGCAAAACGGAGAGAAATTCTAAAGCAGCGCGGTGCAACCACCAGTCACGCTACACAGACACCTCACAGAGTGTGTGGTCCTCAAGCTTCAGAAAATAAGGGGGCTGTAAGCTGAGATGGTTATTTTTGTAAAAAAAAAAAAAAGGTTAGGCATTTAAATTTTCTTCTGCAACCCACAGTAACGTAAGTACTTTCTTACCAGTTTTAATGAAAATGGAGCTGTAACTAATTAAAGGTGGATTATGCATTCTGCCTGACAAAGGTGTAGCTTTGTGCAAAACCTTAGATTTATGTGACATCGCTAAATTTCCTGTCCTTGTCCTGAGTCTCTGTTGGCCTGTTTTTAGTATTTTACAAAAGGAGAGTTGTTTTCCCAGGGTGCCAGCCACGTTCCACCTCTTTCCAGTATGTTTTTACTCCTTGTTCATGTGCATTTACATGGTTTATTTATGTGTGTGTTTTTGTTTTGTTTGGTCTTGCAGAAAATAAAGGCAGAACGCTAGAAATCACCCACAATTTTATTTTTTTCTCTCTCTCTTTCTTTCCTTTTCTGGCGTGCCCTTGCACTTGTCATGTGTTCTTCTCTCTCTTTCTTCCTCCCTTGCTATCTTCCCAAATCCCCTCCTTCAGAGGGGTTGTGGGCAAGGAAATGTGGTTCAATGGGGCCCTCTCTTGGCCTAATGTGGTAATTTAGCTCTGCACAGCTATCAATGCAGGAGGATTTTTATGAATGAATTCAAGATCAGTTGCAGAGCTTGAATTTGTTTGGGACCAAAACCGTTGTTGGTATAGCTAATGTTGCTTTTATTACTGTGGTTGTTCTCTAACAAGTTGTTTGTTGGCTTTATTTTGTGTACTTGTACATGTCTGGAGGCTGGATCCTCGGTGCCATGCAGCGATGTGTACGTAGATCAGTTCAAACCCAACAGATTGCTACAAGACTATGTGCTGGTCCCATTTGCCTTTTAAAAGAGAACAAAATTTAAAATCCATCATACCATCTTTTACTGCAAGTGTTTAGTAAAATGAAGAGTTGACTGAAGACAAATGCACATCAGCAAAACTGAGAAGACAGCTGAAAAGCAAAGATAAGGTTATTCCTGTCTCTAGTTTCACCTTTAGCTCAAGACTTTGAGTCACGTAAGGCTCATGTCAATCACTTTGTTGCTACAAGGTCATCCGCTTAATGGATGAGGGAAAGGCTGTGGATGTTGTCTACCTAGACTTTGGTAAAGCTTTTGACACTGTTTCCCACAGCATTCTCCTGGAGAAGCTGGCTGCTCGTGGCTTGGATGGACATACTCTTCATTGGGTAAAAAGTTGGCTGGGTGGCCGGGCCCAAAGAGTTGCGGTGAATGGAGTTAAAGCCAGGTGATGGCCGGTCACAAGTGGTGTTCCCCAGGGCTCAGTGTTGGGGCCTGTTCGCATCTTTATCAATGATCTGGATGAGGGGATTGAAGGCACCCTTGGCAAGTGTGCAGATAAAACCACGTTAGGTGGGTATGTCAATCCGTTTGAGGGTAGAAAGGCTCTACAGATGGATCTGGACAGGCTGAGTCTGTGGACCAAGGCCAATGGGATGAGGTTCAGTAAGGCCAAGTACCAGGTCCTGCACTTGGGCCACAACAACACCCTGCAACGCTACAGGCTTGGGGAAGTGTGGCTGGAAACTTCCTGGTGGAAAAGGACTGAGGGTGTTTGTTGACAGCCGGCTGAAGATGAGCCAGCATGTGCCCAGGTGGCCAAGAAGGCCACCAGCATCCTGGCCTGTATCGACACTAGTGGGGCCAGCAGGACTAGGGTAGTGATTATACCTCTGTACTCAGCACTGGTGAGGCTGCACCTTAAATACTGGGTTCAGTTTTGGGCCCATCACTACAAGGTCATTGAGGTGCTGAAGCAGGTCCAAAGAAGAGCAGCGAAGCTGGTGAAGGGTCTAGAGCACAAGCCTTGTGAGGAGCAGCTGAGTTAACTGGGGTTCTTTAGCCTGGAGAAAAGGAGGCTCAGGGGAGACCTTCTCACTCTCTACAACAGGTTGTAGGAGGTTGTAGCAAGGTTGGGGCTGGTCTCTTCTCCCAAGTAACAAGTGATAGGACAAGAAGCAGCCTCGAGTTGTGCCAGGGGAGGTTTAGGTTGGACATTAGGAAAAATTTACTGAAAGAGTTGTCAAGCATTGGAACAGGCTGCCCAGGGCAGTGGTGGAGTCCCCATCCCTGGAGGTATTCAAAAGACATATAGATGAGGTGCTGAGGGATGTGGTTTAGTGGTGGACTTGGCAGTGCTGGGTTAATGGTTGAACTCGATGATCTTAAAGGTCTTTTCCAACCTAACCGATTCTATGATTCTATTTGAATTAAATTGACTTCTTTCTTATGCGCTCAGTGTAAGCACTGCCTCGGGATGGAGCTGTGGCATACACCCCAGTTTGGTGAACCTGCGCACCTGGCCATGTGGCCAATATTTTAGGCTGACTCTGTGAGTCTGTGTTGGGTTTGAGGGAAGACATATCAACAGTAGAAAGGTAAGAAAATGCCTACCACCATTTCTTGTTTCTTTTGGTTCCAATCATCTGATGGGTCCTCAGAGATAAGTAGAAACCAGGAACACGTAGGTGATGACTGACCAGCCAGAATTTCACATTTGTCGATGTGAAATCCTGAATCCACCTGTTGCATTGATGGTGGGCTATGACCACGTTGTTTGTTCCACTTGTTTCCAGCTGGAAGACATTTGTTGCAGCCTATTCTCGCTTGAAGCGTGGTCTGTTCTGGTCTATATAGTACTGCTGTATCTTAAACAATTTGCTGTCCTCTTTGAAAATACTCAAGATACTTATGGGCGTGCGGGGGGGAAAGAGGGAGAAGGGTTTGAAAACCAGTGTTGAGTCTGCTCTAGAAAGATGGTGGTCCTGAGGAAGTTTTCCATGGTATTTCTTTCTTGTGGGGTCTCATTAGTTAACAACCAGAAATAACTGAATTCCTTATGGTATTCTCAAAGCCAAGTGTTCTCTACTTCAGGACCTGTTCATCATTGGAATAACTTCACGAAGTTTGAATAAAACCTCGAAATAGCATGCTTATAGTCTGGGATTGGAGGTTAGATAGCCAAAGCTTATGTACCTTTTCAGTTCAAGATTTGGCCCTGAGAGATCTAAGCTGTTGTTGTGTGGAGGTATTCTAACAACTCTAAACGGTTGTGCTAAGTTGCTGTTTTCTTAAAGAATTCAGTTTTCCAGAGTTTTGTATCTTGGCAGTTTTCATTCTGGCCTAAAGCTAGTGGTGCTGGTGACATGTTTTCCTTTGAAGAACAGGAGCTGTGAGGATCTTGCCTTACTCCATGAGCACTTTCTCCATGACTCTGTTTTGTTGTGAGGCCCTATGTCACCACCTCTTGCTGAAGGAATGCCCTTCAGATGGTCCTTCAGACTTCTGGTCGCTTCTTCAGAAAAAATCATAGGAAGGCTGGAGTGACAAGGTACCTCCATACAACCTGGCTGCTCACTCTGAGGTAGTGTCTTGGCCGTACCTGACAGCACAGTAATAGAGCTATGGCCTCCTTGAAACCTTCTGGAAAACCTCCCATAGAGGAGACTCCACAACATCCCTTGACAGCTTCTTTCCAGCTACTTCTTTATCTATTAATGAGCAAGTTTTTCTAGTTGTGCCTTAAGTCATTGTTGTAGACAGTTAAGGGTTTTTTTCTTCTACTTTTCCCAGTAAACATGAAAAGAGCTTTTACTGTCCTTATGCATCAGAAGACCGTTACAGAGTTGTCCCATAGTCATCTCTTTCAGATTAAAAAAGTCCAGCCCTCTTGGCTTTGGGTGATATTTTCCAAATACCTGAGCACTTTTAACTCTCTTAGACTTACTCCACTGTCTAAAAATGTTCTCACAGTGTTGGCCTGATGCTGGGTCCAGCCCTGCTTGGGAAAGCCTGTGCTCCCATCCCTTGCTTTTGGCATTCTTCATAATAGGTGTCAGAAAACGATTTGCGTGCTTTGTACTACTGTCGTGTTTTGCAGCTCACTGTGGTCCCAAATATTACTCCTCCCCTACATGAATTTGATTCGTCCTTCCTAAAAATAGCGCTCCCTCTTCTTGTGGAAATGTTCTGAAGTAAGTTCTTCAAGACTGACTTTGATTTTGCCCTTGTCTCCAGAGTGCTTACAGCCCCTTCCAGGTGTGTATCACCAGCAAATTTTACAATAATCCAAGTTACTGATGGAAGTACTTGGTAGAACCGAGGCCAAGACAAGTTCCTGCAGAAAGTCACCTGAAATGCCCTCTCAGGATGGCAGTGAACTATGACAACGGTAACCTCTCTTGAGGATGACTTTATTTAATCCCTTGTGAAGCCATTTTAGTGTAATTCTCTCTAGGCCATGTCTCAGGAGCTTGTTTGGTGGAACGTCATGTGGGACGGTTGCTGGAGGTGCTTCTTTACCTGCTCAGCCAGGTGTCTGTCAGAAGATGATTAAATTAGCTTGATTTTGGCAAACCTATGGGTGGGTGGGGTTTTTTTGTATTGATTCTTTTGCTTTTAACATTCTCTTATCATTTGTGTGTTCGCAAATTAACTGTGTGATGATTTGTTCCAGATGATTTTAGGGTTTGAAGTTAGGTAGACTTTGCTTGCCCTCAGCTTATTTCCAGGAGCCGTGCCCTAGGTCTTGTAGGTACATTTAACTTACTGGGGTTGAGTCCTAACTATTTTGCTGAGATGAGTTACGTTCTGTGTCTGGTAAGTATTCAGTCAGTGGTACTTTTGGTGAAGGCTAATGCCAGAGAAGCACAAACACTTCATCCAAACCCTTGCATTTGTTTCTCTTCCTTGTGTGGTGGCTGAGCTCTGCTGTGCTTGCTTGTCTTTGTATTTTGAAGGTATTTATAAAGCTTTTTCTGTCTCATTTTATGTCCCTTGCTAACTGACGCTTCTTTAGCTCCTCGGCCTTTCTGGTTTTACTCCATTCATGCTTTTGCTGTGCTTAAATAGTTGCCCTTAGTCACATCACTGTTTCTACTTTTTGCTGTGAATCTTTCCTAATTTTCCAGTCATTAGAGAACTTTGTGAACAGGTGTAATGGCCTGTGCTTTGTGTCCTTCCTCTGAGTGGGAATTGCTTTGGTTTGGGGTTTTGCAGGTGGTTTTTTGGCCTTTTTTTTTTCTTTTGAAGTCTGTTGTCCTTTCTCTATTGTCACATCTTCAAATGGAAAACTCATTTCGTGATCCCTGTCACCCAGATTACCTTACCCTTCCAGTTCTCAATCAGTTCTTCTCTATTAGTGTAGATGAAATCGGGAATCGATGTTCCTGGCTATTTATAAAGCCAGAGATGCTCAGTGCTTGTTCTGACTGCTGCAGGCAAGAGGGCAGCGTCTCAGCAGCTCTCTGCTCTGCGGAATGAAAAAGTGCTGTGAAAGTGCAACCCAGGCTTCAAGTTCAAATGCAGAGTGCTCCCTAAATTCCAAGGGAAATGGTAAATGCATTTCTGTTAGCAAGTGTTTGCTTTCCAGATGATATCTCATACATCTTTGGGAAGCTCAAGGTAAAAACTCATGTCATCAGTTACCTGGATGTTCCTCCAGTGTTTCTGCCTTGGAAGGACAAGAATATGGATGGGTTTTAAAAAGACATTAGTCCTGCTCCAGCTTCTGGGGCACAGAGGAGGAAATTCATGCAGTGAATGTGTGTGTACACATACAAGTGTGCGTGTGTGTTTGCAGAATCCCCAGGTTCCGGTTCCTCTTCCACCAGTTGCTTAGCACAGGACCATAGCGTGATCTTTTCAGTCTCTGTTTGATCCCTATTTTATAACAGTTAATCCCTGCTTTATAAGCGACTACAATTCTTGCATTTATTTGAGAGAAGCTGTCGTGCTTACTAATTTTGCAAGGATTTTGAAATCCCACAGGGACGTGTTAGAACTTTGCAAGAATGGTGGTGTTCACCTGAGCGCCGGTGAGGGGTGGTTGTACTGCATGCTTTCACTTTGAGCACTCTGTCAATGTTCCTGATTTTTGGATGTGTTTTTTCTACCTCACAGTAGTTTAAGGAGGTGAGAAGACCATGTTTAAACTCGCTTAAACGCTGAAGTTTGTTGGAGCTTTAAACTGGAGCTTGATTCTCTTAGTAGTGGGGTTTAGCTTTGGCCGTCACAGGTCCCTTCAAAGCTGAGGGTTGCTTTCGGTACTTAACACATCTTATAGTTAAAATATAAATTTTAGTTTCATAGCTGGGTTTAAGTGCCTAACAGAAAGCAGTGGAGTCCAGCAGTTCTAAATTGCACTGACACATTAGCGAGTGATGAATATGATGTAATAAAATGTGGGTCAGCAAAAACTGCCCAGATATCAAACTTTAAAAAAAACTACTGTGCACATTTTTATTTCAAATTAACGACTTCAGCAACAAGATGCCTCCCAAGATTTAACATGTATGACAGACTGGATCCTTCATGGCCGTCCTGATCTGTTGGGTGCATAATGTGTCCAGTATCTCTTTTTATATGTGTGTATGTAGAGACAGGAGGTTGGTTTGAATCTCGATGCGTGTTTTTTGCAAAACGTGCCCATTCCAGTTAGAGTAGATAGCGTACGCTGGCTAGTTAGTCTGCTAAGTAGTAAACTGCGTGTGCACTTAAGAGAAGTTGGGTGGGAGAGAGTGTCTGAGGGCTAGAAAAGGAGATAATGAAAGTTTTAATTTGTACATCAGACTGCCTGTGTTTTGTGACACCCTAACAGGCTTTCTGGCAGACAAGGAACGGGGTAGTGCAAGCAAGAGACCTCACATCTCTTAATGCCAGAGGCTTCGCACCCTCCGAAAGCAAGACTGGCTTTCTGGAGACTTCTTTCGCTTTGTGTTTTTTCAAAAATAATAATATTTTATTTGTTTATCATAAATCCCAGTCCCTCCTCTTGCCTGGGTGAAAACCGCTATATGAAGATTGTAGAAGGGGCCAGGAGTCAGAACTGCAGAATGTGGTTGTCCAGTGACTGGGATACCGTGGCTGAAGGATAACATCATTAATTTACTTTTCTGTTTTCTGTTTCCTTCTTCTGCTCCCCCTGCAACACTCCTGGCATTGCAGGTTTCTAAAGTCAACGGGATCACTCGAATGTCATCTCCGAGTGCAAATGCAGCCAGTGCCAAAAAGATGAGAGAAGTCAGACCTTCACCGTCCAAAACTGTGAAGTACACTGCAACAGTGACAAAGGGAACTGTCACATACACCAAAGCCAAGAAAGAACTGGTCAAGGAAACCAAACTAAATCACCACAAACCCAGTTCACCTGTCAACCACACAATCTCAGGGAAAATAGAAAGTAGCAATGCAAAAACCCGCAAACAGGTGCTATCCCTTGGAGCATCCAAGTCTAACAATACCGCTGTTAATGGTGTAAAAGTCAATGGCAAGTTGAACCAAAAGACATGCACTAAGGAGGTGGGGAGACAGTTAAGGGAGGGGCTGCGCAATTCGAAGAGGAGGCTGGAAGAGACGAGTCACATAGACAAAATACAGTCGCCCACCAAGAGAATGAAAGGGGCCGTCAACTTGGCAGAAGCTGCCAGCAAAAAGGCAGCTGTAGAAAAGCCTTTGCTGAATGGACACCTTAAAAAGGAAGTGCCAGAGAAGAGTTTGGAAAGAAATAGGCCGAAAAGAGCCACTGCTGGAAAGAGTACGCCAGGGAAACAAGCACATGGCAAAACTGAAAATGCCTCCTGTGAAAATCGTTCTACCTCTCAAGCGGAGTCCTTGCACAAGCCACAAGACTCAATGGGAAAGCACGAAAAGGGCAGTAGTAAGTCTGGGTGGGGGATGCTGGGGGAGATTCCCATCCTTAGGCCCTCCACCAAGGAATTTCATGACCCACTGATATACATTGAGTCAGTCCGAGCTCAGGTAGAGAAGTATGGAATGTGCAGGGTGATTCCTCCTCCAGACTGGAGACCTGAGTGCAAGCTAAATGATGAAATGCGGTTTGTGACACAGATTCAGCACATACACAAGCTAGGCAGGCGCTGGGGACCCAACGTGCAGCGGCTGGCCTGTATCAAGAAGCACCTCAAATCTCAGGGCATTACCATGGACGAACTCCCACTCATAGGTAAGGGCTGTGGTTTCATTGGCCTTTTGCCGCTGCTTGTCAGTGTCCGTGTACAACTTTATGCTCCGTTTGCCTTTATGCTTAACCAAACCCCTCTTCAAGTAACCCTGTAGAGCTCTGGATCCCTCTCTTTATCCGTCGGTCAGGCACAATGCAGGTGGGTTCTCGAGAGCTTTCTAGAGACTTTGTATCGCCACTTTACTCCTGCCAGCTCTCTGTGTTTCACCCAGGGTAAAAATTGCTGTGTGGGATCTCGGTCTCAGGGTTTTAGGATCTCCTCCTTTGCCTGCTGTTTATTTTTGTAGGGGGTACAGCTACGGATAGTCTCGGTTTAAGTGTTGCCTCTGAATGTTTCTCAGACCTTTACAAAGATGTTTTCCAAACAGGTTGCAATGCTGCCAAGCTTTAATACAAATATATTCCTCCCCCCACCCTTTCCTTTAAAAGCATTTAACCAAAGGGGAAAGAAAGTATCTCAGAAATGACTTCTGTTTGGGTACTCAGACACTTAAAATCACAAATTTGCAGTGACCTGCTGACATTTAACAACCATTAAGTGTCAAGAATAGGCAGTAAAATGTGGTTGATTGCAAAATGGAGGTTTCATTATTTCTCCCAGCAGGTGTCTGCCAGGGCTAATGCCTGAGTGAGAATCACTTATTTAACAGAATTCTTGGTTTATGGTCCGCTGTCAAATATGACACGTGACAAAAATGTGACAATAGTTTGTAAAAACATGACAACAGCAGCATACAAATGAACTGGTGCCTGAGCCACCTCCATCTCTACTGCCTTTGCAGCCAGGACACGGTATCAAACTTGTGGTTTTCTTCTTTGTTGGCCCTTCCCTTTGTTTTTGAAGCGTTTTAGGTTGGAGCTCACAGGACCTGCATGTTGCAACTTGAGGCTAGAGTTTTGCCTTTGAGGCATTACCCGACCAGAGGCAGCCATCAACGCTAGCTGAATTAAAGGACACGCTTTTCTCTTTAAACCCTTCATGACACTTTCCCCCCACCTCTGTTTTCAAACTTTATTTTATATCGCATACGGTAAGCGAGCGAAAATGCACAAAAGCACCCAAAGGTGAACTGATGGAGGGCACAGCAGAGAAGTGACAGCATTTGAGGAGGAGCGAGGGTTTGCGCTCTCTTGCGACGGCCGTGCAAAAACGTTCAGGGAAATCTCAAAATTAAAATCACTCAAGCAGCAATAAGTGAACATTTTGTCTGCCTAATATATGCAATGGTTGTATGCTAATAGAGAAGAATAATGAATTAAATTTACATTGGCAAGAGAGGGAAGAAAATGTGCAAGACAGCTCGATTAGCGCTCCTGGAACAATGTTAACTTTTTAATGAAATACCTTAACTCGGCATTAAGATGGCATTACTCTTAATTATTTGTATTATTTAAGCACCTACGAGCCTAATTAATAGGCACGAATTCTATTCTGCTGGGTGCCATATAACCAAACAGTGGTCTCTTAGAAAATTTGCATCCTATGTATCCTTTTGGCAATTAATTTCCTACCTACCTCGTGTTTAAAAACAAAATGGAGAAAAGAAGCTGGAGATCATCAGTGTACAACGAGGAGAAATCTGTTGGTTCCAGCAGGAAAGATATTAAAATAATCTGTGGTGATAAATGCACACTTATTTAAGTAGACCTGCTGACATATCCCTCCTTTCGGGGCCAAATCACTTTTCCATTGAAGTAAGTGGGAGTTTTGCCAAGGATTTGTGTAGTGCCAGCATTTGGGATTAAATGCATACCTGAAGATTTAAGATTTTTTTTTTCTCTAAATGAGCTTGCTCACTAGGCAATTTAAAAATATTCCTAACTTAGCGAAATTAAGACAATTAAAAAACCAACTCAGAAGCTATTTCTGCCTAACGTGTTAACATATGCCAGGTCTCTTATTTAAGCCATTTTGCTGTAGGTGCTTAAATAGGATTAAAACTCTTTCATTTTGGGGTTTTTTTTTCTTTTTTTTTTTTTTTTCTTTCAGCCTTTCAAGGAAAGTTTAAGCAACATCCGTAGGTCAATCCTAGAAAACATCAGCCTGAGGTAGAAATGCTTCCAAAAGCTATGAGTATGTGAAATGGAATTATAATTGAGATCATTTTGTAAACCTTAGCTGTAGCTGGCCCTGTGGAGGATCTGCCAGATACGCGAGGCTGCGGTTGAGTGATGTGCCACCCGAGCTCTTAATATTGCGGAGTGATTATGAGCGATCATTCCATGATGTGGGAGAAAATTGCATTTCTTAAATAGCTCATAAACAGTGTTGAAACTAGGACCTCAAGCTGAGCATGTGCTATTTGTCCCGCTGGAGAACACGTGTAACGTTAAACCTGGACCGTGCTTCTCCCGAAGTTAGGAGTATGTTACTCAGCTTTATGTAGGTCGCTGAATCTGTTGGGATGGAAAGCCGTCTTGAATTATGCCTTCAGCTTATTTGTGAGCTGTGCATATAAAACACTAGACCAAAAAAAGTAACAGCCTGTAATAGAGGCCAGCTTGAAAGTTGTTTTATGGGAAAGATTAAAGAGGAAAGAAAGAAAACCTTTCAGACCTTTTCTTTCCAATGGTGTTTACCTTTTCTCAGCTTCAAGACTTTACCATTTTGACACCCCCTTCCTCCCCCCAGAAATCACTAAATTGGATAAATCTGCTGTCCCAGGGCCTTGCCTCCACCTTTGTCACATGCTCCTCAAAGCCTTACCCTTGGTTTTGGCTGCAGCTGAAAATCTTTCCCCTCTTTTCACACCTTTGCCCAGCGTTAGTGAACAGTCTCTGGCGCTGCTCTGCTCCGTTGTCATCCCAAAACGTTGCCTGCAGGTTGACACTGCTGAGCGTCCCTCCTCACTGGACTGGTCCAAGTGGTGGAAGAGGGGAAAGCAGAGGGAAGGAGGATACTTGGGATCAGCTCTGAAGCATCCAAGATGCAGCACAGAGCAGTTTGAAGTAATCCTGTGAGACGATGTGACTGGCCCTTAAGATGTTGTAGCTGCGCATCCAACGCTAAATATTTACCACAACGCTGCTTCTTGCACTTCTCTGTTGTATAATAACATTTCTAAGTGCTCTGAAACAGCCATGGCATAACGATTTTTTACTTTTCTCAAAGAAAAAGGAGGAGAGACAATGTGGCGGCAGTAATGTTGATGCAAGTTTTGTATTAATTCTCTTTTTTCCTTCAGCAGTGCCCTGTTGAATTGTAGGTGGTCTTTGGCCTGTTTCTTCACTCCTTCCACTGATGATTTATTTTTGTGCTTTGAGAGTATTTATGGTGTTTCTTTTATTGTTCCTCGTCCATTTGGCTGCTTCTTATGCTGCAGTTTGTATAATCCTCCAGTTTCGTTTTTTGACTGGAGTGCAAAATGTGCTAGTCATCTTAAAACACAAAAAACCATAATGGATTTAAAATATGGACGGCCTCAAACTGGAAGAATTATGTGTCTGGAACTTTTTATGCAGTTGCAGGCACCAACCTCAAACAACCCCCTGCCTCCCTTGGGCTTTTTAAAGGATTTTTCTACCTGTAGTGAAATTAATGATGTTACTGTGCTCCTTTTAAATACTATTTTCAAAGTGTTGTGCAGACATTAGATAATCCATGCTTCACCTCCAGAAAGGATTGGTGCTTGTCCTTTTGATTTTCAGTACCCATCTTGACACTTGTTTTGCTTCCTCCTAGTATAAACCAGAGGTGGGACTGGTGGTGGGTGAGGTGTGGGTGGGAGTATGGGGGCTTTTAAAGAGCAGGGCAGCTCTCATCTCCCTGGCCACTGGGTAATGACCAGGGGAAAGATGTGTCAGGAGGTAGCTGGGGGTGCTCTGAGAGGAGAAAGCAATGAAACTTGAGGAGGAGAACAAGTTTATCCCTAGGGAAGGCTGTCACAAATAGCAAAGTATGACCTGCTGAATGAATTGAGATACCAAAACAGTGCATGTGCC
Source organism: Eurystomus gularis (assembly GCA_013400335.1). Classification (NCBI taxonomy): domain Eukaryota; kingdom Metazoa; phylum Chordata; class Aves; order Coraciiformes; family Coraciidae; genus Eurystomus; species Eurystomus gularis. The sequence goes on along the minus strand of VZZY01006590.1, from coordinate 556,697 downwards.
TGTCGTTAGCGGTTAGGGGCAATGCTGCTCTGGAGCCCAGGTGACTGGAGCTCTACCGGTGGCATGTCCCAGCCTGATAGCATAGCATGCTTGACGCGAGCCTCTCACAGCTTTCCTAACCTGCTCCTGTGTTTCCCTTTCCCCTCTTCTGCTGCCGGGCACACGCGGATCCCAGGAGGCTGCGAGCTCGACCTGGCCTGCTTCGTCCAGCTGATCAATGAGATGGGGGGGATGCAGCAAGTGACTGACCTCAAGAAATGGAACAAGCTGGCAGACATGCTGCGCATCCCCAAAACTGCACAGGACAGGCTGGCCAAGCTACAAGAAGCCTACTGCCAGTACTTGCTCTCCTATGACTCCCTCTCCCCCGAGGAGCACAAGAAACTGGAGAAGGAGGTCTTGCTGGAAAAGGAAATCTTGGAGAAGAGGAAAGGACCTTTGGAGGGACATTTGGAGAATGCCTACAAGTTCCATTCCTTGCCCCGGTTTGAGCCCAAAAACGGACTCATCAATGGCGTGGTTCACAAAAATGGCTTCCGCAACAAGTTAAAAGAGGTCGACGTCCCACTGAAGACGGGCAGGCGGCGGCTCTTCGCTCAGGAAAAGGAGACCACGAAGGAGGACGAGGAGGAGGAGGAAGGAGTTCTTAGCGACTTACACAAGTGTATATACAAGGTAACGAGTTGGGCTCTGCCAGTTTTGTTTTGCAGAACTGACGATGCTGTCTCCTGGGTGGCATCCGGGTGCAAACCCAGGGGGTTGGTGGAAGCCTGTGGGCTGCGGTGCCAGCCCCCGCGCAGCAGCACAACCAGCAGCTCTCGCTGGTCTGGTGGTTTTATCCTGATCTGCCTGGTTCCTGCAGAACATCTGGAAAAAGCTGGAAGGTGTTATTGTCATAACGAGACGCACTGCGCTCTGCCTCCCTTATCTCCTTGTGAGAGGTTCCCCGAATAGCTCTGCCCAATTATCCTTGCAGACACAGTTTTTATTTTCATTTTTTACTGACATTTAAAGTAATGTTCTGCTTTCTCATTCCTGCTTCTTGCGAGTCTCTCACTGAGCGGAGTAGCGCTCCACATCAAAACTAACATCACTAGAAATACTACTACATTTAGAAAGGGCAAATTGCAGTGCAAACTATTTTCTTCCACGATGCCAGATTTTTCTCAGCGCTAACAGTCACATGGACGCTTAGTCCCCTGTCAAGAACATCCATTTAGGAAGGAATGCTGACTCTTTCACTGTGTTTTATTTGGCAGTCTCCTGCTCTGGAGCAGGACTTGGCACTGCAACTCGCAGGGCAGTTTTGAGTTGCCTTGAATTGTGTAGCCGTGCTCCGAGAGAAATGCAGCAGTGAGTGTCTGTGCCCAGTACAGGAATACGCTGTTCTTCCCCTTCCAATCTCGCTTCCATCACCAGGAAATGAAGCCAGATAGCCCAAAGTGGCTTATTGTTAAGCTATTTAGGGACGGCATGAGCTCATGACTTGGGCTTTAAAAGCTTGCTTCGGGTTTCTTTTACAGCCTGTTATGATTTGTCAGCCCAAAAGTTCTTTTATGCGGCGACTATGACCTCAGTCCCACCTTTGAAAAGCAATCTCTCTGCCGTGCTGCTGCTGGAGAGAAGCTTATCTAACGACAGCAGCATCTGTGAATAGTGAAGTGGCATTTCTCTGCTTAACACCCTGTGCTGAACGATGTTAAATGAAAAATTTGATACAACTTACTCTGACTGCTGTATGAGCAACCTCAAACCTGGGGAGAGGGGAAATGCCCCCAGCTTCTTTTCCAGTGCAAGTCCCAGGTTAAAGTTTAGAAGCTGGAAAGTCACTCAAAAGGCACGATTGGGATTTGGGAGAAGCATCCTAATCAGATTTAGAAAATCAAAAAAGGCGAGCAAGCAAGGCGCAGCTAAAAACCAGCCTGAGCCTGCTGAGCCCCAGGCCTTTACCCCAGAAGGCTGAGAGCTCCCAAATTGCTGCTGCCACCCAAAAAGCACTGGCAGGACTGACAGCATCAGACCCTGTAGGAATCCAGCAACACCTGGTATAAATACTTCTGAGCGTAGAAGCTGTTAGGAATGAGCGTTGCTGAGCCTGCAGGCTGCTGCTCTCCCCACCCACCAAAGCAACTGCGGCTCATGGAGCCGTTCAGGCAGTGCCTTGGGATGGTTCTCAGCTTCCTGGATGCTGGGTCTTTCCCATTTGAATCCCATCCTTCGCTCATCTGTGGCGCAGAGACCAGAGACTGCTGTCACAGGTGAGGGACCTGGGAGAAGCAAGTCTGCGGTGGGTTTCTGAAGAGATTGCTGCTGTGGAGTGTCCCAGGGGTCAGTCGGAGCGCTGGGACAGGCTTCATTTTCACAGCACTTGGGGGAAAGCTCTGTAGGACTGGTTATGGAGGACTGGCTCTGTAGAAGGACACAGCTGGTTATGTCACTTTGAGCAAGCCTCAAGATGGAGAAATAAGAAATTACGCAACAAATTTGATGTGCTGGAGTAACCCACATCATCTCTAGGCTTTTTAATAAGACTGAATTGAGGTTTTAAGGAGATTTAAGCAGAGGGTACTTCGTGGCATTTTCTGAAACAAGCCTTTTAATCCTGCATTCCCTGTTTTTCTTGAATGATGGTACCCTTCTGTGGAGGGGGGGAGGCTTTTGATTTACCTATTAACATGTTTCTGAGAAAATTTGAAATTTAACAGAATGTCCTCATGTTAGCTTCCACAGATGATGGGATTTTAATGGTTCCTTTCTAAAGCACATTTCTGTGTGGTTTTTTTTATTTTTAATAAAATTAGCAAACAAAAGAACCGCAACACACAACCTGCCCCTTTGCTAAATGCCCAGGTCAATAGAGTGGGGGCTGGAGAAGCACATCGTAGTCCTATGACTGTAGTCCAGTTTAGGTCATGAAGTCTACGCTTCAGACCACAAAGAGGCCATACATTTAAGATTTCACACCTTAATTTCTGCAGTCAGCAGGTGATTGAAACGGAACGTGTTTGTAGGAGATGTCCAGGCAGAAGAAATCACCAACACAAGTTTTGCCATCCCTCATGGGAAACTGTCCCAGAAATCCCACGCTGAGAGCTCTCTTCAGCTAGGGACTCTGCATTTTTGGACTCTGCTTAACAGGAGTCCCTCCTTCCTGCCTGTGGCTATCGTGAAATCTCTGGGTTTTGCTCATATTTGTGGTTGCTTTCATGTCTTTACTATTTGTAGCGTTGCAGTGTCCTTCTCTGTGCCTTCCCTCCAGGCCTGGTGGTGGTGGTGGTGATGGTGATGCTCTGGGTTGGCTCTCACGGCTGATGCAGAGGCTGTGGAGAAGAACCAGGAGAAGAAATAGGAAATTTTCTTCCTTAAGCCTTCCCCTGTCATATTGTCACAGCAACCGCGGCTCTGCTCAGTAGCTTGAAGCTCCCAGGGCAGTTGTTGAACTGTTGAGATATTTTTGAGGGCGTTGAAAAGGGGCATTTTACTCTTCAGCAATGTGTGTTCTGGTTATCACGTTCCATTACAGCGTTCTGAATTATTTTCTGAGTTGGCATTAGAAAATGTTACGAGATCCCTCAGATTTAAAAGAAACAACCACCAAACAACAGAAACCCCTCAGCCATTTAACTTATGTTACAACTTTTAGGAGATGAAAAAGATACTAAGTTCTTGGTAGAGGAAAACATGAGTATATGCAATTTTAAAGGGCTAAACTGTTCAGTTTTTCCACTTTTTCTCTTGCTTGCTGCGTATCTGAAAAACGGGAAGAGACATTTAATCTTGGAAGACGAGCCCTTGTTCTTGTTTTTCTGTGTAAGACAAGAGGAAGAGGCAAGTGACTGGAAGGAGGAAGCTGCTGCAGAGCGTGTGTTGGTTTGTGAGTGGTGTTGAGCTGTGCTCAAGTGTGAGGCCTGTCGGTGCGGGCCCTGCGTTTTATGAGAGGTTTTGTTGTAAAAGGCTGCCTCAATAAATGATTCATGAGGGCATTAAAAGACGAAGGAAATTGCTTGTTGTATCACAGACCATCCAGCTCTGGAGTTTATGGGAATCAGAGGGGCCCAAGGTCCTGGGCATTTCAGAAACTTTTTTTTGTTACAGCTGATTATGCTGCGTTCAATTAAAAAAGTGACAAGTAGGAGCTTGGTGAAGTGATGGGCTTGGTCTCTGGGGGAAAAGCTGCTTTTGTAGTTGTTTCTGCTTTAGTCTTGGTCATAGGTCTTAAATAAATTACATACAAGGAAAGACTGAGGTTGTTTGGCAGATCTGTCTCATAACTGAAAAGCGAAGGTAATAGAGTAATAAAACATCCGTTTATGTGGAGTTTTTAAGGCTGTAGATACTCAAATGGGCAACCAGTGACACGACAGAAGTTAGAAGAACTCCTGGAACAACAGTAGGTCTGGTGAGGGGGCAGAGGTATTTTCAACTCCAGGTTTGCAGAGCTTGCAGCTTCCCAGGGTGTTTCTTCTGCCTTGGAGTGGAGAAGGCAATAGGGTTATCCCTCTCTGGGCATCCCAGTACATCTGGGCTGAAAGGAGCAAGGGGGTTCTCGTGCTCCTGCCTTTAGAGGATGCTTCCCAGAGCATCTGGTGTTGCAGGGATGTGTGGAAGCAGGTATCCAGAAATTTAGGTGTATCTCAAGCAGAAGACCAAATCAGATCCTCTTCTTACGCGGCTCCTGGAGCACTGCCAAGAAAGAGTGCGCTCACTTGGCAATTTTATTGTGTTTTACTTTCCTCAGCCGGGTCATAACAGGTCCTGGTTCCTTGCATTTGAACTGCTTTTGTTGAATAGAGCATAGCTAGTTTCTGTAAGCAGGCGACGACAGTAATCTTGGTAAATTCTGCTTTTTGTGACCCCTTCCACCACATACAGTACTAGCGTGAGGCTGAACGTTTCTGTGAATTTTCTTTTTCACCTGTTTCTGAGTGTAACCACATGGTCCTTTGATCACCTATTGGATTTGATTGTAAAATGCAGGCAGAGTTGTCTACTGGGTCCTACTGTCCTAGAAAGCTGGGCCATGTCCATCTTCTGTATTTAGCAAGCACAAAGCAACGTGCTGGACGAAATAGTGTTTGTGGCCTTCTGGGAACGTTCATTTGGCCTTTTAGATGGTTGGTTTGGTGATTCGATGTGATTAAACTTCTGTATCTTTTGAGGTATTTTCCCTCAGATAAGAAATGACCTTTAGACCCACGAGCGTGCCTGGTGGTGGGTCTTGTCTGGAGACAGACATCTTCTGTCCCCCTGTCGTGGTCTGAGATTGAGCATGTAAGGAAAAGAGCGAGGCCAGGGGGAATGGAGGCAGGTCTTTTTTATTTTCACTTGTAATTTTCTTTTCTTTTTCCACAGGGTAGGTCTGTTTCTTTAACAACCTTCTACCGAACAGCAAGAAACATCATGAACATGTGCTTCACGAAGGAGCCTACAGTAGCTGAAGTAGAGGTGAGGCCAGCACAGGGCTGGTAAAAGTTTTTGTTTCAAGGGATCGAGCATGGAGATTCAGTAGAGTTGATGTTCAGGCATTAACCATAAGCAGTGTAAGGCTGTCTAGTGTGGGAGAAAAAGAAGTGGCTGGATAGACACGGTACTGAATCTTCCTTTTAAAATTTGACATTTTTAATAAAGGTAGCGATGAACTGAGGGAGAGGAAGAAGCCTCGATCTGTCATGTGCTGAAGCACAGAAGCCAAGAGGATCTAAATTCTGTCTTCCCAATTCATTGTTCTTTTAAAGTATTTGTAATCTTATTCTTAAGCAGTGTTTTATGTTGAATTACACTGAGGTCATGAAAGCCCTGTACGTTTCTGGGGTTTCTATTTTAATGAGAGGTGCCTTGCTCAGTCAATTAAAAATGCATTGCCGCTTTCTCTTTCCACAGCAAGAATATTGGCGGATAGTGGAACAGAAAGATTGCCATGTAGCAGTGCATTGTGGAAAAGTGGATACCAACACCCACGGGAGCGGCTTTCCCGTGGGAAAATCTGAACCATTTTCAAGGTAGGATCACCAGATCCACCCGCTTTTGTCAGCTCGTGCCAGCTGCCCCCTGGTGCTGAGCAGAGGTGGAGGCACAAGGCCAGCTGGGCAGCTTGGCACTGGGAATGTGAACTGACACGTCTGCCTCTGTGTCACCCCTCAAACAGGCATGGGTGGAACCTCACAGTCCTTCCTAATAATACAGGATCCATCCTGCGACATCTTGGTGCTGTGCCTGGTAAGCAAGTCTCTTTTCTGTGTTACCAGCAGGTGTAAGTGGCCTATAAATATGGTGGTAGTGTCACCAAAGTCTTCTCCCTCCTTCTGGCCCCTCTGTTCACCAACTGACCAGCTAGACATGCGGTTGTATGTAGCAGGTGATACCTAAAGGAGTGAAGGCAGGCGTGCAGATAAAGAATTAATGAGTAGTGGAGATCCTACACCTGGGAAGAACCAGTTGTACTTGCAGTATCCCTTTCTGTTGTCTCCAGCACATTGGTGTTCCTGCTTTGTGTCACGGTGATGGACAGAGCAATGCAACTTCCTCACTTGCCAGCCTAGTCTGTAGTGCCGGGTAAAGCAGCACATGAGTTTTCTAAATGAATTTTCACAAGTGCTCCAGCTGCAATTTACTGGTAGAAATGGTAGCTGGAAGCACAACTCGATCTTCTGCTTCCTGAGGCTGAACAAACCAGCTGGGAAAGGGGAGATACCTGTTACAAGTGCAGGTACCCTTGACAACATGAAGCAGCCTCCTCTGTTCAATGGCGTTGGGCTTGAATGATGGGTATTTGTAAATTCTCTAAAGAATAAAATTTTTTTACAGCTATTAGAAAACAAATATGTTCAAGGGCACTGTAATTGGCTGGTAGATATTTTGTTAGTGGAAAACGCTAAATTTGTTAAATTATTCTCTGTGAATTTTTCACTCTGGTAGAAGACTTAAAACTTAAGGGTCAGCTCATGGGTGGATCAAGATTTTCAACTCAAACTGTCTTTCAGTTAGAAACGGCAAGTTACTCAAAACTCATTTTCTATCTCTTTGTTTTAGGAGTGACAATTCCTTGGCTAAATATTGGCATGGTCTTTTCTACCTCATGCTGGTCTCGAGACCAAAATCACCTTCCATACATTGACTACTTACACACTGGTGCTGATTGCATTTGGTAGGTATCCCTGCGTCTTGGTGTCTTGGCCTTCACTCCAGTGCCTGCCTGGAGACTGGTGTTAACAGCAGCTTGTGTGGTACCTTCTGCATGAGTGAATCTCACCTCGAAGGTCCAGTGTGTGTGGTTCCAGTTTTAATGGGAAAATGTAGGATTTAGTGCTGAACCACCCTTTCCTGGAAGAAAAGCTTCACTTCATGTTCCACGCTCCCTTCTGAGATATTTAGCGATGAACGGTTTTTGGTTGACGTGGGGTTTAATCTGTGGAAAGTGTTCCTGACGTGGAAGCCAAATGACAGCTAGTCCAGGTAGAGTTTCCTTAGCCTGGCAGAGAGACACTTGTCAAGCTAGCTCCGTGTTGCCACTTGTGAAGTGATTGAATCCTTGCTGTGACTAAGTAGCCGCTCTTTCCTTATTCGGTGCAAAATATCTTGAGCTCTGTAGCTACCAGGTCCCTCGTACTTTCTCTCACACAGATTTTTTTCATTGTCATATGATTATAGTTTTTAATATGCTTGCACACACGTCATTCTAGAGCCTTGATGTGGACACCACCGGTTAGCTGCTAGCAACGTTTCATATTTTGTAGACGCATCGTGCAGATAGACTGACCAGCTTATCAATGGTTTAGAACATGGTGAATCCTTCCTGAATTCAGTGCACGCATCCTGCTGCAGATGCTGATGAATTAGAGTGCAACGGAAGTACAACAGCAGACGGGGGGGTTAGAGGAGGAAGCAGGTGCTGCTGGCACGTCGTGGGCCTTTCTGCCAGGCCCCAGTGGTATTGGTGCTAGTACCCAAGAGGATCACCAGTGAGAACAATGAATGATAAGCAATGTAACGGTGTTTCTTGATCAGGGAAAATGCAATACATTGAAAAATTATTTAAATGGTGCCCCCCTGCAAAGGTGAGAAGCTGGTTCTCTTTCAGCAGCTCCAGGGTTTTCCTCTTGAACCCTGGACTACAGGAGCCTTTGGCTCTTTGTTCAGCGTGACAGAAGGTCTGCAGGGCCCCCTTCACATCCGGAAGTCCCCATGGTGGCAGTGGCAGTGTCAACCGCTCTTCCTTCACGTGCAAAGTGGGTACTTTGGCCATTACCTTTAATTCCCATGTTTCTCAGGTGCTGCTGACCCAGCTGTCACTGGGAAAGCACGTGGTCCAGAAAAAAGGATTTGAAATCTCAGAGGAAACCATTAGAGCAGGAGCTCCTCTCTCTAAATAATTGAAGTTGGAGAAATGGTCTGTGTGTGATCACACCAAGGGGTAAAGGTGAATGCTCGATTATGCTGCAGACCTGGGAGTCTGTCCCTTTCTGTCATGGGCATTTCACGGCTCCTCTTGCTCTCCTGTGATGTTCTGTGATGTTTTACATTAATATGCTATCAGGACAAGTGGCTGAGCAAGCTACACTGTCCTCAACCTTAGGCTCGTTCAGCTTTCTCCCTGTGACATTCATCTAGTCTTAAATGACAGAAATTCCAAGCAGAAGGCATTCAAGAATCTCTTAATTAATTTCTGAGGCCACTCTTCATACTGTGCATGTCAAAATACGTGCCTTTGGACTGAACAGGCTTGAGTGGAGCCATTGCTTTCAGTGGCTGCTTCAGTGACAACAAAGCAGGCCGCTGGGCACCAAAGCTCTCCTCCATTTTGCAAAATCCACCCAGCATCCAGAAATCTTTCCGTCCAAGGACAGATCCCTGTGGTACCAAAATCAGCGGTGCTTGATTTACCTGCAGATCGCTCAGGTCCCTCTCTAATCTCTCAGGTTTTCCCCCCTGAAGAGTAAACAAGAGAACTCAATTTTCATGCAGGGCAAAGGTTGGTGACCAACCGTTTTATTCAGGAGGGATCTTCAGTGCCCGTTAAAAGAGAAAAGAAAAATCTTAATTCTGCCCGAGACACTCAGAAGTCTGTCCTGGCTGCTCCCTTCCCATTTTTATAGGTACATCAAGAATTGCAAATGACCCAAGTTGCAGCATACAGCACGGTTGCAAAGGATCTGCGTTTCCCCCAGTTCTGCCCATGGTCAGATGGTCCCACGGACTTCTCTGCTGCCCCTCTTCTTCACACATCCTTCCTGTAGGTTTTTCTGGGCCCATCTTGTGAGGGACAGTGTGCTTGACTTTTTCTGGCTATGTTTTCTGACGCTAAATTAAAGAGTGCGCTCTGCCAACTCCTGGGTTCGAATTTAAAATATCTTCATCACCGTTTATAATGTGTTACCGCGGCGTAACTAGACTAACACGCTGCACACGTGGAGCTGCTGAAGCTGTCCCTCTTAGCAACACGGGTACTGCAAAGTACTTGATGCACGGCGTGCGTTTAAAATTGTTGTCAGGAATTGATCCTTGTCAAAATGAAGTTCTTCACCTCCCTGCAGCCCTAGGATCTCTGAGCAAGGTCCTGATCATTGTCAGTGTGTATGTAAGGAGTCAGTCTGTGCATACCTGGGCAACCAGCTCATTAGAGCCCTTCTTGTGGCTACAATTAGCTGTATGAGCAGACACTGCCATCTCTCCTGGCTCTCAGCTTGACGATCAACAGAGACAAATCCAAGTCGTCATCAGTACAGTGAGCAGTAACGAGATGTTCACATCAGAGGAGGTACAGCCTCCTACAGACTCATCAAGCAGGACAACTCTGTGTGACACGTGCGGAGTTAATATTAGTGCACGTTACAAGCAAATGCCCCGACAAGGTCCGTACGGCGAGCAGAACGCTTTCTGAAATGGGTGGTGAGACCAGATGAATGACAAGAAAACTGCGCCCTTACCACAAAGCCTTTCCAGATTCATTCTCTTCTCTTGTTGCCAAGTTTTGAGGAACAGCTCTGTGTGTGTGTCTGGCGTGGGGGGGAAGTGGGCGCTGGGTTGAGGTCTCGTTGCTTAAAGTGAACTGGTAAGTCATGGTAAGTCTGGAGGTCGTTTTTACTTGCCTGAGCATAGCAAATCCAAATAAAGTCAAGTCGCAGATTGAGCACAGCAGGGCAGCAGCTCAAGGCAGGGTTGGGAGGCCCAGCATTTGTACGATCTTTCCCACCAAGCTGTGCTGCTCAGTTCACAGTCATCACGTACCAGCTACCAGATCTTGGGAACAGGTGTCTTCGGGGTGGACATAAACCACCACCCTTCTTTGGGCAGGACGCAAGCGAGAGTAGCAGCTAGTTGTCACCATGTTGCCTCCCTGCATCGAGGAAAACAGCAGTTCTCTGGATGTGTGAAGCTACGACCTGAGACTCCTACGTTAGTTCTTGTGACTTCTGCGTAGGGAGCAGTGCTGGCAGTGAGCACAGAGAGGACAGCTGCTTCCTTGGCTTCTAAAGGAGAGGAGAATGTGCAACTCAGCATGTACCCAGCAGAGTTTTAAATCTCTCTTGATGCTTTGGCTGCTCTTCGTCGGGTCTTTTTTTGTTGCAAGGGAGAGGAGAGATGTGGGATTTGTTTAGTAGGGCAAGAAGGGCTTAAGGCTACTTTGTGTACTAAGAGTAAAGACGATTTGTGGTCTCTCGATTGTTACAAACAGAAAAAGTTATTAAGTAACAAGATCCTGAGGTTGATGCGTGGGTAATAAAGACAACCATTTATGATAAAGATAACAGAACATATACTGGTGCTCGTGAGATGTGAGCTTCTGCCCATCATTAGCTGCTTTGGTGCCCTTAAAACGAACATCATTCTATTGCCAATTAATCTCTACAGAGCACTGAGTTTCCACATTGCTGCGCTGGGAATTTTGGCATCTAGCGAACGCCATCAGACTGAGCCTAAACAAACGACTCCGTGTTTCACCAAAAAGGGCTGTGTGGGACAGCCTGCGTTTAATTTCTTTCTTTTAATCAACGTCCCGGGCTGAATTGCCCGTTACGGGGCAGCTGCAGCCCGTTATTTACTCCGCGGTAAATCTTTCTCTTTTCCTCTGACAAAACAACAGGTATTGCATTCCTGCTGCGGAGGAGAACAAACTTGATGATGTGGTACATACCCTGCTGCAAGCCAATGGCACTCCAGGGCTGGAAATGCTTGAAAGTAATGTAATGGTAGGTTAACACCGCGAGAAGCTTTCCCCTTTGGGAGCCCAGGGCTGCTTTGGGGGGGATTTATTTTGGTTTTGTCTTACACTACAGTGAGGCAGAGGCTGTTGTTAAAATCTGGCTGCTTTCTGCTCGCTGTGTTTACCCACATGGCGTTTTTGTAACAAGGCTCGCGTGTTAAAAGAAAAATAAACGTGACAGTGCAATAAATGTCCCTTTTTAATCCTGTCCAGAATGTATTTAGCCTCACAAAGGGAGCGTTTTGTAATCAGTTAATCAGCCACGATTGACATTTTATGATGCCAGCATGGATGGATGTGCAAAGCCTAATACTTCAAAGGATTTCAAAGTATTTTTGGCTCCCTTGTTTATTTTGTGGGTGACAATTTCCCTTTAGTGCATTTAAGCATAAATCTGGGAGCCCACACCAAGAAACCCCTCCCTGAGCCTTCCGTGTTAACGTCTCAAGCGGAAGTGCAGCAGCAAAGTGGATTCAATGCCAAGTCTGAAATGTCTCGATGGAAAAGCAAATGGCCTGCCTTACTTCCTGCAGCAGTAGACAGGATTGTCGGGAGGCTTTGTGTTCGAGATCGCTTGGCAAGAGACAGTTTAGAGCCACTTCTGTTTTCTCCCTCCCAATGCTGAGCTTCAGCATGTGCAGAAGGCAGGAGGGAAAGCATAGAATCAGGTTGGAGAAGACCTCTAGGATCATCAAGTCCAACCTTCATCCCAACATCTCCCTGACCCCTAGACCATGTCTCGGAGTGCCCCATCTGCTCGTTTTTTGAACACCTCCAGGGACGGTGACTCCACCACCTCCCTGGGCAGCCTGTTCCAGCAGTGCAGATATTGCTGAGCTTTCAGCAGCGCGCGGCTTTTCTCCACAAGAAGTAGCGTGGGACAGTACCCAGGGATCTTAACTATTAAAAGAAAGTTCTGATGTATTGTTTTCTCTCTTTTTTTGTTGTGTTTTGCTTTTACGTCTTTCTAGATCTCCCCAGAAATCTTGTGCAAGGAGGGGATCAGGGTGCACCGTACTGTACAGCAGAGCGGGCAGTTTGTGGTCTGTTTTCCTGGATCCTTTGTGTCTAAAGTGTGTTGTGGCTATAGTGTTTCTGAATCCGTGCACTTTGCTACCACCCAGTGGACAAGTATGGGGTTTAAAACAGCCAAGGTAAGTTGAGAAAAGGAGTTAAAATGGATTCATGGCCCTGCCACCTAAAACAACAGCAAGCCAGACATTCCGGGATTGATAGCATTGTGAGACTAGTACAACTACGTCTGGTTTTGTGGACTGTTCAATAAAAAAAGAAAGGAAAAAGTTCTGCAAGGCATAAGACGATCGAGTGTTTTCAGAAAAGCAACCGAGTTGTTAATCGATGGCTAAAAACTGCTGTGTATTTGAATAATTCAAAGATTGTTACGCCTGCAGACCGGTTTGTGAGGAAGCTTTTCAAAAATCCCTTCAGAGCTAATGATAATGTATCGTATTATGCTTACTAATGTGGGGGTTTGTTTTTTTTAAGTGATGTTTTCTAGAACCATTAGAATCTCAGGTGCAAATATCTGAATAACTGTGCTTGGTAGCTCCTATGATAGGCAGAGTCAGTTAATACTCAGAGCTGTACTGCTTGTCTTTCTCTGCCCCTTCGTTCAGGAAAAGCTGTTGATCAGGGCGATTTCAATCTTAACTTGAAAATCCTTAGGTTCACTGACCAGCCCATCTGATAGCAAGGCGTAAATAAAAACCCCTTCCCATCCCCTTTCCACACAACTAACCGAGGCAGTTTGCCTGCAGAAACAAACAGGTGAATTGTCCAGTCTTTGAGATTTTGGCTACGTTTCTGTGTTCTTGGACAAGGAATACGTGTGATTAATTGTGTTCCCGGCCTCCTCAAATACACTGTGGGTTGCAGATGCTATTCTGGTAGCGTTTTATAGCCGAGACTCTAGGAAATGATCCTTTACAGCTTCAGAGCAAGTGGTTAGTAAATAATTAAATGTACTCTGTCCATCGTTAGGATTTGGTTCTTTAGGGTTAATGGAACCCTTCCAGCCTGGTTATACTAATTGTATATTAACTTAGTTTGAAATAAAAGGTTATTTTATTACAGATTTATTTGGGGGGAAGGTGGGAATTGTATATGTGTGTAGGTAAGGAATGAGAATCCGGAGCTAACCTTTTCTGTCGGAAGGTACGCGGTTTTATTAACGCCATCCGCTGTATTTATCGCTCTGCTGAACACTTGTTTGACGTTGTGAAAATGCCACTCCTGTAAGAGACAGAAATCACTATGCAGCAATTAAAAAGCTCCTCTTGGTGCCTCAAATTCTGAAGAACAGTTTTCTTTTGATTAATTTTTAAGAGCTTTGCACTGGGTAAATATAAGCTGGCTGCAAATCCAGCAGATTGCAACCTATGGTAACCTGCCTTGGAAACTGAAGTCACAGCTCTCACAAACTTTACAAGAACCACAGATACGTGTTTATATCAAAATAATTCTGGAAACACCTCCTGCGTTGTTCTTTTCTGTCTTCCTTTTCTTTCTTTTTTTTTTTTTCTCCTTTCCTCTCTTCTTTCCCCAAACGATCCCGTGTTCTGAACTCTCTTAAATTCTGGAAATTCTCCCTTGGTTCCTTCACTTTGACAAGGCACTTTGCCATTTTCAAAGGCTGGCCGGGAATGTGCTTTTCAGAGGTTGTGAGATGTTCTGTGTCGCGAGCAAGATTCCCCTTGTTGGACTGTTACTGAACTCTCTGACAAACAACGGTACCTTCCTGTCTGTCTGTTCTCCACAGCAATATTGACAGTTTTCAGCTGTTTGATACCTTAACTTTGTTTTCTGTGATACTGTGACCTGATTTTTTTTTTTAGAGTGATGCTCTTTATATTACTATATTACTGTTTCACTTCTGTACTGAATGAATGCTCAAATCTCCTTTAATATATGGAAAAATGAAATTCTGCATCTGAAATTGCCTTGATTTTAGTTTGGAGTTGGGGTAACGGTTGGAATAAGACAGTTTGTATAATGCCCGTGTAAAGGGACAGGTTTCGCCTAAACCATACGTGGAACCAGGTTGCTGGCTTTGAAAAAATGCCCTGAGAGCTCTTGAAATTTGAAGCAAAGGGTGAGGAGAAGGTTTACACGTGTGGTGGAAGAGTTTGTGTTTGGAATGGTAAAGGGGTAACTCTGCATGCTCGAATAAGGCACTGGGAAAAGTCAGTGAAACTCATTTAGGAACAGGAAAACAGAATATTGGACTTAATGAATGCCTTCTGGTCTAGAGGGTTGGAAACGAGAAGGAAGGTCTGGTTTTGGAGGAGGGCTTCGGTGCTACAGGGCCTACCAGAAATTTGGTGGAAAGAAGAGACTCGGCCGGTACCGTAACGCAAGAGGCAGGCGTACTTAGGCGAGACGGAGTGAGCCGTCCAGGTGGAGCAGCGTTTGCTGCCCGCAGGAGAGCTTAGGGTCAAACAAGCCAGGATTCACTCTGTCACCAGTGACAGAATCCCTGCGCACTGGTCTTCCCAGCCTCAACAGCGAAAGCGGGGCATTAGCACGTGCTCCTGACTGCCGGCCGAGATGCTGGCAGGGGCTTTATGTGCATCTCCCTCAGGTTTTAGCTTGGGGGAGGAGTGTTCCTTTAAAACGCCACACAGTTCTCTCTCCTCGGATCCTATCACAGAGCTGTCTTAGCGGACTGGGTTGCAGCGCAACCAGAAGCGCAATCCAAAAGTGCACCTGATGTCCTCCCAACACCAGTGGCCGTACGGCCACGGGACCAGGCTGGACGGCTCTGAAGTAGCCGTTGGCTTTACACACACGCATCCCAAGGATGTTTGGGTGCTCAGTATCAGCTGTCGCTCTGCACATCCACTCCTGCTTCGCCACGCTGGATGGTGTGCAGACATGGCCTGGGTCACGAGAGGAGGTGAGGAGAGCTGTGAGGACAGGACGTAGGATGGTGATGGGACATGCTGGGATCCTCCCCGTCACGAGGACAGTGGTGTGTGATGCCAGAACTGAAACAGCTCCAGGGAGCAGCAACTCAGGAAATCCACACGAGGAGAAGAAACTGTTGTCTCGCTTCTCAGCACTGGTGGAGCCCAGTTCAGGTCATCGTCACGGAAGAGCCGTGCTGTGACGGTGAGCAGAGATTAGAACCTTGCAAGAGCAGTAAAAAGCAAAATCTCCACTCCTGTGGTGTTTCATTTCAAAAGACAGCCTCACGTAAAACCAAGGAAGCTTGTGAAATGGTGAATGCAGAAAGAAGGGTTAAGTGCTTGCGTGCGGCACACAGATTGTTTAAAGATGCCGTGTTAGAGGCTCACGACACGTGCATTGCCTAGAAAAAAATATTCAGAAGGCAGACCCCCACTAAACTTAAACACTAGGAGAAAGGAGTCTGTTTGAAATGAGACCAAAAAATCCCTTTTGTGTACAGAAGATGAAAATGTAAATAAACCCACTCTAGCAAGACGCATGTGAGTAATACACACATGCAGACCAAAAAGAGATCTCAAAGAATAACTTCCTAAAGGCCAAAGGAAAAAAAAAAAAGAAAAGAGTGAGACCAGGGCAACCAACGTGGCTTTTGCAGCGAGGTGTTGGCCTCCAGGCCTTCAAACATTTGGAAGGTTGGATGGACAAAAGAGATCCAGTTGACAGAGTCCTTGAGCATTTCTGGAAGACTTTTGGTGAGGTTCCTTAGAAAAGGCTCTTAAAGTGTTGAGTTGAGAGGGAAGGTTTACACGGTGAAGAAAAGCTGATTTAAAGAGGAGGAGAGGATGGGAACACATGGTCAGTTTTTATCGTGGAGGGAGATCTCTTTCTGTGCTCCTCAGGAATTTGTACTAAGACCAGTACAGTCAAATTTATCCATAAATAACCTAGAAAGGGAATTGAGTAGCAGAAATAATCCTTCATACTGAGGATATTAAATGGTAACGACAACCAGAACTAAAGCTGTGAGGTGTTACAGAAAGATCTCATGATACTGAGTGATCTGAGTAAGAAAACGGGTTGATAAATTTTAAATGACTCAGGAATAAAAAATAATCTCTGCAATGAAACTTCTACCACTCCTACAAGCACAGCTGTTCTGACCCAGCAGAACCTTCTGAAGAACACTTTGCGTACCCGTCACCCTCTTTAGAACGCTTTTTGGTCAGCAAAGGTCACTAATCCATTTGGTGATCTGTATTAATCGCTTCAATGCATGCCATCAGTGCTATGAAAAACTATTAATTTCATGATCTATTGTTCTGATAAAAGAAATGCTGAGAGCACGTAACGCGGGTTACAAACCAGGGTGAAAAGTATTTACGGTTCAAGATAAATGTTTGGTTTTGTTTGTGACGAGTACGTATTTGGGGGGGCTTAACTCTTGACCAAAAGAGCACCTGCACGTTACGCTCCAGGGTTAGCGTCAGCTGAAACTTCTCAGATGTTCTACAAACCAAAATGTACCTCTTCAGACACTGGGAAAACTCTAGGCTTTTGCTAAGTGCAGAGTAAATCAAGGCATTTGTCTACGTGTGAGTTCCCAAAAGGGCTGAAGTGAATTCAGCGAAGCACGTGGGCTTTCCTCTGAGAGGTCTGCGCTCATTTCAGTGTGACGTCAGGTGCTGGATGCAAGTTAGGAACAGAAACACTTTAATGTATAGAAATCTCTTTTGGTTGTTTTAAAGGGCTACTTTTTGCTACATCAGATTAATTCTAGGTGACTTTTTATTTTTCCAATTTGCTCGAGAACTAATTTGGCGATTTCTGTCCCAGGAAATGAAGAGACGACGTATAGCCAAACCATTCTCCATGGAAAAGTTGCTTTATCAGATTGCAACCGCAGAAGCAAAAAAGGAGAACGGACCGACTCTGAGTACGATATCATCACTTCTTGGAGAGCTCAGGTAACGAATTGGGGGCTTGTCGTACCTATTTTGTTTCCATTGACAGACTCCAGAGGGGGATGACGTAAGTAACCCTTTCAGGCACGTGCCTTTCACCTACTTAACCAAGCCAAAGCCCAGCCAGCAAACTCGAAGGCAGCCACACGTGGAAGAAGCAGTTTCCTTGGCTGTATCTGATGGGAGAGTGCCCACGGTTAGGATGTCTTACGCTAAGAATTCCCTACTTTGGGCACTGTCAAAGAATTAAAACTACAGTTTGCCTTGGGTTTTTGTTTTGTTGATTCTTGGGGCTGAGAGTCAAGATTTCCTGAGCTCCGTGGTGCCAAGCGGTTGAATACCTTTCTGCACTTTTTCAACCTCTTGGCATCAGTAGCTGCTGTCAGTCTGTGTCTGTCATGGGTTGTGCACCAGGAACTCTTGTCTTCAGCATCAAGATCGTTGTACTGCAGCTGTAGAAGGTGCTTTGTCTACAGAAAGTTGTCTTGATTTAAACCTCTGAATGCTTGCAGTGCATCGGTGCCAACGCATCTTGCATTAGAACTTGAGCATTTTAAAGGAAAATAATTTCACACTCCCTTTTTCTCTCCAGTATTAAGGAAACGTGTTTAGGGTTTCTCTAAGAAAAGATAGGTAAAAAAAGAAAATACAATGTTGCCTGGCTTCCTGTGTAATGATCTTCTCTTTTGTTCCCCACCATGTAGTTGCTACCTATCTTTCAAGTTTGTGACAACTGGTACTCGAGATGTCAAGAAAGTTTTGATGAATGGAGTCTACAAACTGTATTTAACTAACTATAGCATGTTCATTTGGAAAATTTCCAGTGACATATTGAAGGGGAAAGCAGCTCATGTGTTGTTTTAGTGTTCAGAAAGCAATGCAAAGAGGTGTGCTGACTGCTGTACCTGCAGCTCCTTCCCCTGTGGGAATAAATCACTTCCAAGTGCCTTTTTTTTTTTTTTTTTTTCTTTTTTCTTTTTTTTTTTTTCCCTTGAAGAGGAAAAGTCTGCAAGTGTGAAAGGTGAAACAGAAATGTTGGTGCCTGCTGTTAGACCATCACCTTGACCTCTATCAGAGTGGTTCTCAAACTTGTTCTCATGCTTAGGTTGGAATTCTCTGGAGGATATCGGTCCTTCCTGTGGCTGCTTATGTAAAACCAAATCCCAAACAACACAATGTGACAAAAACCCACCAAAGCGGAGCACTGCACCGTATTTTTTTTTCCCCCCTTTGTTTTGTTTTGCTTGTTTGTTCTGTGTCTTTTGCTGCCTCCTCTCCTGACCTGCCTTGGTTGCTCAGTTTGCCCGTGCCATGTGCTTAGCTTGGCTCTCCACCCATCTTCAGCTGTGTCTGGGGGTGAGCTTTTTTATCCTCCCCTTCCATCTGCTCCGCTCACTCCACACTTGCTGTCTCCCACTCAGCTCCAACCCGACCTGCTCTCCTAATGCTGTCTAGTTCAGCATGGGGAGCCTCCGCTGTGCAGATGCCGTGGGTGAAGGGCAACCGGAGGGCTTAGTCTTTAATCTTAGTCGACATCTCCGTCTTTTTCCCCCGGGTTTACAACAAGATCTTCGTCTTTTGGCACAATCACTTGCCCTGCTTCCCCCTTCCTGCCTCTGAAGCACCTTATGGCAGCAGATCTTTGGTTCTTGGTTCATCTCTGCCTCCTGATGAAGGAAGGTGGCTATGCTACTCCTGACAGCAACGGCTCCTCCTCCTCAAGGTGGCTTTTGGCAACTTCAAGCAGTGACGCTCATGTTAGCCACATCTCCCACCTCCACGTGGCCCCGAGCAACCGTCGACTTCCAGGAAGCACTCGGCAGTCCCAGTTCTCTGCGGAGCAGTTTGAGAACCACTGGCTTGATACAGTGGTCGCTGTTAAAATCCAGAGACAGCTTTTGCAACCAGGCAGCGTTTCTGTGCTGCTGGCTGTCTCACCATGCGTAGGGAACGGCACCAACCTCCACCAACACTCAGGGCTTTGCTGTGTGGAGCTAAGGTCTCAGTGATGGTCGCGGTACAAGGGTGACTATACGTGGCTTTGTGGTGGTGTGGGGCGATGCCCATGTCTAATTGCATCAAACGTTCACAGGGACACGGAGCTGAGGCAGCGGCGGCAGCTTTACGAAGCAGGTCTCCATTCTTCAGCGCGCTATGGTAGCCACGACAGCAGCAGCACGGGGATGGATGGAAAGAAAAAGCCTCGAAAGTGGTTGCAGTTAGAAACGTCGGAGAGGAGGTGCCAGATTTGTCAGCACCTCTGCTACCTTTCCATGGTGAGTACAACCCTTTGCCGCTGCTGGGCGACTGTCCCCCCTGGTCTAACGGGGCTGTAAGCCCTTGAGGGACAGCACGAGGCTTCAGAGTCATCTTCTGCACGCCGCGCAAGACAGGGAGATGTTTTGTGTCAGAATATTTATCGCCTGGGGCAGTGGTGACAGAAGACAACGGTTAGCGTCAGTTAGCATCAGTTAGCTTCCTGCCCCTGTAAGGAAGGGATGAGCGAGTCGCTGAGCTGCTCCCGGACACCCGTGAGCACGTCCACACCACACGGGGAGGGGTAAGAAGGATACGGGCGGGTTGCCAGCAGGGGTAAGTGGCGGCAGAACAGCCCTCGGGATGCACTGGCAGCTCAGGTACAGGCCGCGGGCCTCCCGCGTGCAGCTACCGCCCGTGCTGCGACAACTTCCCCGCGAGCCAGACTGCAGGGGAGGTGTGTCCTACCTGCCAGGCTAAGCTGCTGCTTCCGACCTGGCTGCTCAAAACCAGACATCACGCCCATAAACTTTCTCTTTCTTTAGAAGTTTGAAGGTTTGCTCACCGCTGCGGTGGCACGGTCAGGTTTTAGCTGTATGCACAACACCTAGAAATACAAAAATGGCATGAAAAATAGCAAAAGGCCCTCCCACAACCTGAACTGCCACTGAATGTCACGAGCAGGTATTTAAAGAAATACAATCCAGTGCATGTAAGGCCGTATTCAGTCCTTTTTGCTGTCGTTTTGGGGGGGTTTTGGTTAGAAAGTGTAGGGTTTTGATGGAAGTACAATGGTTGAATGATCAGAAGTAGCCGTTTCCCTCCCTAGATTACAAGATGCTGAGTTTATACCCATCTTAAACCGCTGTTTAAGCAGGACTAGTTTGAAGTAACTTTAAAAACACTTTTTTTAAAAAAAACCAACCAACCAAATCCTCTGATTTGCGGTCCGTTTGCTCTGAAGTGAGTGTAACCAAGGGAAGGACTCTTCCTCCTTGCTCTGAACAGTGGGAAGGGACAAGAAGTCAGCTTAGTTGTCAGAGTCCAGGCTGAACGAGGGCCTGGCTGGAAGCCAGCTGAGCAAACGGGACCTCAGCTGAATGAGCCCAGAGGAATCCAGTGGCCAAGCTTCTGGTTTTTATCCTTATTTGAGACAGCATTTAATGGGAAATGGCTGCTTTTGGGAAAGCTTTTTATATATCTATATCTATTTGGACATACATATTAGATATCAAAGCTTTATGCATATATCATTATATATGCCTAAAGTCTCAATCGTTATTGAGACTTGGCTTTCATTACTATTGGTGGGGTTTTTAAAAATTGTATGTCTTTGCCAACATTAGCACTCAAAAAGGGATATGCACTTTCTTCTTCTTACACATCCCGAACCGGTTCCCAACGTGTAGCGCTTCTTGTTCCTGCCTCCTTCCACTACCCTGTAGTAAAATTCATTTTAATAGTTGAGGCGGCAATTCACCGCCGTGTGTACAACACGGCTACAACGTGGAGCTTACCCTGCTTCTCCCCTCCTGCCTCTGCATTTTTCTGTAGGTGGTACAGGAGAATGAAAACGTCGTCTTCTGCTTGGAGTGCGCCCTGCGGCATGTGGAAAAACAGAAGTCTTGTCGGGGCCTGAAGATGATGTACCGCTACGATGAGGTCTGTACCGCAGGGCTCTGGGAGGCTGCTGGGCTTTGGTACTGACAGCTTGGGACCAGACTAACGCTGCCTTTGGCTAAGACCTCAGGAGACCACGCTTGGGTTTCTCTGGTGTGGGAGGAAGGTGCTTTGTTACGAGCTACGTTAAAAGAAAGAGGGAAACGCGATGACAAAGATGAAACCTGAAGGATAACTGTGTGACTGTGGGTTACCGGGCAGAGAAGCCATGGAATGCTTTGGGATGCTGTAGAACATGAGGCTTGGGCTGGTTAATTTATGGTAACTTCAGTACTTTAGGATCACTTCTCTCTGCTGTTAACTCAGAGTTCATGCTGACTTACTCCAGTGCAGCCTGAACCTTCTTTAAGGCAAACTGCTTGTAGATGAGGGGTCTAGTAATGTTTTCACAGAAATGTGAGGATGAATGACTGCAGAACATCAAGCTGGTGATCTGGGTCTGTGCCTGGGGCCTGGGCTAAGCCACGCAATGCCCTTCACCAGCTCCATTTCTCCTCTGCCTCTGAGGGGAAGGGTGGAGAATACAGACTGGGGGAGCATTTTACTCTTAGCACAAACTGTGGATAGCAAAGTGGTGGAAGACATTGCAAAATCAGCTCTTAGAGGTCAGCGCTGGTACAAGTAGCTTTTTGAGATGGGCTTCTCAGCAGCTGTGTGCACATGGAGGTAAGGGGGAAAACCCACAAGGTCAAAAGGAAGCCTGGGGAAGATCATGCCCTTGCGGCTTGGTTTATAATCGTAGACTCTGTTCTGGTATCAGGTGCTGCAGATATAACCAAGTACAATCTACAAGGCCCAGAAGACAAACTGCCTTTGTAACGCGATAAACACCAAAGAGTTTCAGGAAGTTATTCAGAAATTTTAATGTATTTCTCTTACTCTTCAGATGATTCGGTCCCTTGCATCCTGTGTTTTTACAGATCTGTTAATTCTGTCGAGGTTTTCAAAGCCACTCTTGCCATCAGAATCACCTACAATAATTATTTTTGCTAGGTTTTATAATTACAAAGATCTTTTAGGCTGCACTGGAAAGGCAAGAAAACCTCTCCTTGGGTACTGGATGATGACGATGATTTCTGTGACAGCTTTTTTTCATTTGACAAAGTTTCTACGTTTCTGAAAGCTCTGCACGCCTGGTTATTATTATAGAATTGGAGGGCTGCAGATGGGAAGAGAGAGAGAAAGCTGCGTGTCAACGTTAAATCTATTTAACTGTTAGGTAGACTTAATTAAGAAGCTGTTTCTTGCACAAAAATAACTTCTCAACGTTCTCACTAGGATGAGCCAGGCAGTTGAGAAAAAGCACCCCCCAGACTTCAGCAAATCCCCAAACACACTGGAACGAGGAGCAGCGTTGTGGCCGAGATCCTTCAGGTCCAAGGACTCCTGTCCCTTGCTGCTGATGGTGCCGGGGAGCGGCCTTGCCCTGTGCGTGGCGTCAGGGCACCTGGACACCCAGAGACCCTAAAAAGCATTAAAGTAGCATCCTGTAAGCAGTGACAGCAGGGCCACAAGGAAAAAAGTGGAATCTCTTTCTGGAATTTTAAAGAATATTTAGTAAATGATAAGCGCTGTTACTGCGGGTGTCAATTGGCGGCATTTTTAACTTTGTTCAGCAGCGGGTTTTAATTGGATCTGAGGAACGTTCCTGACCCTGGACCTTGCAGCCCAGCGTCTTTATTCTTAGTGGCCAGAGCTCAGACATTTCTAGTTCTGCTGCTACTGCCTTTAAATCTGGAGGTGGGGAAGCTTCAGCATGGGCAGTTCGGACAATTACACAGAACTTCTTACGAACCTCCTGCCTGTGAATAAGTAGGATATGAGCAAAGCTTCTGCAGAGTTTGTAAAGAAAGACATGGGTTTATTTTTGCCCCCCCGTCAGGGGCTTTCGGTCAAAAAGGCAGCACAACGTCTGTGCCCGTCAGTGACTGGAGAAAGAGCAGGTGCTAATTTGTGGTTTGTTTTTCCCACCTCTTCAACAGGAACAAATCATCAGCCTGGTCAATCAAATCTGTGGAAAAGTATCTGGTAAAAACGGCAGCATTGAGAACTGTATCAGCAAGCCTACACCAAAAAGAGGACCTCGGAAGAGAGCGACAGTTGACGTGCCATCATCTAGGCTTTCATCCTCCAGTTCATCCAAAAGTGCTTCAAGTTAATCCTGAAGATGCCAACACTCTCATTTTGTCAATTTATATATATTTTTTGTAATTATTATACCATAGTTTGGAGTACTTGCTGTAGAATACAAGCTGTCTTTGCACTAGCTCTAAAGAAGATTTTCTTCTGGTTTTAGAGAACTAATTTTGTTTTAGCATTAAACTGTTGAATTTTTTTTTTGTACTTAGACTAGATAGATACAGCAGTCTGATTTTTTTAAACTGCCGTATGTTCACTGTTTTAAAACCGGCAAGGGGCTGATAAAATATTAATTTGTATTGTCCCTATGGCTGAAAAAAATAAAAAAAAAAGCCTTTTTGGTAACTGTGAAAAAAAGGCTTTTAACCCATTTTTTGAATAGGTTAAAGTTTGATGTGTTTTCTAATTTGTTCTCCAGTCATGTGAGCAGATTTTTTCTAGAGAGAAAAGGGATAGGAGACAAAAACTTGAAAGAAAATTGCTTTACTTTGGCTGTCTTTTATTCTGTCACGGCAAGATGAGTTTTGTAATTTTTTAAATTGGAGAATACACACTTTCTTTGGGAGGTTTTGGCAGCTGAAGACGGACTTTGTTTCCTAACTGTAGGCAAAAGGAGGAGATTTGGAGTATGTTCTCTTTTACCAGCACATCACTATGCATCTGTTTTGAGGGGAAAAAAAATAAAAAATTTAAAAAAAAAAAAAAAAGGAGGAAAAAAAAAGACTGCCTGCCTTGAGGAGTCACGTGAGGGAAAACTGTGCCTGATTTCATTAGGAAATCCATTCTGTTATTTTTTGGTGCTGTTGGCTACTTTATCAAAAACCCTTCAATAGCATCCTTTAAAAAAAAAAAAAAAAGAAAAAAAAGAAAAGAAAAAAGTGATTGAAGCCATAAGTGCTTCTTTTGTCATAGACGTGCAATCTTTCTAACATTCCATTTCCATTCCACTGCTGTTTTTCACACCTTTACACAGTCAAGCATTAATTTTTGTTTTGAATTTGTTTCATTATATGATCACATTTAGAGCCACTAGCAGGTCTGCGTATTTCTTTTGAATGTGAAAATGCATTTGCTTACATCTTGTCTATTTTTTTTTTTTTCTCTTCATGTTGTAACAAAAGAAAAGAAAAGAAAAAAAAAATTCACACCTTTTGTACATATGCCTGTAAATTTTTTTAAATACTTGAGCCTTTTCTTGGGGTGGGGGGAGGGATGGCGAGGAGACAAGATGAAGAAAAGCCTTACGTTGTTTCACTTTCTTCATCGGTTGGATTGGATGCTTACAGGGTTTTTCTTGTAACATTTATAAGTGCTGCTTACATCACTGAACAACAACAAAAAATAATAATGGAGTAGCTGTTGCCCTTTTCTGGTTGCGTGTACAGTATGTGTGGAATAAAAAAGGGAAAATGTTTTCACAACCTGTTTTGTTTCGTAATTGAATTCAACGATACCGTAGCTACCCATATTGCACTGAGCTTGCCAGTGGTGACTGTCAGGAAAGTCCTATAATACAATTTGTTGGTTGTTGTTGCAGAAGACTGAACTGTTTTGGAATATTTAACAATAACATAAACAGAGTCAAGTGTTTTCAAATGTGGTTGTCTGGTTTTTATGGCCTTGCTGTGTACTTTTCCCTCTTGACAGTAAACTTCTGACTATGGCTTACAGTTTGACATTTAATTTATTAGCGCTGCTCTGCTCTCTTTCCTTGTAAGGAAAGACTTCATGTTGTTTATTGCCAGTTTTTTGTTTACTTTCCAGGTTTGTACTACGAGGTTTAATAAAAAAACAAAACTTTTTTGGACATTTTGTCTGTCTTCTGGAAAGCGAGTGAGTCAAGTCAGCTCCTTCAAGAAAAACTTCTTTCAACAGATGGATGCCTCATTAAATACTAAATATCTCATGGTAGGTAGCGAGCTTCTAGCTTCCATTTCCCAGAGAGGGGTCAGGAAGCACCTGGTCAGGTAGCGGGAGAGAAGAGTGAATCCTTAGGGAAACCGGCCGCTTCCCAGCTGGCGAGCAGCGGGAGGTGCCTCGTTCCCGAGCGTTTGCTCTGCCAGGACAGGTCTTTGGAAGGGATCTGCCTCCCAGCTCAGCCTTTTACTTACGCTGTTTCTGATTACATTCCTTCCCTCTGTGCGCGAAGAGCAGGAGCCAGGAGCCTTCTCCAAGGAGAGCAGATCCCTGCAAACAGAGTGCGAGACTTGACAAGAAACAGCTGTTAGACGTGGTCAGACCTCACTTCTGGAGAGAAAAACGACTGCAGGAAAAAAAAAAAATGGCAGTGAGAGGATGACGACCCTAGGTCCTAAGGTTTATAAAATGTAAGCACTTAATTTATAATTCATTCAGGTTTATTTCCCTTAAATTGCTGGCTTGCACCCCCGTGCTCAAACAGATGTTGCCAGGGAAAAGTAAATTACACTGGTGCCCAGTAGAAATAACCATTTTTTACCTGCTTGCGGAATTAGGCTCCTCTGTTCGCTGCCAGGGATAAAATATTTGGGTAATCAAGTAAAAGACATGCTTGGGATAGAAATACTTTATTTTTATCTTGAAAGAGGAGTAAGTTTATACAATGCTAAGATACCTGCTCCATGAGGAGTGTAACATTTCAATAGGCATCTCTCCTCCTTTTCAGTTTCTGGGGTTTTTTTTTTTCCTTAACACCTATAATAACTAAGTTGGTCCTGGATAAGAAGTGTGAGCGAGTAGGCGCTGCTGCGTTAGTAGACAAAGGCAGTAGGCAGACAGTAGGTAGTAAAGAGTAGAAAAGAACTTTTCATTTTGGTTTGGATCCTAAATCTTCAGTTGCAGCAGCTGAAAACATGCAAGGAACAATTCGGGTTCAGCATTACACATCAAGTCTACGTATTTCAGCCATTTAAAGGTTAGTGGTCAAAGTAAGTTGTCTCTTTGCCCTTAAATTCTCTTATACATAGTATATACAACAGTTTTACTGCTCCCCTGAGCCCCAAGACTACTGTTAAAGTGTGTGTGCTTTAGGCATTTTTTTTTAAATTTATTTTAAAAAAACCCCAACCTCCACACGACTGGCAATGTTGTAAAAAGGCAGTATTACTAAGTAAAAAGATCTGGCTGTTACGCTCGGTTAGGAAATCGTTACACAGGCAAGCTCTTCATTCACGTGTTCATTCATTCAGAAGTCATTCTTTAAAGGATATGGGTTTAAATTCAAATAGTTTGAGAGTCACTTTCGTCACTAACATCTGAAGCAGCCTTTCTTTCAGCTACAGCAGCAAGAGCAGTGTCCACTTGAACTTCCTCTTCGTCGGACTGAACAACTGGCGACTCCCCTTCGCTCGCGTCTTGGCTGGCGGAATCGGTGCAGGTCGAGGACAGCGAAGACAGTTTCTGCCGTAGTTCAGACTGGCTCGGCACCTGAAGACTTATCTCATTCACGTAGGTGTTGGAGTCAGGCCCTTGGAATTAGAAAAAGAACAAGAGCAGAAATCAAGCCGTGGCTCAGCAAGCGAGTGAGAGCTGCTTTCAGGCTCTTTGGAAAACACCATTTTTAAAAAAAGCCCTCCCAAAATGCAAAGCTGCCTTTTGGCTTGTCTGAAACTGGTCTCAGATACAAGCCCCGGGCTGGTTTTAATCTGTTTCTGCCAGTGTGTGTGTCTGCCCACCCCTCATTCTAGTATTGCTAACGCTTGAGCTCAAGTAAGGTGAGGTGGCAGGAGCATTATGTCCTGCCTCTGTTAAGGGACACGGCTGAGGTACAGCTTCCTGGGCAGCCACGAGCGCTTAATCCTCCTCACTCACGCTTTGGTGAAGGCCTCAGCACGTGCTGAGAAGTGACACCAGTTGGAAAATCCTCCAGCCAAAAATCTGTCCAACAGAACAACCAAAAAAACCCACCCAAACTTGGGTGAAGCTGTGTTTAAAAAGAACTGGGAGATAGGCGACAACAGTCATCTCCAGTTTTAACTACAAATCAAGGTGCAGAAGCAAAACAAATTCTTGGCCAGAGCATTAAGGAATTCCTCTGGTGAAGCTGCATCACAGCTCCAGTGCACGGGACCGGGCTTTTAAGACCGTGCTGCCTCCATATCCTATTTAAAAAGATGTCCAAGCAAGTTCAGCGTCGTCCTGTTTGCCTGCAGTTTGAGAGCTCAGCACAGTTATCTTAGATCCTCTTCTCTGGACACTTCCTGGCAGTAAGTAAGAAGGACAAATAGGAAAACTTCTAAACACTCTTTCTGTGTGATCTACCAACCAAAGCAGTTTGGTTTTTTTTTTTCCTTCTGTACTGTACCTAACAAGGTTTCTCCACAGGGCAACCAGCTTCAGCACTGAGTGAGCTTCGTAGAAAATATGCCTAAAAATCCTGTGGGATTTAATATAAAAAGGTTTCCAGAGGGTTGGGTGGAGGTGATCTGTTGACTACACCTTGCTGCTGGCAAAGCAGGTCCCGCTGCATTGCCCTGTGTCTGCTCTCCACAGACTTAAAAGTATCTGAGTTAAATTGTCACAAGCAAATGGTCCTCACAGCACCTGGAGGCAACAGCAGCTTGTCCTGCACGCTGCCAGGTGCACCAGCTGTTGCTCAGGCACAGTTCTTGCCCTAACTAGCTACAACTTTCAATCCTGGACCTGAACTCGGACAGCAGTGACACTGCTTTAGCCTCCCTGGGACCCAGGAACTCCAAGGGGGAAATGTGTCCTCAGTAGGTCTCCAGCTTCGACACAAGCTGATAAACATCTGGTACAACATCCACAACTCCGACAGCTGACCGACCTGCCTGGACTGGAAACCCCCTCTCTCTACAACCGGCCGTGTCAGTCCAGGATGTCTAGCGGGTCTACTGAGGTGCTTCCTCGGGTAGTAATTTGAATTTATACTGAACACACGTGATACTGGGAAGATATTTCTAAGGACACCTGCCTTGATGTTCTGCACACCAGCAGGCATTAGATTAATCTGCACAACACACACAGGAGGAGTTTTCTGGAGTGACGGAGGTGAGTAAATTTTTTGCTGCAACTTAACTATCATGAAATGTCGTAAAACCAGTGGCCCTAAGCAGCATTTATAGCGAGACAAATCTGAAAACGTTTGAACTGGAATATCACATTACCTGAGAGTGTACACCCATATATCGAATAAAATAGACATGCACTATCTGTACATACACTGTAATACTTGCAGCACAAAATACACGATGCTTTTTTCTTTTTTCCCCCAAAGACTATTAAAGTTTTATATCTATTTAGAAAAAGAAACCCCAACCACATCCATGAGTTTCTACACTTCCTTAGACATGAAGCTTCTTGGACCAACAGCTGCCAGAGACCCAGCAAAGGGAGAACAGCCCTAGATTCTGTAATTATTTGCCTGCTCAAACAATGATCAGCTTTAATAATGCACGAATTGGGTGCCTCCAAAACCAGCCTTTTGCATCGAGTTTTTGCAGTAAACCACAAAAACCTTTAGTAGCCGAGTGCGCCTTGACTATTTGCCGTAAGCTTTTTATGTGCACGGCAGGTAATAATCACCTTGACACAGGGAGGAAGAAAATTACCTCAGGATATTATTAAGGTTTTTTTTTTTCTTCATGTATCCCAAAATATAGGCTAGGATTTAAAGTGCGCTGTTTCTTCACTGTAAGTACTTCGATAAAAATATTTAAACCTGTATTTTCAAAAGAAGTCTAAGTTCATTTAAAGGAGCTTCGTCATCTCCCCCAAGGAAACTTATTTTGGCTCCTTTGGGAAAAGGCATTTTAGTACTAACCTAAGTTTTTAATTAAGAAAGCACACTTCCCTGGTGGATAAAGTACCCAGTATTAGCAATTTTCTTCTTTAAACAGATGCCTCCTCATGCTGCAACCTGCCAAATCATCAATCTGATTGTATTCATCAGAACGCATAAACAAAATTTTGGATTAAGCTTCCTTTAATCCAATTAAACTAACATTACTAGCAGCGAGAAGGCTGCATGGGAGAGCTGCAGTAACAGAATCACTGTTTAGAAGCTCGCAGAACGCTGTCGCGTTTCATAAACAGGGGCTGCTGTGTCGAACTGTGTCTCCAAGTATCTCCCACTGGAGATCTGGCACTCTACAACTGGTCTGAATTTACTTCAAAATGCCAAAAATCGTAGAAATTCTATTTCAAATTCTGGACAGATTCTAAGAAACCAGTCTTAAAAACCTAAGTACTGCAGACTTTCTGTTGATGTTTGTTAAAATGGTCGCTATTAGAGAAAAATGCACCTTAAAAGCAGTAGGTAAGACATCACCCGCCCGTACCGTGACACGTGAAGCTGTAGTAACGAGATGGAAAAAGAGACAGCCCAGAAACATCAAGTAGTTTTGTGGCCAGCTCTCTCGTAACTGCAACTACGCGTTCAGGTTTTGAAAACCACTAATGAAAAATAGTCAGGTTAGGTAAAGTGCAATGTTCTGTGAGGTAACATCGGCCATTACAAACCAGAGCCGTTCCGGGGGTTTATCACTTAGTCTCTAAGCACGCTGTCACTACTAGCATCGTACCCAGCATGGGAGAAAGCATATTATTGTCCTCGCCTCCTGAGTTTAGAAAGACATCGAGCGCTTCTTGGTCAGACATGTCCATTAGGTCCATCTGTTCCAGCATGTCCACGTTCACCTCCATGGAGGACATGCTTCCGATGGGTTCTGTAAGTAAAGACAAACGGACAATCAGCTACACGATGTTAGTACCTGTAAAGGCTTCGGGAGCTGCTCTGATGGGATGCGTTAGTAATAATTAAACCAGAAATGGAAGGAGCACATTCACAGGAGCTGCTCAGCAGTGATCTCAGCCCAAGTCCCAGAGCACCCTGTGCCGTCTTTGTTGGGAAACTAATGCCCGTTAATGGTTTTGTGAAACAAAATGTTTTTAGCAACAATATTTATAGCAATAGCAATGTCAGAAATACTCTAGGATGGGGCTACGGGGCAAAGATGGAAAATGCCCATTCTGTAACACTCCAATTCGCCCAACTACAAGTTTTTTTGGAGGAAAACATAAACATTTAAGCACACAATCACTGAAGGGACGTGAAAAATTCGGAGATCAGGATGTTAACAGGGAGCAGCCATTCTTCTTCCTCATTCCATCAGTCTAATAACTACCACTAGTACGTAAAACCCAGGCTGATGCCTACTATCTTCTCATAGCATGGGGGCTTAATGTTATTTACTACTCGAGCAAATTACTAATTATTGCCAATATAATACCGACAGTTCACAGGGGAATTAAATACTTGGATGAGCAACTTCTTCCTCAAACCATAGCTCGACATTTTTCCTTGCCACGAGTGATGCAATCTCCTGCTCGCTTGCTTTCTGGTCCTACGATCCCTGCGTTTTGGCCCAACAGATGGATGCCTCCCACACAGGAGTGTCTGCAGTCTGTGGCATTCTTGTGCTTTAACTAGTCAGGAGATGCCAGACTTGAGTCATCTCGTAATAAGGAGAGAGCTTCATCTGATCTCCCACATCCTGATCACATGCTCGGTATGTTACATAGACAATGGAAATAGCTACCACCTGGAAACTGCTTTGAAATACAACACTCATCCTTCATCTTTTAACGCTTTTCCGAGGCATCTCCTGCCAGGTGATGATCCCTGCTCCAGTGGACAGAAGCAGCCACCTCCATCCGTATCTGTATAGAGATGGATGCACCCTCCAGCTGCAGAGAGAACTTCTGTTCCAGTAGTACCTCAGTGCTCTGCATTCCTCAGACAATGAGCAGAGTCTGACTGATTTGCTAAGGTGTCGACTTCTCCCGCAACCCAGAGTTTGTTTAAAGAGCTAATCTGACATACCAGGTCCCCCAAGGAAGAATTTGGACACTGCAATGCATCGCCTGTAAGCAATAAAACCACTGCTGACTCTGACCCCCCAAGAATATTCTCCAAGTTGTGAGTTTGTGGCTCACACAGAAGGTATTTTAGAACTTGCCTCGCCTCTCTGCTATCTGCAAGTATCCTGTAGAAAGGTATTGCTCCATGTCCTGCTGGAAGGCTTCTTCAAAGAACTTCTGACGTTCCTTTAGCTTCATCTGCTGGGTGTGCTCCATGTCCAAAACCTTCTGGGCATGTTCAGCATCTAGCTCAGCTGAGCGTAAAACAAACAAACAAATAAAATATCGCATGTGTATCCCCCCGACTCTCAGAATTTAAGAGCTACTGAACCAGTGCAATGCTGGCAGGCTGTTGCACAGGCTGTTACCAAAGAAGCCTTCTGCTTTGCAACCGTATTTTAAAACTGAAAGGACAAGAACACTATATTAGGCAGCGTAACCTTCACATTGAAGTGATTTCATAACTATTTATCTCCAGGCAAGATGCAGATTTCTTGGAACTGCATAAATGGCAACACCATTTTCAGCTAGAAAACGGCCTTCAGCTAGACTGGAAAAGCCCTTGGAAGAGTATCCTACGTGTAGTGCAGGTGCGTATCCACAGGAACTGTGAAGGCAGCCCGAGGTTTCACCACCAACACCACACAGTCGTGAACATCAACATAGAGGGTCTTCTCTGGGTACAGCAGCAAAGAACGTGCCAGAAGATGCCAAAAACCCCAGAGTCAACTGCCGTGAATTACTGATACGACACCAAGCAGAAAAGGCCAGCTTGTATCACTTGTATAGACATACAGTGACAACTGAATTTGCTTAAACGTACCTATGCTGGGTCTCCAGCAGCTCCTCTTTCCCCCTACAGCAAAAGTATTAGAATGAAGATCATTAGAAGAACCCTTCCCTCCCATTCTGCCCTACAGGAGTAGCTGACTGGCCAGAGGATGTGCAAAGAAAGGAATCGTGCTGTTTAGTGATGAATAACATCTAGAACAAAAAGGTGTGGTAGCTACTGAAGTACTAACTCAAGCCAGATCGCTATTAGAATATGCTGAAGGTGTCCCTGCCCGTGGTGAGGGGGTTGGAACTAGATGGCCTTTAAGGTCCCTTCCAACCCAAACCATTCTATGATTCTATGCTATGCTTTAGAAAAAAAAAATGCTTTTTTAGGAGGAATATATAAGCTGGAGCCCTTCCTCGTCGAGTTCTCTGTCCATTTTTCTAAACCAGTCTCATGAGCTTTCTGTTTACAGTCAATAAAAAGAATTTTCTAGCTGAGCTGCTGATGGAAAGGACAGGGGCAGCGAGAAGAGCTGCTGGGCTAGGCTGTTCTACCCATTGGGGGAAGCTCTGACAAATCCTGCTGGGTAGGAGAAGCCCGAGCTTTCACACACCGGGCAGACACAGCCAGAAATGCTGAAAGAGCGTAAGGTTTTCTAGGCCAAGCATCATGTCAGTCTTCCAGGGAAAACGCTATGTTGATGTTTTACAATACGGCAATTCATTAGAAGCATTTGCCGTTATGGAGCTCATTATCTGAACGCAGAACGTGTTTGCTAAACCAGGCACAACCACCCGAGAGCAGTCATTCACTCTGTTGCCTGCATCAAGGTCACAGATCATAAACAGAAGCAACTGAGCTGAGAGAGTTGCCAAAAGGAGCCATGAAACTGGACTGACGCACCGAATATCCACTAAAACCTCAGTAAATAAGCTGAAATCTTTTTCTTAGAGCAGATTTCAGAAGTAAAACATCAGCGTATAATAAGGAAAGCATTTTCCTTTAAGTCAGCTCATCTTTATTATCAGTTACACTGCAGCGTACGATGACTCTACGTTCCTCGGAGCAACCCCTTTACTACAGTCCTAAAGATGAGCAATTATTAATAACATTGTGTATGATGCAGAAATCTGTTCAATTGTAATAATAAAAGCCAGCGGCTCTTGCTGACAGCAGAAATTTCCCGTCTCTCTCATAACATATTCTGACAGTTTTGCGCTCCCTGTTGGTACTTCAGGATATTTTTAACCCCAGAACAGAGACGGTATCCAAACAACACATGAGATCGATGCAACTTTTTTCTTAGTGCTGCACCCTCTGGGGTTTTTTTTTCCACTTTGCCTAAAATATCCTGTTCACTATAGGAATTGTCCCTGGCCAAAGCGAAATGCCAACAGCTGCCTGCTGTACCCAAATATTCCAAAGAAACTCAAGATACTCTCTAGCTGAAGAGTTGTCATGGGCTTGTTCTCCAAAGTCAGAGAGTTAACATCAAGAACTTTGTGGCACGGTTTCATGCTCTGCCTGGTGTAATGAAAGTCACTTGGCTAAGCATGGGGGGCTTCTGTTCGTTGTCAGAAATGCTAACGATGGCTAAATGAATTACAGAATCATTCAGGTAGGAGAAGACCTCTAGAATCATCCAGTCCAACCTTCATCCCAACATCTCCCTGACACCTAGACCATGTCTCGAAGCGCCACATCTACTCGTTTTTTGAACACCTCCAGGGATGGTGACTCCACCACTTCCCTGGGCAGCCTGTTCCAGTGCTTAACCGCTCTTTCAGTAACGAACTTCTTCCTGATAATCCAATCTAAAGCTAACGGCCAAACCCGAAACAATGGAAGAATGGATATATTGCTATAAAGCTATTCAGAATTACATTTTCCATAATCCAAGTGCAGTGTTATGTATTTATAGAACACTGAATAGAGCCAGCGCCAAAGGAGTTCTAAGAAAGACAAAAGCATCATCCATGTACCCTCATACGCTCTTCAGATCCACAAATTCTTACAGACATCACTGAGACCTGACACACTTAAAATATTACTGCATTTTTCCTTACACCATAAAACTGTACCTTTGAATTAGTAACTAATTAGTTAGGAATTAATTAGCAATTTCTTATTCACACTGCTGTGCACAGGAAAAAAAACAGACTACAGAGAAAGCTCTAATTCACAACGAGATGCAATCTTAAGAGGACTTGCCATGATAACCCAAATACAAGGTGAGGCGACCTCGATTCTACACCAGATATGACTTTCAAGAGAGCAGAACTCAGAATCATAGAATCATTAAGGTTGGAAAAGACCTCTAAGATCATAAGTGTAACTGTCAACCCAACAGTACCATGACCACTAGAAAGCAGGCAAACTACTTCTCAAGCCTTGGAAGCTCAAGTGCTGACGCACAGCCTTCTGCAACATCCCCAGGAACAGCCCCATGGCCACCCCACTGCTCCACCAAAGCCCAAGCAAAGAGGCAGCACTCGTCCACAGAAATTCCACCTGCTACAAACCTCATTTTCTCCAACACTGCTCTCCCTGGCCTTCAACTCCTCTTCCTCCTCACAAGCCACCTACATTTTGGCCTGCTGGAAGCTGCTCATCGCACCCGCTTTGCAGGTGCTGAAGCATGGGAGTCAGTTCTACCTTGAGATGCTACGTTGCCCTTGTCAACTCTAGTTGGGTGAGGATTTATCAGGAAGTTTCAGGGAACGACTCTACTTCTTCAAACACCTCAGCAGGAGAAAAAGCTACACTCATCATCTGCTTCTGCCCCTGTGGCTCCTGCCTCTACCAGCTAACGGGGCCTGGAAAGCTCTATCAGCTAATTCCAGTCGTTACAGGAGCCCTGTGCTCTTAAAGGTCAACGGAAAAGAAAAATATATAAAAAAAATTGGTGCCCAGAATATAGTCCTTCATGCATTGATTTTCCCTGTAGGTGTTCCCCACCTTCAGCCTTTTTATGGGGAAAAGGCTGTGCAAACAGGCCAAAGACTTTGAAATCAAGACAAGACTACGGGTACAATATTTGGCACAAAGTCCATGATTTCACATCTTAATTTACATCTCTGCTGTCCTTTTGCTAACCAGACACTCTATTCCTATTATAATATTAATTTATTAAGGCCTGGACCTCAAGATAGATATTTCCTAATGACTTCATAAAATACCTTTATTTAGAAATGAACTCTATTTCTGGGAAAACCTCCCCCCAGTATCTTCAGTGTTCGAACTAGACACTAGAAGAATCTAAACTCCAAATCACAATAGCTTATAACCATATACCTCAAGTAGAAAGGACACCATTTTCTGATGTTATTCACGTGCCTGATTGACACTTCCTACAAATTAAAATTGTGCCGTAGAAGGTAAAATTTCTATTGATCCAATAATCTAGGTGACCATTTTATACTTTAATCTAAAGCATTTTCCAGTTATGCACAACAGATTTCCTGAATAAGTGTGGCTGCAAATAAAGCAAATGAAAAGAATGACTACAAAAAAACCCCAAAACCAGTAACTGAACACACTGGTGGCCTTTGACCCAACGTGGAAGGTGTCACGTTGTCCAAATGGATGGCTTTTTGGTGCTTTCGTACTGTTCTACAATCACTTTACTTTCCTTCAATTAATTTATTATGTTCCTTTATAGTTCTCACATGAATGACAATCCATAAATGTCTCTGTTCTAAAGAGGGAAAAGCAGAGATTAGCACAAAACCTGGAGCTTAGACTAAATGCCCTCTTCCCCCTCGTTATAGTTCATCTGTTTTCTGCAGACTCAATTCAACCAGAGCAGAAAATGTATGCAAGCATTCTTCTCGGGGATTTCTGCTTTCACTAAAGATATCAAAGCCTCAAGCAGCCCTTCACTGAACTCACTCCAGGTTTTTGATGTTCCTCCTGTACGGAGGGGCCCAAAGCTGGACGCAGCACGCAGACATGCTGAGTAGGGGAGGATAATCCCTTCCCTTGATCTCTTGGCCATGTTCCTGTTCATTCAGCCCAGGATGCTGTGGTCTCCCTTGCTGCCAGGCTTTCTGTTGGCTTGTGCCCAGCTCCCTGCCCACCCACATCTCCAGGGCTTTTCCAAAGAGCTGCTCCACAAGTCAAGGCCTTGCTGCAGGGGTTCCTCCTGCCTGGGTGCAGGGTTTTGCATTTGTACCTCTTGAACTTCATCATTTTCCTGCCAGCCCACTCCTCCAGCCTCTCTATGTCCCTTGGATGCCAGCTCTGCCTCACTGGTTCGACTGATCCCCCCAGTTTGGTGTCATCAGCAAACTCGGCCAGAGTGCCCTCCATCACCTCCCCCAGCAAAGAGCAGCACGCTGCTTGTCACCAGCCTCCAGGTAGAGGATGACCCATTAACCGCTCCCCTCTGAGCCAACCAGTTACTTATCCATCTTGCTGCCCATCCATCCAGACTGTAACATCCTAATTTGGCTACAAGAATATTGAGTGAGACTGTCAAAACCTCTCAGTAAGCTGGCTACTCACTGAACAACGGAAAGCCGTCAAAAATCGGAATGATAAAAACATGGAACCAGACAACGGAAGCAAGTAACTCTTCAAGTGCATCACAACTTAGTAACTTATACTTGCAACTGCCTCATTATATACCCTTTTAAGTAAAAATATCAAAGCAAGACAAGACGCCGGGGAGCGCTTCAAAGACTGTATTTTTTTTCTAAAAGAAAAAAAAAAAAGTTTAAATTGGTCTTGACAGAATTTAGAATACACTTTGATAATATGAGGGATGAGGTTCAGAGCGCTCTGGCACTATGCTGTGCTCAGAAGTGGGGGGAGACTGTTGGCAAAACTTGGAAAAATATCCCAAGATACGGGAATTAGGTACACCCAGTCTTTCTTCCAAGTAGGAATGAAAAGAAAACAAGGGGAAATGGCAAGATTTAATTGTTTTTAAACTCCGATTGAACAGTCTCTTTACAAAGAAAAAAAAAATTCCAAAAGTATATTCAAATAACTGCAATCAAAGAAATTAAGTCCTGATTCAGTGGAATGTGAAATCAAGATTTCATCAGACTTCAGAAACAGAAATATCATCTCTGTTGGAAAAAACAGACATAATTCCAAATGAGATCTATTATCTGATGACTTTCTAAAGTCTGTATTTTCATTACGAGATATTTTACTAAAATTACAATTGTAAGATTAAAGTATATTTTCATTTTAAAAAATCAGTCACTAAAATGACGGTATGCATTCTTAGATAATTTCTAAGTAGTGTTTTTATAGGTGGCATCAGAATATAAAAACACTAATTAGCCCAAAAATAACCTAGTCAAGAGGAAGAGCAGAGGTTTTACCCACGCAGAGAAATTTTTAGTTGCCCAGTAAGCAGAATCAACAAGTTGGCTTACCTTGGAAATTCCCTCTAAACAAACAAATTGCTTTCTTCAGATCCTTGAAAAACACAGAATAAGCCTAAATAAATATCAGAATAAACCACTGAAATGACCTTCCGTGTATGCCAAGAGCCCAGTTACTGAAGCAGCACCTGGAGGAAGACGTGGCTTCCGACCAGTGCGACAGGAAACACAGCCTGGGAAAAGGTTTCCACGTAACTCCAAGCTTTATCTGCCTACCAGGAAATCATCACAATTAAGAGACACTAAAAATAAACTCCACCAAACGGCAAAAGTATGAATCCAGTTCAAAAAATGGAAATACATTTAGGATTAAAAGAAAATAATCCCACAAGCCTTAGAATCATATGGCCTCACCATGTGTGAAAAGAATATAGCTTGACAGAATTAGGATCTTTTAGGTCAGCTAAACAAAAGGTTATTGTATTTATATTTATTTCATCATTTTCTTCAGCTCTCTCCTCCTTTTTTCAGCCTTGTAAAGTACTTACGAGACCTTTCTAAGGCAGACCAGTGGCTTGCTACTGCAGAGGAGAATACACCCGAGCTATGGACAGACTGCACCTAGTTTGAGTTTTTAAATGGTTAATACAGCTTGCACTCTAATTAATTTAGGGGTTCAGACAAGCTTGAGCATCCAGAGTTATATATAAAAGCTCAAATCCTGCCTTGTCCAACTGTTCTTTACATCCTACATAGCAGCTCTATGGCATTTTACATTCTTTAGATTGCTTTCAACTTTCTCTATTCTCTGCAAGCTTTAAAATACAACAGGTTGAGGACTCCTCTTCACAATAGCATAATGGGTCCTCATTTCCATGCTGGATCTACTACGGTTCAGAAACAGTAGGAATGCTTTCGGCCATGTTATTTGTCATAAAAAACATCCTGAAACCTGAGGATATTCGCCTACTTCTTGTATTTTTTAAAATTAAGAGCAGACAAATTTGCAGCTGGAAAACGTGGCAATCAGGAACAGTTTTAGAATGGTCTCCTGGTTCCATTTATGGTCCCAAGAGCATCCGTCT
Source organism: Eurystomus gularis (assembly GCA_013400335.1). NCBI lineage: Eukaryota > Metazoa > Chordata > Aves > Coraciiformes > Coraciidae > Eurystomus > Eurystomus gularis. The sequence goes on along the minus strand of VZZY01006590.1, from coordinate 518,469 downwards.
TTCTATAACACGGGATTCAGCAACGTGACTTCAGTGGGATGCCAGTACCACAAACCCTCCTCAACTTGCACCATGCCAGGCTCTGTTAGGAAAAGGGTTTTCCAACCCTCCCGTTCCTCGTTAGTTGGATTTCTAGCCAACTGAAAGACAAGAAAAGGTGACAAGGGGAGGACAACATTAAGCTGAACCTCCCTAGCATAGAAACTAAGTTGAAAAGAAACAAAATGGCAAGTATGTGAGCTCACATGCTTGTTCCCTGCCTCTCTATAAATCCACCATTTGGTAAGAGCAATAGTTCTGGTAGTAAGATGCAAAGTGTTCGTTTTCACTATTAAACCTGATGGCATCACATGTATCTTCAGTATGAAGAGGTTTGTGAAGACAATCTGACTTGAAAACCTAGCCACACCCCACAGAAAAACCCCACTATTCCAGAAATTGTATTTGAAAACAGTTCCAATGATTCAGCGCTAGTCTGCTGAGAAAAGTCGTATTTAATGCATACACTCTCCAATTACTGTTTTTTTCTGTGTTACCTCAAAACCACTCATTTTCAAATGGAAGAACTAATCAATAGCAAATCTAAACCCAAAGTACTTAAAATAGAAACCACAGCATTGCGCTTTTCCAGGCGGGTTTGCAAAAGTCCACGAAACTGTCCCAAATAAGATGAATAACATCCCATCATCTGAGTACAAATCGATCTATCGAATAATATAATGACTATTTTCCATTTTGAAAAGATAACCCCCTCTGGAAGGCTCTCAAAGCCCGGCAAATGGCTCCTGCTACTACAAGAACAGTAACCTTTGCACAACCCTCAGATATTTGCCTTCTAGACCAAATTATGTGCATGCGTAGACAGATAAATAAATGATGAGATCCTGTTTGGCTGTCACAACACATCGTGCACATGTTGGAAACATGGGTTCCACAACATGGCAAATCAGTTGGCAGGTATCAGCTTTTACTTGTCCTTAAGAATAACACCAAGCGTTGACCTCTTGCTTCAGTGAAACTGTTCTTCACCTGACCTACAACCATCTTCAGATGCACAGGCTAGCAGAACAATACCATTCAGTGCTTAACTCATTTTGCCTCAAAAAACTGAAGGTGAGGAAATCATTGTTGTCTTCCTAGTAACTAAAAAAACAGAGGGTTTTACTCCGTACGTTGTTTTCAGCCCAGGACACGGGAGTCCTGTGCAACCTGCTCTAGGTGAACCTGCTTTAGCAGGGGTGGGTGGAATCCAGATCTCCAGATTCACAGAATGGTAGGAGTTGGAAGGGACCTCTGGAAATCATCTCATACAACCCCCCTGGCCAAAGCAGGTTCACCCAGGGCAGGCCCCATGGGAACATGTCCAGACAGGGTTTGGAATCTCTCCAGAGAAGGAGACTCCACCACTCTCTGGGCAGCCTGGGCCAGGGCTCTCTCACTCTCACAGGAAAGAAGTTTTTCCTGATGTTGAGGTGGAGCTTCCTGGGTTCCAGTTTGTGCCCGTTGCCCCTTGTCCTATTGCTGGGCACCACTGAAAAGAGTCTAGTCCCATCCTCTTGACACCCACACCCGTCAGATACTTATAAACATTGATCAGATTCTGTGATCTGAAGACGGAATTCATACCTCCCTCTCCAGAGGGAGGGGTAGAACCTGCCAGAGAGTCCAACAGGCTTTAGAGCCAGAAGGAATGAGCTGTGGATTCACAGTCCCAGTATGGTTCAGTCTCATCTGACTTACTTCACATGGACAGTGATATATTTTTGACCTGCAGAGTGGTTTGGGGCTTTTGTTTAAAGACATATTTTAATAAAAGTCTCTGGTTAACATAAGCAATGACTGTTCAGTCAGAAACAGAAATTGAAAAGCCTGCCTTTCACAAAAAGTCATGCAACCAGTTGAAAGAGAATCTGATTTTTTCACATCTCTTCCACAAGGTAAGGCATTCAATACGCATTACGTAAACTACATTGGATAGCAGATGTGCTTTACAAACGTGTGCAAACAACACTGTCCAATGATGAAACTTCTGTGACCACCAGAACTCGTAAACCATTTTTACTTTATAGCGAAGGAGACCATTTCCCAAACTCAAATTACACTTGAAGTACTCAATGCTGGAAACCATTCCAAGTCACCAGTCCTCTCCCATCCAAATCAGTCACCAAACCAACGTTCTGAAAGCACAAAGCCTGTGAGCATTACTGCAATCAATGGCAAGATCTTTTTCTCAGGTATCAGTGTTAAGAAAATCACGGTCTGGTTACTAAAACTTAAACGAGGCTTTTAACAGAGCCTAAATTTCACACTTTAAACAAGCAACAAATATATCCCTTATTTCTAAAAAAGATGCACATGAGGCACTTATGCTAAAACATGCACGTCTAGCCCTTGGAGTGGGCCCGATTAATATGAAAGGACCAGGGATGAACAACAAAAGGAATAGATAAGAGAGAGCATTACGGGGTTTTTTGCAATTTCCTTCTATTTTAAGCTAAAACAAGGGGAGAATTCTAGAAATTAAACCCAGATGTTCAAATAGTCAGAACTGCAGAACCACCAGTGAAATCATTCTCTTCCTCATGATGTTTACAACATCAAAATTTCCTATGCAGAAGTATTTTAAAAAGACCATAAGCTGATCATTATATCAGTAGCACACACAGAATACATGAAGTATTTATTTCTTTTCTTGCTGACTTAGTCTATTCCTCTTCCATTTCTGCCGAAACAACTTCTACAAGCAAAAAAATTGCTAATTCATTCATCCTATCATCTGCAGCCATCACTGCTGGTTTTATTTCCTCATTCTTAAGAAGAAAAAGGACAATGAGATTATAAATCCCGTCCAGCTCATTGCCGTTCAGGTAATGTCCCAAAATGAATCACACCACAGATTTTACCTCTAGAAATCCTAGTGGTGACTAAACACTTGTGTTGGATCTGATGAGCAAAACGAGATCTGAAACACTGTTCACTCTAACACACCAGCATCCAGGAGCACCCAGTTTCTACAAAATAATACGAGAGGGGACTAATTTGCTACCAGACAGCTATCGGCGATGTGTTTCCAGCTGACAAAGTTTAAGATCCACGTAGTCCTGCATATTCATTACAGACGGAGCATCAGTTATGACAGAGCAGCCTATTTTTAAAATCCCTATTTATCCTCAAATGCAAAACAAAGATGCCGTCATTCTTTTTAAAAAGGGAACGTGGAACGCTGCTATTTACTATTTAATTTGCAACATTAGCAAAGGCGAGCGTTTTCCAGACTTTTTCTAATAGCGTAAGACAGATCGCTTCAAACTACACGATACTATTCTCTTACTGAAGTGTGGTTCAATTAATGGGTTGCTTTTAAATTCAGCCAAACGGGCAGCAACAACTACGCAGGCACAACAAAAGGAAGACAAGCAAAAGAAAAATCGGACTCCATTTCAAACAGCACAACGTGGCTGAACATGAAGCAGTATTTTCCGAATATACTCCTATATTTTCACAGTTAAAATCCCTCGTTTTCTATTATGGAAAAGCATTATATAACAAGAAATGGGACATCTTCTGATCGCTGCAGAAACATACATCAGTGTGCTTATTCCACCGAACATTCATGATTGGACTCAATGATCTTAAAGGCAATTCTGTGATTTTTATTTTTAAAACCACAATGGCTTATGTGAAAGACAAAACCAGTTTAGTTAGGACATGGATTGTGATGCAGAGGTAAGGTAATTTTCAGTATCTCCGTTCTAAAGAAAGGATATGGAGTTTTAACTGCTGAATTAAACATTTTAAGCTTCCTTCCATGCATCTAGTTTTCATATACTCAAAACCATTCCACTTGCTTCTTCATTTTATTTTTTACAAAAGAATAAATGGTCGATAGAGACCTGAGACTGAGAAATAACAGATCTTAACAAAAAAAGCAGACTAGACAAAACCTCCAGCTTGCAAAACACTGTCTTTAAATAGCTCAATTGTAAGAAAAAAGTTCTTTTGATGATCTTGAAAAATATTTCAGATAAATCATTTTGGAGAAAAATAGAGTCTGGGAAGATGACCTGCTCCCACTGGCTTCCTGACTTATTTCTGTGCTGTCTTCTAGCAGAATTGTTCTAAATTGTTCAAACTTGCAACTTTCAATATTGAAGGTGGAATAAGGGTCGTCTTTACAGGTAGTGTCAAAGCACTTCTGTAATTTTACTGCTAATTCAGAACAGTTCCTGCAACTTCGACATGTTTTTCTAAAAGCATTTGAGGCCAGACCTTGAAGAGCAACCCATACAACACAGGCAGATGGGAAGAAACTCAAAGCCCTGCCTTCCTTATGGTCTGTAAACGTCAACAGAAGAGTGTGGCTGGGTTTACTTTTTGGTTCTGTTCAGCCCTGAGGAACGCCTCGTGCTTTACATTGTCCAGGATTTCAGTATTCCCTATGGTAGCCAATATTTGCTACTAATAGGAAGGGAAGCTACCAGGTCACGACACATCAGAAGCGTTCAAATTTTTACTCCAATGTTCGCATTCTTACCATGCTTATTCTTTAAGGACAACCAGACTAAACTAGTGCATCAGTGTCGGCAAAGTCAAGGTAGACTAAACAATAAGCCTGATTTTATGGTACCACATCAGCTTGGCAGTGCCACACCAAGGAAGCACTGGTGGCTGGGTACCAAAATAACTCTTCTAGGCCAAATAGTTCTGAAGAAGAAACCCTTCTGGTGGTTTTTGGTTGGTTGGGTTTTTAAAGAGGATCAGCCACATCTGTCCTCACGCAGCTGGCATGGAATTCATATCAGGTGTAACACCAACAGCCACCACGTTGTCAGCTCCAGCTAAAGCCACAACGGCAACTGTGTTCACTCAAAACTGTTTTTGCACTTTCACCACCAAGGGCAGCATGAGGCACGAAATAACCGTGTAATTTCAACCTGTGCTCGTATTAGCTTATCTTGCAGTAACAATAAATGGATTTCTAAAGTTTGCTTCTCAAATCAAACGGATTTAAATGACTGCAACATTAATTTTTCAAGTACTGTGTCAGGCTGGTTTGAAGATATTGTGCAAAAACTAGCAGGTCTTCTCTCGTGTGCAAGATCTGAGATCCTAATACCTTAATTCCAGAGAAGGGCAAAGGAGCTGGGGAAGGGCCTGGAGAACAAGTCTTATGAGGAACGGCTGAGGGTCTCGGGGTTGTTTAGCCTGAGGAAGAGAAGGTTCAGGGGAGACCTTCTCGGTCTCTACAACTCCCTGAAAGGAGGTTGTAGAGAGGTGGGTGCTGGTCTCTTCTCACAAGTAGCAAGAGGAAACAGCCTCCAGTTGTGCCAGGGGAGGTTTAGGTTGGACACTAGGAAAAAATTCTTCATTGAAAGGGTTGTCAGGCACTGGAACAGGCTGCCCTGGGATGTGGTTGAATCGCCATCCCTGGGTGTGTTTAAAAGCCTCGTAGCTGTGGTGCTGAGGGACATGGGTTTGCAGCAGACTTGGTAGAGCAGGGTTATGGTTGAACATGGTGATCTTAAAGGTCTTTTCCAACCTAAATGATTCTACGATTCTACCTTTAGATTAACTGATCTATTAATTTAGATGAATAGATTAATTTATTGGGATAAAATACAGCTAGACAAGTTTCACTGGTTAACATAACCAAGCAGGACATCCATATCCCCATAAAATGCGCATAATTAACAGCAAAGACTTTTTCCTTATTTGATGTTCAAAGTTTTCTAATTAGGAGAAATCATTATCACTAAAGCAGCATGAAACTCACAAGGTCTATCGGTGGCTTAGGCCAACACCTGAACACATACACAGCAAAAACGGAGACAAGTAGGCAGCAAACGAGGGAGAGGACGGAGCAGATGTGTGATGTTACTAATGCATCAGTGGAGCACTAAACGAGAGAAATATGAAAGGAAAGGAGATACAAAGTAAGAGACACGAAGATGGGGTAGAGGCAGTGGGGAAGGGCAACTGACAACTCGGGTTGCCGAACAGAGCTCATAAATAAGATATGACACTTTAGCCTGGATTTCTCCAGTCTGTTAGAGATTAAACCACTCACTGAGGAGAAAAGCAACACTAACCAGGAGAAAGAAATTTAAAACAGAGGCACAGAAGCCTTTGCTGTATTGAAACCAAACACAAAGAACAAAGAGCCTCTGCAATAAAATCGGCTGTTACCAAAGAAATGGGCACTACTGAAGCTACTCTGCCAGACAAAAAAACCAAGAGGCTGGAGGAACAATTCCAGGCGAGCGAGGAAGCCCACACCGCGTGACCATCAATGACTCAACCCTGCGCTGAGAGTAGAAGCAAATTGACATGATGACACCCAGGACACAGTATCTCATTCACGCAAACAAAGAAAATCCACCTCAAGGATGCATAGACATCAAAGTGACAGTGAGGAGTGAATAAAAAGCAGAAATCCAGGAAGCTGATAAAAGCACGTATAAGGGGGAAGGGAAAGAGGAAGGGGGCTGACTGAAGAGGGAAGTCAATGTAATTAGGACTGTGAAACCTGTAAAACAGACTTCCTATGCGATCACTCCTTTCTATTTCTTTGCTATATGAAATCTCTCTCTCGCCCTCTGCCCCCCACTTTCTTTTTTTACCACTGCGTGGCTGCCACACAAGTCTTCAGCATCTCCTGCCACATCCTGGGACAGCCTGCACCTATTTGTGCCTGTGCTGCAACACAGGGCAAAATGAGGAATTAATTACGCTGGCACCTGTATCAATCAGCTTCTGCCATTTGTACGCACTTTAGAAACAGTCATCTTTAGGCCAACTAAAAATACAGAATACTTTGGTATAATCTTTTCCTTATCTCCTGAATATGTATAAAGCTCCACTGATTTATTTTTAAATTTTATTCTTTAGCATATTTTGCCAGTAATTAATCACGAGTACTTTACACCTCACAAGACGCATGAACATTTCCTGCGCAGTGTAAACATGCCCCTGATTCCTGAAAAAGTTAAATTTCTTAACTATTACTCTATTTCTCTAATCAGCACCTCCCTGCATGAGGTGTGGTTTTCTCCAGCAAGTAAAATCGCATGCTATACCTTTACAACAGGTACAGCCACCTGTACGTCTAGCAATTCAAAGAGCCCCTACAGAACCGCACAGGGATTCTGAAAAAGAAAGCAAAACGGCCGATTTTTAAAGCATTAAGATAAACCATCAGCAGAGGTGTTCTGATCCTACACCACAGCCAATTCTTCCTCGCTTTCATATCTCTCAAAAGCTGAACAGCCAACTAATTTTAGAGGAATATATCATTAGAACACAATATGACCTTTATTAAATATGAATTATTTGTTCACAACACATTCAGCATGACATGGGAAAACATTGCCTTGGGGCCACCATTACATCTGCCCTGTTTCCTTCTCTCTCTTCCCGTCATCGTACATCTGCTTTGTCAGCACCAACAGCATCCAATCTCTACGGGCAAAGAGATTTGTTGCCTCCTTTTCAGAGCAACCAGGAGTATTTTTATTTGACACCAACACAGAAATAAAATTAAGAAGTTTAAGATTTAAGCTTCCAATAGAGATTGAGGCAGAATCACAGAATGTTGGAATCATGAGAATATTTCTCATCCAGCCTCCAATAGCTGACAACACATTTGATTTCACCAGCTTCATACAGGGAAAATTTTGTTCATAGTCATGAAGATCAACATTTATTTTTTAGATAAGAGATTAAATTTGATGGAAGTGGGTTACAAACAATATTATGGGATCGAAACATTTGATGCTCAGACTTTGCAATGCCTTTAAGAACATGAGAGAGGCAAGATGGGATAATGAAGAGTAGTTAAACTCCTCACAAGACTAACACTGGAAGAACCTGATCTGTTCTGGGGCCTGCCTAACAATTGACCTTTGGAACATGAACATCATGACTATGAGGTCTTCCAAGACAAACACACCAGGGACAGCATTTGGTACATGCATCACCCTTATTAGCAGTTCCTGAATATAGGAGAAATTATGAACGAGGCTTGAGGTAGGGGTGGGAATCAACCAAGATGTACTGTGGGGGCATTCCTGTGCTGTTGGCACACGTATTTTGTCTCCGGGACTCAATGAACTATTACACCAAGAAGGTGTTCAGCAAGTGTTGAACTTCAACCTATTGTTATTGTCTTACAAACGATCAAATCTATGTATAATAGTGACTATCTGAGGCTAATGAGAACTGAACCATGCAAAAGGAATCGAAGTCACATCATTATCGTTTCATGCTCTATAAAACTGAAGACATTTGGTAAAAAGTCTGTTTTGAAACACGCTTGCTGATATTATTCCTTTTAAACTATTTTTCATACACGCCTTAATTATTAAATGAGTTCCCTTGACAATACATGTGTTATATATACATTAAATACAGTATCAACATCAAACTGCATCACAGAGACCAATCTAACCATCAAGTGCTGAAATTTTGGTCCAGAGGGGAGGAAAAAAAAAAAGCACTAAGACTTGGTAATACATCAAAACTATATTTTCAAAAGACAATTTGTAAATTTGGTGCAGTATTCCAAGACTGCAGCAAGTTCTTCACAACCAACCACAAAATAATATACGAGACTTTCATGAAGCATTAGTTAGTTCCTTTCTTTCACTCTAAAATGCAAACTATCAGATTTTCCCTGTTAAATGCTAGCTTGTATGTGTATATATATATATATTCAGAATGAGGGATTTTTTACAAAATCAATCTGGTTTACATAAAACATATGTGCGTATATATATTTCACGAGTTTATTTTTATTAATTATATATATTAAAATCTCTGCACAGATGGAAAACCCCTACAACAATTTTAATAAAGACAGATCTAAGTGCACACTTAGGTGCAAATGCTTTGTACTCAGTGTATTACAAATAATTTCACAGATGAACACCATAAGTATCAGAGGGCGAGGATGAATTGCCTTTTGCCGAAGAAATCTGCAAGGTAGCAGATTCCACTTACCATTCAAAATAGGTCAGAAATTATATACTTGCATACTGCTATTATAATTTGTGTTGTAAAGTGAAAACTGTAATCATGTCAGCAGCTATTAAAGACTGATGGCCTGCTTTTTCCAACACTAGTTTAATGCTTTCTAAATAGTAAATTGAATTATAATACTCATCCTAGGAGGGGGGGAAAATATCAGTAAAAGGCCTGAGATTGTGTTTTATAAGCATGGACGTAATGTATTTAGAAATTAAACCAAGAAACGCTATTCTTAAACCCACAGGTAAAATGAACATATATTTACAGTAAACCAACCTATAATAATACAGGTCACATCTGATGATTCTCTAGTTGGAAACACCGCTCACCGTCAGATCAGGAGATAGTGAGTTCTGCTCACATTTAAAATAAGATTTCAATATAGGGCACTTCACATTTCATTTTGTTTTAAACATTCTCTCAAAGTCCTGGGTAGCTGAAAAGATTTTGCCCTTCGCCTTTATTCCCCCGAAGGAACAGATTTGACAGAGTGGAGAGAAAGTCAGCTAGTGAAACGGGCAGCACTGGAGGCAGAAGGTACATCCACTGAGTCACCAAGGTTATATAAACTGATACAGCAAATTAATACCACTCCTTCCCTGCCTCCCAAAATATAAGCTTCTCAACTACTCAGTCATTACGAATGATATCTTTGTTCAGTGCTAGGAGAATAACTGCCAGAGCCCAGCAATTGAGCTACCTTCTCGTTCAAGAGGAGGTCTGGAGGTCAAAGCTGAGGCTTATCAGGTAAGGCAGCACCCAGAGCTGCCATTTGCACTTTCACTGCCCCTGCATTCCTGAAGGTGAATGCAAAACTCAAGATTTTTCAGATCTCTCCAAGATTTCTGTAAAGAGATGAGATAGGAAGTCCTCCAGTAAAGCACATCTCAGGTGTTGTGCAGACTGGATCGCACCCAGCCAGGAGGTAACACTACAAAAGAACAATACGAAGTAGCTGAACTATAAAAGGGGAAAGAGCTACGTTTAGAAGTAGTCACGAAAAATACTTCTCTACGTATACACACAGTTTGACCTGCAGGATTTAACAATGTCAGTATGAACTTGGAGCCTCCTGAAGTGTAAGACTCCTAAGAGAAACAAAATACTTGTCCAATATAGTCTTTAAAAAGTCACACCGCAAAGAATTCTTAAAATAGAAGCTTGCAAAGCGCATTATATTGTCAGAGCAAATCTGTCTCCATCCCGCCAGAGATGCTGGCTCGGTGATCCGCATGTAACTCCACCTATCTTTTAAGGCAAAAACTGTCCTAGTACCACCGCTTGTGGGCTTTAATGCAAAGTCCTGGCAATTGTCCAAGACTCTGGAAGGGAGGGCGCACAGCTTTTTAAATTTTCTTTTTTAGGTCATGACATAAGAGATCACGCTGATGTCCACTAACGCTCCAATTCCAAACACAGAGGGAAGTCAGCAACTTGTGCTTAAAGAAAAAAGGAAGGCACGTCTAAGAACAACGCTACACCGTATAGAATCTCCGTGTTTATGCAAGTTATCTACCACTTTCCACAGAGCTTAGTAAAACGTAAAACTGAGAGCATATCGTGTACTGCGTGGAACTGAAAACCATGGCTAAAACAGCATATTTTTGTCCCTGGCAAATAGGCGTCCCTAGCAAAGAGAGGAAGCTTTAAGGGAAACGAAAAGATCAAACTTAGATTTTTATTAGATTTCATCCTGTCCCCCTGTCCGGGAAACTCACAGAACCAACAGCTTATGGCAGAAACTTCCCTGCTCAACAGATTTCAGCAGAAGTTGTTCCAATGCTCATCTGATCCTCCTGCCCAGTAATTTGATGACTGGGGTAAGTTGGAAACACCTGACACTAGACAAAATAGAAGATTGAACGGTATCACAACATAGGCAGACAGTATTTTCAGTGCTTATAGGATTTAAGAAAGCCTCTTTGCTGAATTAATACTAGAACAGTTTAACACAATTACCAATTAGCTGAAGGCAGACTAATTACTACAACACAAAACCTCCAAATCACCCCACCCCGAACTGGCCTTTCAGGAATTTTTCTCTTTTTCTCCATGCTAATTCCTTCAACATGTTTACATGGAGAAGTCTTCTTCCCCCATCTCCATCAAGCTCTCCAACCATCTAGAGAAACAAGCTCCCTTCTCATAACTCAATCATTTCTCCAACGCTTCTTTTCATTTGCAGCTCTCCACTGGAAATCATGATTGATCCAGCCCTGGATGGTATTTATTTATCCTGTCCACAGTTGCATTAATCTCAATAGCTCAATTCTCAAGTGCAACTTCATGACAGAGACTGTTTTCCTCCTAAATCATTTCCACTCAATAACCTCTCACTTGCAGAACGTTTTGGCTTGCTATTAACTACCAGAGGACAAAAATCTCTAAAATGGTCTCCTGGGGTGCATTAAGAAGAGTGTGTCCAGCAGATGGAGGGAGGTCCTCCTCCCCTACTCTGCCCTAGTGAGACCTCACCTGGAGTACTGCATTCAGTTCTGAGCTCCCCAGTTCAAGAGGGACAGAGATCTACTTGAGAGAGTCCAGCAGAGGGCTACAAGGATGATTAGGGGACTGGAACACCCGCCTGATGAGGAAAGGTTGAGAGACCTGGGGCTTTTTAGTTTGAAGAAGAGAAGACTGAGAGGGGATCTAATTAATGTGGATAAATAGATGAGGGCTGGGTGTCAGGAAGAAAGGGGCAACCTCTTCTCATTTGTGCCCTGCGATAGGACAAGGGGCAATGGAGGCAAGCTAGAGCACAGGAAGTTCCACCTCAACACGAGGAGGAACTTCTTTACTGTGAGGGTTCCAGAGCCCTGGAACAGGCTCCCCAGAGAGGTTGTGGAGTCTCCTTCTCTGGAGACTTTCAAGACCTGTCTGGATGTGTTCCTGTGTAACCTGCCCTAGATTCTATGGTCCTGCTTGGCAGGGGGGTTGGACTTGATGATCTCCAGAGGTCCCTTTCAACCCCTAACATTCTATGATTCTATGATTTTCTGCATGTTTTACTTCTGTTAGTCACCTGTTCTCAACACCTGTTCTCAGCACACACTCCATACGTGTGCTGCTGCCTGAACAAAATACAGAATGCCCAAGTTAAAACTGAATTAGATCTAGTAAGTATTTCTCAAAGGATAATATTACAGAGTCATAGCTCTAATATGTATCTTACTTAAGCATAAGAATCATACTTAGAGAATGCTTTGCTTACAGAAGCATAATGGATTATTTCTTTCATTCAAAAAGCAGCAGTATACATGTTAAAACTGCTATAGTATTCACAATGTCTATTCAAAAAGCACTTATTTTTAAAGTATGTTAAAATGAAAATGTCATCTTATTATGATTATTTCCTCAGCTGAAATCTTGAGCTTTCAAGGACTGAGAAAAGGACTATGCAGTAAGAATACTGGCTTTTCTGAAATGCATTTGTGGTCATGATGTTTTTCATAATGCATTTAAAAACCCTCTAGACATTGTTCTTTATTTTACAACATTCCTTCTAAAATAATTAGATTTCCTTTGTCTCAGAAATCCTCAAAGTTTCCAAATTTCTATGAGATATGACTTAAAGCATGTTCTTTCTTTGGTCGGTGTTAGATAAAACCTTTTCTGTTTTCTCCTTTGTTGTAGGGTTAGTCCACAACTCTTCCACATACCAAATTAATTTTCACTCCATGAATTTTAAGATAATTAGACTGAATAATCATTAATATGCAGGAGAAACCTTCAGTAGTACAAAAGTGCCCTGAATAGGGATAGAGCAGGAGACAGAGAGAGAAGTATCTCTGTCAGACTTCCCATCCTGTAACTAGCAGAAGTTTTCATACCAGGTGTGGTTGCCCAAATATGCTGAAAATCATGGACTTGGCTTCCTATTCTGTCGGCCTTCCTACAGCGTTGCACCTGAAATGTGTTTGGGTGGGATGGGAACTAGAGACTAAGTGACTGGTAACACGACCCTCTAAACATGCACCAATAAGCAAAAAGGGAGAATAAACGTCACCCAAACCCCTAAGGTAGATAGAGTTCCTCCAGTCACACAGGTTTGAGGAGCCAGGAGCTGAAGCTGGAGGCCCTTCTGGAGACCCCGCTCTCCAGAAAGTGCCAGAAGCTACCCTGCACATGAGACTAAGCACACGGACAACCAACTAGTGCTCTTTAAAACAAAGGTTAAAAGCCCATCCTTCCCATTCTGTTCTATGGATAAACGGACTTAAAAAAAAAAAAAAAAATAAAATTGACCTCTGATTAAGGCTTAGGGGAGTTGGGTCTGCAAAACTGCAATTCCCACATGGCTGGTGAGCCTCAAAACCGGAGCTTATCAAGTACCACCAGTCCCACTTGCTACCCATGTGAAGGTGCAAGGTACACCGAAAACCACCCGATCTATTTTCAGCTGGCTTCTCCGTGAAGCGTGGGGTTTTCACTTTAATGTTGAGTAACCAGAGAAGAGATAACAAATCTACGGGGATTTAAGATTATGATCCAAGTGAAAACCCTCCTGAGCCAATGGAAACGTTGGTGAGAGAGGACTGGAGGGATTACATAATCACCTAATTAAGCCAGAAACTTCTTCCTATAAATGGCACCGTTTCTGTTTGATTTAAAATGAGACACAGCCAACTCTAGTTTGATCAAGTCTCATTTCTGCAACATCAAAATAGCATTAGCTGGCTTCCACATAAAAGGAAAAAAGGGCTGAGTGGCATCGCCACAAGATTTTTATTTCCCCTTAATCCCCAGAGTAACCCACGTGATTAAAAAAGAAACAATGTGCGCAGTTAGTCAAAACTACCTCTTAAGCTCTTTCGGCCTTAACTCACATACTCTATTAGAAATATGTATTTTAGAAGTATTACATGCATATAGAAATGTTTTACTTATTTGTTTAAATAGCTCACTCTTAAAAGCATTTCATTATTTTTATTATTCAATGCCATTTTCCAAAAGAATATTATTTTACCTGTTCAGTAAAGGCAAATAAATCACAAAAAGGATGCCACACTAGCTAGAATTATGTTTGTAGGGTTTCAGCTCTAATGCCTTGATACAATTTCACAGGGCACATACAGCACTCCTAAATAAAATGGGCAGAATTGTTTACTGGAATATCAACATTTTTGTTCCAATTGCTGACCACGAGTAGAGAAACATTTGGAATTCCTACATGCAGACCTCAGCCATCCACCCTTTCCATCTGTATCATTAAAACCTGAGCAGAACAAGTGGTTGAGTAACACACTGCTGTGAAAGGTGGGACTGAGATTTATATAAGGACATGCTATAAAGAAGGAATAAATGATTTCTACTGCAGCTTTTAAAAGAATTCTACTCTTTCTGAGCAATGTAAGGACCAGAATAGTATCATATTTATAGTATCGCTATAGAAAGAAATAGTGACATGTGGAGAAATATAAAAAGCATATAACCTATTATTGTACATTTATATAGCTACAAATCAAACTGATGAAGCGTCCGCACTTACATTTACATTTCTAAGATGAAACAGAAGCAGCATGTCAAAGGAAAGAATATTGTCATTATACAACTGTTCAAGAATTCATTTGCAGCAAGGTGCAGTCACCGGCTGCGGGAGCCTACAGCATTTGCTCTTTCAGCGCCCCAAAAAGTATTACATCTGATCTCGTTAGAGAGAAGCAATCTTTTTAAAAGCAAGTTAATGAGTGTTTCTGAGTTTCTCATTAACCTCAGCCTACACAGATGGTGAGCAAACAGGTTATCATAAAAATATGCCATCTTTAGTTTTGCATTACTTTTTTTCTGTCTCCAAGCTATAAGAGAAAATGTGATTAAAAATATGTATTAGAATTAGCCTGGTGCTAAGCTTTCCAATATTAATGTTGATACTACAGCTTCCACTTACTGCTACCTCTTCCCAGCAGTAAGCAGTTGGAGGGCTGATACTGCTACAGCTCACATTTCAGAAATATTCTCCAATTACATATTTGAATCCTTACAGAAGTATAATTTCAAGGTTGGTCCCTGCCCTCCCCACAGAATAGCTATTCTACTGAGCAGGATATGATTGCACATCAGGAGAAGAAGGAAGATTCCCACCTGCGTCCCCAGTTCCCCATAATTCCATTGCCATTTCAGGGAACAACAACAGGGAAAAAACCCAATGGATGAGTAGCATATATATTGCCTGCAACACTGACAATTTGAGTGCAAAGTGGTCACACCACACTCAGGATTAGAGAGTCAATTTTGCCATCTTTAAATAATCAGTCAACTGTTCTGCCTAGATTTATGGAAAGTAACTATTTTGATAAATGAAGTATTTCCAATCTAATTTACATTACAAATGTAAATAGTTCTCCCATATCAGATGAATCGTTTAAAACAAGATATTCAACTTTACATCGCTATTTAACATGACTATCAAATTTAGCGGTCAGAATTACAACTCATAGGTAGAGCCTTGATAAAGGTATGCTCCAACAGGTTATTAAAATAATATATTAGTTCAATTTACTCTTATCCTTTGGGCCTGGACTTCAACTGAAAAAAATCCACATGAATGGTAATGGGAAAAAAAAAAACCTCTTCCAGTGCTTATATAAAAGAACATAGAAAGAATCAGAGTAGAAATCCACATCCTATTTCTATTTCAATTAATGTACAATTCTAAACATCATTAGTTACAAATTCAGAGCATTAAAATGTTATTAATTGCATTATGAAGAACATTGTTTTGTATGGCATAGGGTGCTCATATTGATGCAAATAACACTCATTGCTTCATTTAAAAATACACTGTTTTATCATTTATTATTTTACTTACCTGAACTAGTATGACTGCAGCTACACTAATGAATTCAGTGCTCTAATTTATTAGCTGAAGCTAAAAACAAATAGAAAAATTCTCTGTCTCCCCTCATCCTCTAGTATATCACCCCACCCTTAGCCAAGTCTGCTTGAATTTTAGCTAACAAAGTATCTGTGCATTTGTATTCTTTTATTAATTCCAATTAATATTACCTTGACAATAATGCAAAGTGACAGACAAAAAGCAGAGCAATAAACAAAAGCCCTGACAAAATCAACATTAAGCCACTATTTCTTTCCAATTTGCTAAATCAAGTTGATAATTAACCTCTCATTTACAGCACACCCTTTACGAATCAGGCAACGGTGGTATCTGAGGAAATTCATTAAGCTAACTTTAATTTCATTTTGCATTTTACATTAGCTTGGCAAATTAATCTGGCAAATAAAGACGACGGTAATAAAGTTCCACCTACATGAATTCTTCTGAGTATTCTCCGTGGCTCCCGGAGATGACATGGCAGGAAGAAATAAGCAAGTAAAAAGAAACACAGTACTGGTCAAGTGCAAGCTCCAGTTACCAAGCAGCTCCACTGATGTGCATCTTCATTGATGTAGAACAAAGCCCGATGCTCGAAGGCTGCTCTTTCAAAGCAGTAACGCCGCGACTGCCAGTTTTCAATGGGTCACCCGTGCCCAGATGCATGCACATGGATACTTCAACTCAGCGCCTTTCCAGAACCTGAACACAAGCGACCGGCAGCTGGGCTGGACCAGAAATGCACGCATGGATTTGGGAAGGTACCACATGCTGCTAAATAAAGGGGTGCGAGAAAGAGAGAAATCTTCCCGGCGGGTTATAATCTGATGACACGCAGCTACAGCATGTGTTTGTTCAGCAGAGAGATGGGAGCGTTTGGAAATGATTTAGAGGCAAGGGAAAGGTAAGGAAGGGTTCTGAATTCTTTTTTTTACTAGGTGATGTTCAGAAGGCTCTCCCCTCAAAGTATTTTTCCTTAACATGGCTTGGCTCAGACAGATACCCACAAACCAGATTACATACTATTCTTACTTCGCACATAAAATATTAAAAACCTTGGATGTAATTTTTAAATAAATTAGGAGCAGTCTTCTCTACTGGAAACTGACTTTCATGTATTACATCTCCAGAGTACATTTTCATCAAAAATTGAAAAAAAATGGTTATGCAGTTAAAAAAAAAAATATTACAGAAGCAGCATATGACCGAGAATCTTTGGTTATGGTGATGCTGCAGTTACACAACGGTGCATTTATGTCTCAAAAACGGTTAAGGCGCAGCTCAGAATTGGGAACGCTGGCATGCATTGCCTCTTCAGTTTAGGAGGCTGTGCAGTGCTGCCAGAAACCATCATAGCCATAACAACTCCTTTCACTTAAAAAGTTCCCATTTTGAAAGCTTCTTGGAGACAGTTGTGAAAACATGGAGTACAGACAACAGGGAATTATGTAACAAATACTTCTCCAGTTGTCATCACTAGAGGAAAAATTACCAAGAAAGTATGGGCCTACGAAACTCGGCTTTATTTCACTGGTGCAAATAACACCACAAATATCCACAGGAAAGATTAGAATAACAATAATTGTGAGAGAAATCTGCCTTCAGTCTGGACTTCAGTAATTAAAGGATGAATTCAAGCTAAGAGCTCTAGACCAAATAGGCTTCTATTTTTTCCACATCAGTCATTTAAGCATTATAGACCATCAAAATCTTTTGAATGTTTTCTTTCCTGCATAAACCGAGTATGACAGCACTAAACATTCCCATGAAATTGTTTCCTATTATCTACAGAGCCATTCACTGTGGCAATAGCCAGAGAAAATCTCAATTGCTACACCGGCCACCTCCACTCCTTACAAAGCCAGGATTCTGCAAGGCTGGCCCCAGCGCAGGGCCAACTTCTTCCACAACCAACACGAGCTGCAACCCAAGAGCCGTCTTATTTTTAGCTGCAGCGATGTCAAAACTGTTGTGATACATCTGACCTCCAAAAAGGCTTTTTGACTTACTCCAACACTGGAATGCAAAAAGAGTTGGACTCACGGAAAAAGAGAAAGCCACATAAATGCATCAATATTCGAATGGGTTGGGAGAATAAACCAGCTCCCTCAAAATGCAAAGCAACGTAAGAGGATGAAAGAGCATAAAGGTGCCACATTAAAAAAAACACAAGATTCTCTAAAAATACATGTGGATGAAGCAGAATTTGTAAAAAAAGAAAAAAGTGTTCCTACCCCCCACCCTTCCCCAGTCAGAATTAGTGTTTAAAAACGTGATAAACACAAGGTTTCAGAAGTACCTGTAACATTAGCGTTCTGTGTTGTCTGAATAATACTTTGAGGTGACAGCTATCATACAAAATCCTGAAATCCAGCTCAGCAAAGAGATTACAAACAAACAGCGCTATCAAATGTATAACATATGAAGTTACACTATAGCCAAAACACACAACAAACACAAAGTAAAGAAAACATTTGAAGCATTAAACCAGAAGTGGCTTGAGGTGGAAGAAGGGATGAAACGAAAATCTTTGATCAGCTAAGTTGCAAGGGTACACAATTATTTGTTCCAAGGAAAGCTGATTATCTAGTTTGTCCATAAATAATCCCCTATCTCTATAGGATTCCTTTCTAAACTTTACATTTCCTTTAGAAACTCTACTCCCGATTTACAGCTTTGAAAATTCAGACCCATTTCCTATATACATATAGAGACAGAGGGAAATAGATGCCATTTGATGACCAAAATCCACCCATGCCTGGACTGCCACTATCAAAGAAGCCCTGGTTTTCCCCCTCCAGCTGAAAACTAATCAAAAATGGGCAGGGCGGAAATAATTTCCCATTATATCAGATTCCTAATGCAGGTGCAGGCCACCTTTAGACAAGGTGTAATGGGAAATGGAATTCTGATACAGAGATTCAAGATAAAATGGTAGATAACTGTGTTTCCACAGTTTAAATATATGTAAAAAACCTCTTTTTTTTCCCCTTCCAGTGAAACAGAAATTCTATTTCTTCTATTAAAAAATACTGCCTGTCCTGAAGACTTGACTCTTGTAGACATAAATCTCTTAAGTAACAACTTTATTTCCAGTCATCTGCAAAATAAGAGCACACAGATACCACCCATTGCGATTCATCTCACCCCAAACATAACACTTAATCCAGCAAATAATTTTGCTGTCTTGTCAAAGGCAGCTAATAAATTTTCCACTACACTGAATGTTCTATAGAATAGTGTTGAATATAGAAAAAATAAGTCATGTTTAGGGGGTCAGCAAGAGGCAAGCAATTGCATTTGTCTGCTATCACCTGCAGCCTCTGTCACGACGGAAAATGGAAAACTTCCACTATTCTTTTATTCATATATAGAACAAGTTCTGAAAGTATGTCACTGGAAAGCTTTTCCAATTCAGTGCTGGTGCTATCTGCCCCAACGTATGAAGATTCAATTACTTACTGGGGAGGACTGAAATCAGTGAAAGACCAAGAGTGGACCTTCCTTAAATTTCTCTACCTAAAAGGATTTTTTAAAATAGTATTTGTTATTATTTTATTTTTTAAAAAGGCTTAACTTGAAGTCCATACCTATTTCAAGGAAGGCAAAAAGAGGACTGACGTTACAAGTAGCTAGATGTGAGAGCTGGCAAACTTGAAAACACAAAAAGCAAAATCAAAAGGGAGCCAGAAGGACACTTCATCACCTGTTCTTCTTCTCTGCCTTATCCTATTACACTACAATGGAAGTCTTAAGTACCTAAACTTATTTGCCTTTCACTCAAGGTTCAACTAGAAGTGCCCTAAGTCTCAAACCTTTCCATTCTCAAGTGAATGATTATCATATATGGGAGTCTTGGTCACTTCTTGCCACAGACAATACAGGATATCTAAAGTTACAAGGTTCTCCTCCCATAGCCTGGATGGAAAAGAAGCTAGTAACAAACATTATTAACCAGAAATCTATCTGAAAATTTTCAGCACACAGCCAAATAATGAGGAAAACCCCTGAAACCTTGAATTTCCTTGAAATTTCAACTCCATTTTAGCTTTATTACAGTAGAACTACGCAATTGTTTCCTACCTCTTTTCTGGTATATCACAATACGAGTTGTCTTCTTTCATAACTCTACTACAAGGTTTAAATATTGCAGTTTTTGACCACGGTCACCTAAATAAATTCTAAAACAATCAGGAAACGCTTGTAGTAGAAGCACTGCCCAAATCCCACAGCATGTTTTGGAAGAGACACCCAAATAACCAAAGACACTCTCCCACCCTATTCAAATGAGTCATTGAAAGGCAAAACCCACAAAATACAACATTAAATGAGAACTCTCATTATTAACCACCTTGGTTATGGACACTATTTGCCAACAAAAATATCTTCCCAGTAATTAAATACCTTGAATATTCCTAATGTGAGCAGGATATTCAGCAATGTTAAAGCAAACAAGCTCCATGTGCCTGGTATGATTTTCTACCACAATGCCACCTACTCTTGCTCAGAAGAAACACCCAGGACTGCGTGCTCAAAATTACAGCACAACTCCTAGAACAGCTACATCATTGAATGTATGAGTGTTGTCAACCCTGAGCTGTAGAGATCTCCGCTGCATATTACCCATGCATCTGGAAGACAATATGACAGCTAGGAAAACGTTGTTTATTTTGACAGCCATGTGAATACGGCACAATAAAGAGGATCTGTAGACTGGAAGAAAAAAAAAAAATCAGTTTGACACACTATCTGTTGAGGCGAGTAGATTTAAAAAAAAAAGGAGAACAAAGGGATGGAGGCACCATACTGCTCCAAATACTGTGCACTCTTAGAGAAGGGAACAGTAAAAGCCAGGAAATTAAAGTTTAGCTACAAACATATTTAAGCTACTGATAAAAGGACTGGAAACCTGCCATTTCAACAGAAGCACCTTAGATGCGTGAAGAGTGGTGACAAAAGACCTGCATATCAAATGTGACCCAATGACTTAATCTAGAAGAGCAAAGCAAGAAAAAACACCGTTTTCCTTCACCAGCCTCCTCCTCACAAAAGAGTATTTTGATAAAGCTTTCAAAACTTATCAGGATTGTTTGGGAGAGATCTTTGACGCAAAGAGCTGAAAACATATTTTGTTGTATCGTAAATAGAAGAACAGAAAATGGTCCTATGACCAGTCTCCCTGAGCGTGAATGAAACTAATCCTGTTAAAGCTTAGAAATATGCATGACTCAGTAGCCAAAGCCACGTGAGTATCTGCCCTTACAAAGTTTCTGCCACCTTTTATTGTCCAAAAGCGCTGTGTTGCTGATTTCTAAACGGCCTCTACTGCTTTAGTTTTCTTTCCAGAAACAAACTCAAAACATTTCATCTTTTTTTTTTTTTCAAAATAAAAAGGGACTTTTAGAAGCAAGTTTTGAATCTATCACGTATACAGCTCCCATCTGGACAAAGTCTGAAGTAAATTCAGCGGCATGTGTTATTACCGTTGTCCAAGTCTACTACTTATATAAGCTTTAATTTTGTTTTCCATTATCTACCTCACTGCTCTGCTTCACTCTTCCATCTTGCAAAGAGATTAGCAGAGTTCTGTAAATATTTACTACGCAGAAGAAATATCAACTTGAAAAAATAATAACAGAATTGTACTGCGTGCCTAGAAGAACGGTGGAATGATCTGAAATCTCCATGCAGTCATGAATGTATCAAAAGAAAATAGCCATGTACTTAGTATCTAATTTCTAGTTTCTCAGCTGTAAAAGTAAAAATGATACATGCCCTTTGAAGAGTACGATCCATCAAATACTAAAAAACACACATACACAAATATTACCTAAGACAAATGCTACTATTGCAAGAAATTGCCAAGATCCACAACAGAACGTTCTTTTTTTAGCAGCTTTATAAGCCTCAGCCAGGACAAGTCAGCTCCTGGAAGTGGTTCTCCTAACACTGGATTTGATGCACACTAGGAAGAAACTTGCAGGTTACTTCATATAACATGCCTACGGTTTTCATCCATAAATATATCATCTCTGAGATCTTTGCTCTCTGAAAGATAAATTACTAGAAAAATATTGGACAACCCTTGAGATGTTTTGTCCTAGTGCACTTGGGGTACACAAACGTCAGTGTTGTAGCTGTATCGACGGGGACACCACACACCCTCTGGCTTCTTGTGGGAGAGATGCTTGATATAAGGAAGGAGGAAAGCTTCTAACCTTCACTTCTTACCATCACAGAATATTAAATAATACGTTATGCTTACATCATAATAGAAACCCCTTGAAGTGAGAAGAAAAGAGACTGAAGAGGTTTGTTCTGCCCATATACACCAGCAGACAACAAATGAGACTGAATGTCTGGCCCCGTAAAGCCTTAAGGAAGAAGGAAGAAAAATCAAATCAGCTTTTCATGATGGAAGAAAATACAATCTGTAATATGAATGTGAAAAGGGCAGGAACAAATCCTAAACCAGTATCTCCACTGACAAACACAAAGTGAATTCATTTCTTAAAATAGTATTAGGTACTTATTTCATGCCACTTAAAGGTACGAGCAAAAGTCTTAGTGGATTCTCAGAACTTTCCAATGCTGCCAACAGGGAGATACACAGAGCTTTGTTTGAGCCCCTTCTAGATGACACCTGGTATCCTCAAAGAACACACTCAACAGGTCAACGATTCACCACCTTGTACCTTAGCGCACAGAGGGAGAAGATCTAAATGAAACCAGAAACAATTCTGTTTCTTGGTTGTGCGAAGGTTAGTTTTGTTTCAATACTAAGCAAGTTTTTAGTAGATATTAGGTATACAAGGGCACTTAAAACATTTATAAGGTTATATCCGTTTGAACACTTCACAAATTTACAGTGGCCCCACCCCAACTACGCCTGTGTATCAGTATCTATATTTACAGAAAGCTTCAGGAAAGTAAAGTTTCAGATCTGAGAGACATGTGGAGCTGCCCACATGCCTAGTGAGCCAGAGCTGCATTCTCATATGCCAATATACAATTGGTATCTTTTTTTCATTCATTGTGAAATCGTCGGGATACATCACCTGAATTCAAGTTTCCAGTGCTGTGCCATTTTGACCCTCCGACTACACCACCCAGTTTCTTCATTCCAGTAAAACTGACCTTCTGTACTGAGCGAGGCATGAGAACCCCACGCTGGGGAGTGTGAGAGTTACCTTTGGACACGTGTGTACATGTGTGTCTTGTTACTCCCTCTAGCAAACACATTTAAGGAACAATTTTGTGGTACTTCGATTTCTGCAGATTCAGATAGAATGAACTCACATATTTACGAAATACATTTTTATGCAAGACATTTACCATCCTTAATTTGGAAGCCAATACCTTCTAGCATATGGTATTCAAATTCACAAGTAACAAGTTACTATTATGAAAATTGGCATTTCTGTTCTTTTCATTAAAACACAGTTTAACATATAATGGTTTCAACCACTGGTTTCAACTGCACATGCATTGAAAGGTGCAAGTGTTCATAAAGGTACTTCAAACAGTTCTTCTTTCCTAGTCCCTGTGCTGGGTATTTTATGAACTGACTGTTTATGGGGAGACCGTATTGCAGCCTTGCAGGATCTGAAAGGGGTCTACAAGAAGGCTGGGGAGGGACTTTTTACAAGGGCTTGTAGTGACAGAATGAGGGGTAATGGCTTCAAACTAGAAGAGGGTAGATTTAGATGTAAGGAAGAAGTTCTTCATTCTGAGGGTGGTGAGACACGGGAACAGGTTGCCCGGGGAAGCTGCAGATGCTCCATCACCGGATGTGTTCAAGACCAGGCTGGATGGATCCTTGAGCAACCTGGTCTAGTGGGAGGTGTCCATGGCAGGGGCTTGGAACTAGATGACCTTTAAGGTCCCTTCCAACTCAAACCATTCTATGATTGTAGGAACACGTTTCACTCTGGGCAGTTATGCAAGGGTGACTTTGTTGAGAACGTAGTCTATACTTGTAGTATAAAAACGTAAAGAATCATCTACCCAAATACTTAACATGTTTTGGTTTGGACCAACCTCTCGTGAATAGAGCAAACTAGAGTTATAAACAAGATGAGAACTTGTCATGAAAGCTTTATATAATACTACTAACACTTCGCCACCTCAACCTTAAAATATGTTGGTAATTAATATACCACTAGAAATATTTGCTTTTTAGACGACTGTGTTACATCGGTAACTTAGACATGCTTCCTACTCTTGCTGCTGCCTTCTCCTCCTTCTGTGACAGGACTTCTGTGGCCATCTACTGAGTTATTTCAGCATATTTCATCAACCAAAACTAAACTAAACCAAACGACAGATCATTTTCTGCACAAATCTAGTGAGACTTGGAAGTAGGTTAAAACAGAAAAATGCAAGAAGGAGCCACCAGTTAGACAGGGCAAAGCTGCTGCAGAACGGAGACATCTGTCACTATGTCATTGTGAATACTTCATGACCAAGAAGCTCTTATTCACCCCCTTTCTAATCAGCTGATGAAATATACGCTAGATATTCAGAAACTGGCTGAAGGTCCAAAAGGCCAGAAAAAGACTGACTGAAGCCAGCCTAATGAAAATATCTATTTCACAGTCCAGGTTAACAACAAATATTCTGAGTAGCATCAGATCTCAGAAAGAACAAGTTAGTAATTGAGAAACCGTGAAAACATTTCCTCCAAGCACGTATTTCTAATCAGCCACGCACCTCGTTTTTAGTAGCTTCATCTCAATTTCCTGGCAAAATGTCAGGCAAAGCAGTGAAAGTTGTTACCAAAGTCATAATATGGTGTCTATTGTTTGTTTTAAAGTGTTGTTGTCATCCTACAGAAAGAATTTCAACTTGCTTGATATGACTGTTCTTGAAAATTTGTTAGCTATTGCTCCTCCCTTCTGTCAGGTGCCAGTTTGTCCAACAGTTCACTGTACAAAAACCCACAGAAATTAGGCTTCATATATCTTTACTATAATATCTTTATATATCCTTAATACCCATTTTTAAAGACCTGTCACTCTGTGCTTTTCAGCCTTCTATAGCTTCTGCCAGTTATTTTGAATATTGTAGAATAATTTAATCACTTGATTCAAAACCATCCAACAGACCTAGAGTATCCATTAACCTGATCTTTCCGTGTTACAGCACAGGATTCTGCTCCTTTTCCATTCATATTGCCTGCAGTTGAACTTTTCAATGAAGAAACATGCAAAGATACTGGCTTTTTTTCTTGGCATCTGTTTGCAATTTTGCCCTCTTTGTAGTAAACTAAAAACCTTCTCTTGGCTACCAAAACAAGCCTTGTCTACCCAAGACAAGCCTTACATAACCTTTCTTGGAAATCTTTATGCCTCTGTATCCATTACAGAACCAGTTACTTAATTTGGTATACATTTCATGGTCAACACACAGCCAACACCTTCCTCTTCCATGAAAATAATTCTTTGTAAAACACTTACTGTCAAATAAAGTTACTCTACCGGAAAACAATAGTTTCTCTATTGGAAAAACAAGAAACCAAGAGAGAAAAAAAACTTTGGAAACCATCCTCCTGGTTTCCAGAACCTCACTTAAAATGCCTAATCAACACAAACAAAAAACCCCAAGATATTCACTATTCTCACAAGCATCAGGTACTACAAAGTAGCAGAGCAGAATGAACTTAGTGTTACCTTTGGTTTTGTATTGAGCTAGTCTGTGTTGAAAGCTGTCAAATCAATCCAAAAAGGTTTGTTACAGTAAGCTACAGATAAAGTGACATTTTACATATTCTGTGTTGCTTGTCTGCTAACATTAGTGTTATTGTTTTCCCTTTTTAGCATTATGTAAAGATGAGATAGTTAATGAACTGAAAAGGCAAAGAGGAATACACCTGACAGAAATTTCTATCCCTCTTTCAATTTCCAGAGACAATCAATTGACATAAGTCAATGTTCTTGACTTCATTCTCATAAATGAAGACTAGTCACAAAGCCAGTCACACCTTATTCAAAGCAAGAGATAATAGCAATTGTCAAGCTGATCAAACATTAACGTTAGTAGGTAGAGTAAGCTTGAATTTAAGATTTACTGAAAATTGTAATGTTTTCCTTCTACACACCACAGACAAAGCAATAATACATGACAGCGTCTCTTGCCATTGCATATTATTTAGGACAGATATTTGTATATATCATTACTTATATCCAACAAGTTGATCTACAAAAATCGCATTTGTCTGATGTACCAGAATATTGTGAAGATCTCCTAGAAATAGCTAGGCAAAAGCCTAACAAGTAACAGCCTGTGACACATGCCAAAAACATTCATGCTAGAAAAGACATCAACTAGTTGAAGACAAAGCCCTTAACCTCCAAAACTGAGCACCAAGGGAAAGACTTAATTAGTTACAGAATCTCTAAAACCCTAAGACAACAGCACCATCTGTGTTCTTCCTACACTTAAGACTCGCCCACAGAAACCAGTAGCAAGAACAGGTAAACTGAAAAATAAACAGCCTGCTGGGTCAACACAAACACTACTGAATGCAGAACTGCAACAGTTCCTTACTAGTTTCACTTAACACAAGAATTACTGTCACTCTTGCAAACATTCAAGTAGAAAATTTAAAAGGGTATTTACCTTTGAAGGTCTCAAGCTCCTTTCTGTTGAAGAAAGCACAATTTAAAAAAATATATTAGAAATACAAGTAGAACTATAGGAGATATTTTACATGGTTTAAGACTCATTAAAAGACAAAAAAACAAAGAATTTGACTATCATCATATAGAAACACACATAGTAATATTACCTTTAAACAGACACTATAAACCTTTTTAGAATTGAGGCTGCTATCTATTTATAAACATATACAATTACACAAATATTGCACATTTCTATCTAGTCACATAATTCCACTGTTGCAAAAATAACCAAGACTTCTTAAGGCTTTAGGTACTAAACCAGCCATTGCTTAGCAAGCTTTGCCAATTTATAGCACAGGGAGTAACAATTAGTGTTCCATTTTCATCAATGCTATTCAAAATCCTCTTTGCAATAGTGGAGGAGAAGAATTTGACAATAACACTCAGTTACAAGACACTTTAAAGGCAACAGAAACATATAGTGATATTCCTCCGAGGACAGGATTTTAAAGTACAAAAAGTGACAGATAACCCACATAGCAGAAAGCTAAAAAAACGGAAGTGAACAGCAATAGTATCTTCTTTCCTTCATAGCAGGCCTCCTTCTACTTTTAGTAGTTATGTGATTGTGAATGCAAAGGCTATAAAAATAAGATAAATATTTTCTCTGTTTTCAAGAAATTGCAAAATGCTCAATTTGCCGTTGCTACGACATAGTGATTAATCATGAATTTAGAGGCTAAAGAAGAATCGAAGTCATGGCTTAGATAAGGCAGAATGCTGGCAGCTTCCTTACAAAACACTCATTTATAACAAACACCTTTTCTGTCTGTGCCTTGCAGGCTGCCTAGTTAGGTTCTGAATTTTGAAAGCAAAAGTGATCATATGAAAAACAAATTTTAAAAATCCCTGAAGGAATAGTTGTCCAGAGAAATTATTTTATTAACTACGCCTAGACTAAAGCATGCCTCAGTCCTTCCTGAGTCACCTACCACATACAGTTTCACAACACACAGGCTATACCACAACAACTCCTTCTCCTTGCCAGCAGATGATGTAATTCAGCATTTATTCTTGCATCAAGAAGAGACAAAACCATTTTGAGCCTGAAACAACTTCTTTTCTAAGCAGGACAAAGAAACGAGGGAATATATTGACCTCCACATTTCAGTGAACATCCCACTTTGGTCACCAAATACCAAGCACAGGTTTTTGAAAGGATGGGTGCTTTGCCAGGAAATAAGGTAAGTGTGATTTACAGCAGAGAAGCCTATTTGTTGTGACTTCCTGCGAGTATCTATTTCCCTTTCTGCTTGCCCTCCATCCCTTTCCCAAGCTAATCTTTCCTTTTTTTCACCAGAGAAAAAAGCTACCTCGCAATACCTATGATTTGCAGGTTTATACATTAATAAATTTTTCCTACCCTGCGTACTCTAAATATAATTACCAAATTCTTAAACACTCACAAGTTGCACTCCTTATTTTCCAATGATTGCATACTAGTTGAGAGCGCAACAATCACGGGAAATGCTTGTTTTCCACAGACTGAAACAAAAACATACTGAGGAAACATCTTGTGAAAGTAAGAGGAGAGAAACTGCTACTTGCACCTAAAATCAGAAGGTCTTATGCCACTTGTCTCCAAAAGGGAAGACGAAACAATTACTGCCATTGTGTTCAAACAGATCATCAAACAAGATGGTGAGAGAGTAACCAGCCGACAGCGATAGTCATTGCCTTTGGATAAAACCCCAGAATTTTCCTGTTCAAAATCATCGATATTTTTAGGGTTGATGCAATAAGATGTTGTCGCTATATCCATACATATAATCGCAATTGATTAAGAAAGTTGGAAATGAATATTTGACAAAACTTTTTTAATAGAACACATACCTCTGAAAAATTTAACGTATCTGCAATTAGCATACAGTTAAAAACACAGATTTAGAATCTAAGGATCTGCATTTTCTAGTATCCTCATACCAATGCAGACCCAAAGACTGATGATTCTTTGTCTTTTAGACAATATGAATGAATCAATCGCATCTCGCGATTTCTCGCAGCGCTCTCAATAAAATAGACATTTGGAAAAATATATTTTAAAATATGCGTAGTGAAAGCATCAGCAACACGGAGGATTTTTATTATTATTATTATTTAATCAAGTTATCCAAATAAAACCTTGAAGTGTTTAAATTTTAATCCAAAATCTTGTTCATCAGCAGCTTTGGTAAGAACTAGACACTAAAAGTGGAAAGAAACTATGACTTCTAAAGACACTGAAAATGAATAGATGACTTAAGATTATATCAGTACATTTTCTAGGTGTGTGATTACAAAGTCCTAGACAGATGTACAGGAAAAAATGTATTACAAAGTATCACATTTCTCCTTCTCTTTGTAAGTAAATATTTCTGGTTTTACTGATAAACCGTCAGGAAGAAGATACGTCCTACATCTTCTCTATGAAGCTAGAGAAAAAAATCATCCACAGAAGTAAATATATTGAACCTATTTTAAGAAGGAAACAATGTATTTGGAACACAGACACAGTTTGAGCAATTAAAATGAAAAAGACTAAACTAGAAACGGTCATCTTAAAACAGGGTAGAAGGGCAAGTAGGAGGAAAAACTTGCCTGGATGAGTAGCTAGGACTGCCATCTCTAATTATCCTAGACCTTGCCGTGTTAAATTACTTGCTTTGCTGCTATATATTACATTTTTTTCTATTTGTTTATCATTCTTTGAGATAATTTTTCAGATTAGGTTTATGAAGAGGTACAGCAGGCAGAGCTCAGCCTTTGCTGGCTGGCTTAGTAACAAGACAAAACTGCAGCGCAATGAATCACAGGATAAGGTTGGTTGAAAATGACCAACGCAATATAATCAAGTAAAAGGCAACAATTGTCAGTGAAACCCCAATGGCATAAGCCTGGTTCCTCACTTCAAGATAATGCTTAACTCAGGACAAAAATGATATTCAGGTATACTTCAACATTTTAATAGTATTTTAATATTTTAAAGAGACACACTAATCAGATTCTTGACCCCTTGAGAGCACGGCGGGTGTGTAAATCCGACTATAAGCCCCTTTCCGCACCATGCCTACAATGGCACAGCTGATAACGTCTCATGGTTCAAAATAACCTAAAGAAATTAAATTAAAGCACTGTTAATGCAAGAGATGCCACTGAGAACTTGTCTGAAGCATCTTATCAAAAAAGACCTAAGCCACAGGTATAGAGGGAAAGAATATATATAGACATTGAAAAAATACACTGTTCCATTTTAGACTAAAGTATACCTTTTATACAATTTTTTTTATTTGCAAGAAGTACAATGACTTCTGAAGCCAATAGAACTGCAGTGCCTGGAAGCTCTGTTGAGACAGGATGTGTCTTTTGAATTATTTTCAAGTGACCTGGAATGTTCTGATGATCGTGTTGGCAGTTGTGTCTTCATTTACAGAAAAGTTGAGCTTCAGGGTTTGTGATGAGAAAATATAATTTTGGAGACAACAGGTGAAACTATCTACAATATATAACTAGTCCCATAGAGTAACTGACATGATCAGAACTTACATGAACACTTAGAAGGCAAATAAAAATTCCCAATTACCTTCCCATTCCCCTCAGGCTTTTCCCTGCACTGTTCAATCAACCCTGCTTTAGTCATTGGGCAGAGGAGGAGGACACTAGGAAAAAGATCATTGGTTATCAGTAATAAAAATAATTAAATCCAGAAAGAGGAATACGGGAGGAGGCGTTGTCAAAATCACCCTGCTTGAAGTTACTGACATCAACTGGGATTTAGTTAGTTCCATGAAAGTAAGACAAAGTTCTCAGGTTCTACTGTATCTTACAAAGGGCTGTAACACCAAGATCAATTTTCCAAATGTAACAAAACACCAGGGAATTCAGTTAAATACCTAGAGCCCACAGAAACACCACATTCTCTACAATGATGCCAGCAGCCAGAATTGACAATTCCATATTTTATCGTCAAGAAAAAAGGAGGCAGATAAGAAAGTAACCAAGTCAGAAATGAATGTCAGGAATGATTTTATAACACTAGCTCTGAAAGTAACAAGCAGTAAATTCAAACTACTAGACCCATGCATAAACAAGAGACAACCTCAAGACAGCGTATGGAGGGTAAAAATTGAGGACTAGAGTTGAAAAAATTTACAATGAAGTGTCTTTATGAATATTGAGTTAGAAATACTATTTACACACTAAAATTATCATTTAAAGAAAGTATAGCTGTGTATATGCAATTTACTTTAAAAGTATTTCTGGCACCTAACAAGAGCCAAACCAAAACCTGAGAAATACTGCATTTCACCTGTTATGTCTGGTACAGTTAACTTTTCAAAATAACACTAAAAAAAAAATGTCCTTCCATAGCCTGATTCAAGATTTAGGAAGCTAAAAAAGCCAGGAGAGGGACTTTCCTTTACGTCATCAGAAAGTAAAAGCCAAAAATCTGAGAACTCAAAACATATGTCACCTGCACGGCGCACAGAAATAATGCACCTACTTTTTTGTGTACTTAGGATTAGCACACATGTCGATGACAAAAATGTTTCCCCTCCCCCAGATTGCTCGAGCACCCTTTTCGGATCACTTAGGTCAACTACTACTTTGAAAAACCTTTGAGACTGAAGTAATGAAAAGCCTTTAAGTAATAAAAAAATCAATAAAATCCAAAACTACTACTAAAATACTGTTGAATTATGCAGCAGGCAAGGTTTTCTATTTATCTGAAGAAACACTGAGGACAGGTCAAGATTCTTCACCATCAAATGTGAAATTTTATCCAGTAAAAGAGAAGAGCAAAGGAATTTAAATAATGTTTCCATGGGGATTTTTTTGCTGCCATACTGAAATGCAGCTACAAAAGTAGCTTAAGTCTTTCCACATCTTCCAGCAAAACTTCTACACCAACTTCATTCTAGAAGATCGGAGAGATCAAAGCAAAACTTTGTAACAGAAATTGCAAGCATTAACTGGTAATTAAGCTAATAAATATAGCTAAAAGTAAATACAATCTTAATATACTCAGCAGTTTCAGGGTACAGTCCAAGCATTTCTCTTTGGATGTTTCAAAAAAAGCAACAAATCTTTATCTTGATAAAGAACACTGGAGCTCACCTTTTAGGTGCTATCATTCACAAGAATAGTAAGAATGAGGAAGATGGCATTAAAACCAGAAGAAAATGGTAACAGTGAAATGATTAAAAGCAACCAAGTGTTTTGTCCTCTGCTGAGAGACTGATACAGGCCATTTAGCATTGGAACCATTCCCAGCTGGAATCTGAAATGTGGAAAAAATTCTTAGCTCCTTTTAAAAGCTTATGCTTTCACATGGAAGACTTTGCACAGGATCTGGTTTTTACATTTTTGCTTTCATCCTGTTGCTATCCAAGAAAAGTGGACATTTTTTTAAATTTACATTTTTTTGAACTTTTCTCTTAGCATGCAATGTCATCACTGCATCACTAAAAGACACCTGTATCAGCACAGTTCGTTTATTTTTACCATACAACCAAAGGTTTAGGAAGCAAAGTTTAACGGTAAAATTTGAGAGAATAAATTTAAGAGAAGCTACGAACAGCGACAAGCTACAAACAAATCTGAGAAGCTATGAAGAAATTTAAGAGAAGCTGAAGTTTTAGATAAGGTACAAACAAGTCCACCATCAAAGGCCATCCCCACCATCAACTCCACCATCAAGCAGAAGTTACAACCTGTATCGCTTCAGGCATCCTCAACACCTCCCTTTGACACACAAATGTAAAGTTTTCCTCACAGAGGTGGTGTCAAGAAATGCACTTAACTTTTTTTTAAAAATAATTTTTAAACAAATTAGTTTTGGATGAAAGTCAGAAGGAATTCTTAAAGATCTCAGGAAAAGAATTCCTAGTGAAGAAATAATTTGTTAGGAGACAGCGCCTTGCTCAAAAGCAGAGAATGGATTTTAGTGGTAAAAGAGAAGAGCACTAAGCCCTGTTCTCCTGCCACTGGCCACAATGAATGAATGAATTTGATAAATAATGTAGTTTTGAGGTGAGGGAGAGTACAAAATGATGATTAAGGCAGCCCTAAAGCATCTGTTTCTATTACTGGCACAACAACAGATTGACAGGATTTCTAGATTATGCCCAGTCATCAGCACTACATAAAGGCAGAGAAAAGTTAAGCAGGATTGACATAATGTTTAACATTTTCTAGAAAACATCAGTAAAAGGTGCTGTCAGATGCAGAGGATCCAACACAAACATTTAATCTTTAACCATAGGTCCTAAAAGCCAACAAAGGAAATATCTTTTATATGCCTATTCAAAAGAAAACAAACCCATCAGGAGAAGGTACACAGCAAATCTCTTTATGACGACGACGTTGTCCCTCTGCATCAAGCAAAGGCCACCACAAAGGAAGAGCAAAATTCAATCAGCTTCAAAGTTACAGAAATTATACTGCACATTCACACTTTGCAAATAATACCAAAAAACCTGCCAAGACCCTGCAATCTTTTGATCTGCTACGTATTCAGTCTTGCCCAATGTTTTCAAATACTTGGAATAAAATTCAGTAATAATGAAGCCGCGTGCTCCTTCGGGTTTGATGCATGCAAAGCGCTGTACTGCAAGTGTTCTTGCAAACAGAGGAAAGTTCAGAGCCCTCAGATCACACAAAAGGAACCACAATGATCAAGAGAACTTTCCCAAAGCTTGTACAAGCCCAGTTTTTCAGGATCAACAGGAATTCTCATTCCATGTGTCTGTCCAAAGAAGCGCGATAACTGATGGCCATTAAATTAATTCCAGCCAGTTATCACCATGAAAATATTTGCTACTGGATGTCCCATATGCAAACTCAAACAGCAGGATGGAAAAGGTCCCTGCAATGAGAACTCTGCTTCGAGCACAGAAATTTGAAGTCACGCACTTAACGCCTGGTGAAAAGTCAAAGCCCGTCATCCACTGCACGTCTACCGTGAAAGCTGTCTTGAAGATAATAAAAGTTCTTCATCCACTTTTGCAAAATCATTATTTACATACCCAGGTACATGGAGGTGTAGCAGCTGAAATTCTAAACTGCCAGAAGACTGATTAAGAATAAGGGTGTGACACCTTAATTTGATGAAAATTTTGATAAGAACCATGACACATGTAGAGTCTTAGAAATAATTCACAGTGCATTCAATGTTGGAATGAAAAAAAAAAATGAATGTGTTTGAAATATTTGCAACAATAGCATTTTTTTAACATACAAAAAGTTAATTTGTTCAATTATATGGAAAGCTTAAAAGGGTTCTGAAGGTACCATTTAAATTCATCACTGCCTGATGGGAGGGATTCATCACTGAAGATGACACTGTACAAAGTATTGGTCTAGCTTATCCCTTGGGGAATATTATGGGATCTAAACAAGATCCGCAGACATAAAAGTCTTCTTCTAGACAACACAATTTTGTATGGCAGTGCATAACCCATTCCATCTTCTCTCTTTTGACCTTGGTAAAAAAAAATAATTAATTATGGTTAAATAAGATCACAAAAAAAGTGGCAGCTTTCTACAGCGATACTTCAGGAGGTAAAAATAATACCTGAAAGCAAAACACAGCAATAAAATAATAATACAAAATATTGTTGTATGTTAGTGATGGAGTAACCATTAATTGGCTCAGATTATTAGAAACCTTCTGAAAAACGAGACTAGTCTGAATTGTCTAAAGAAGTTTTTTGTGTTTGCTTTTTGAATGTTTTGAATGGGCATGCCCAACGTAAGCCACTGTATCTAACTGCAACAAAAAAACAATTAGAGGAGGAATATAACCAACAAACAACCATAGAGAAGAAATAAACTTAACAGTGGTAACTGATTAAGACATTTTCTCATCTTTAATCTACACTGCAACTACCATAAAATTTATACCGTTCTGAATGAGAAAGTGAATCAAACATTCTTCTCCTCCAGAGGCATAAAACCACCATCATGGCAATGTATCTAACACAAATCACTCATCTACTGCGCTCATCACCAAAGCATGGGGTTACACACTATTTGACAACAAATAAACCTTTAAGTACAAAAATTAGGAATAAACATACATTTTAGGAACATATCTTCTCTCGAGGCAAAGCATTTTTTAAAATCTCACCAGAAAGGAAAAAAAAAATTATTCCAAGGTTTACACTATTATTAAACATTCATCAGACTCAGGATTTTAGATTTCTTCACTCATTTTCCTTCTACCTCTGTTCTCAAAGCAGACAAGTACTAAAAATTAGAAGGGATTCTTAAACAAGACATCCTGAAAAATACTAAAATTCAGACAACTAAGTTTACAGTCAAATGACACAGTAAAATGTATTTACTCATTTCCAGTGACACGGACTCTTTGTATACACATTATATATGGATATATATGTATATCCAATATATTCCTACAAAACATTGCAGTTGGGAAACTCCTTTTAATTGATAAAAAAAGGGTTTCTACTTTCAAAAAGTGGTGATCCTTCTGAAATGGATAGAAATGGTACTAAGAGCTTCATAGGAAGTCCAGCTTCAGGAGACAAACCTTTTATCTTATACCATAAGGCTGCAATTCAATGCACATAAAAATTGGCACCAAGTGAGCTTTTGACAGCGCTTCCTAAGGATACAGTGGGAATGCAAGAACTGCCAAAGGAAACCGGAGGGATACAAGGAGTTTTCTGCAGTCAGGAAAGGTACGTCCTCAGTAGGAAGATGAAGGCATGGAAAGAAGAATTGTGCTTGACCGAGAAAAGGACAGGAAATAAACCAGCATGGTTTGAGGCTAACATACATGCAAACAATTGCAGCAAGAC
Source organism: Eurystomus gularis (assembly GCA_013400335.1). Taxonomy (NCBI): domain Eukaryota; kingdom Metazoa; phylum Chordata; class Aves; order Coraciiformes; family Coraciidae; genus Eurystomus; species Eurystomus gularis. Next base: position 483,130 of record VZZY01006590.1, on the reverse strand, counting down.
TAGAGAAAACAAGGGGGGAATCTAGACTTCACAGAACAATACTGGTACCTGAGCAATGGATTTCAAAACAAAGAGGAAAATAATAAAAACCCAGACCTAACACAAAAACAGCAATCGATCCCCCTAAGCACCAGGCTTTAAAATATATTGTGGAAAATAGCTTGGATGGATGAATTTACTTTGAAACAAGCACTCAACACAATGAGAAAAGAGAAAGTTTGAACCGAAATAAAGTGGCTCTTTTTAATAGGGAGACCTATTTCTGAAAATCAGTTCCCATAGTTACCATAAGCTGCATTTCAAAGGTTTAATGCTGACCTAAAGCACTTTCTTCTAAATCTTTCATATAGAAAGATTTTTCAAAAGACTTGAAATAGGCGAGCTTCCAGCCTAAGCTCTACAGTGACTTTATAATAAAATTACTTTTTGTTACATGCTTAAAATAACCACAGTTTCTAGAGTTTGCGTTCATCTCTGTCTTCATCCCTGTGTTATCAAAACACAGGACAAACTTTTTTTCTATGCAAAACCACCCACTCCATGAAAAACACTCTTGTGTTAAAAAGAGCATAGACTCCGGAACCCCCACTTGATTCTTTCAGTAGCTGGTATCACAGTGAAAACATCAAAGCAAGGAAGACGAGACATGAGTTCCAAACACACATAAATCACACACACATTAACTGACTGTTCATTCTTCAAGTATCTACATTGGCAAGTGTCCTTCTAGTAATGAGCTAGCAGTTCATTTCTTACCTAAATAAATACAGTGATAATGATCAGCCAGAAATTACCTGTATTTTTCCTGTTTTGTCTAGATCTGACCAAATGTAATCAGCTTATAATTATGTTAAGTAGTTTGCTTAGCATTCTATTTATAAAACTGATTAGATACTGCTAAGCAGAGCAGGCAACAGTTTAACACTTTATTTTGATGTTGAAAGCAGAGGTTAGGGGAGGGGGAGAGGGAGTGAGGACGGCAGAACAAAGAAAACTCGGAAAGCTTCAGAAAGATGACGGTATTTTACGAGGTACTAATCTGTTGCTTTTTGCACATATTGAATTTTCGTGTTATTTGGTTAAACAGCACAATATGAATAATTTCCAAATTCTAAATATAAATCTTTAATTACTTAAGTAGGTCTGAACATGTGAATATTCAGCTGTTGACTCTTCCTGAAGAGAGAGAAAATGGTCTTGCCCCGGCTTGGGAAAAAGAAAACCCAGGTTGCAAGAAAATGTCAAGACCACTGCCCTGGGTCCTGACCCGAGGTTAAGCTAAGGGAACAGGATGTGAAAAACCGAGGAGAAACTGTAAAATGTGCCAGATAACATAGTAAGATGCTGACAAAAGTTACAGAGAGCACTGTGAGGGATGGCTGGATTTCACCGATGGTTAAAGAGGAGTTAGGTGAGAAACAGCCAAACTTCACAGAAAATTGAAGGGGGACCTTTCAGGTATTGAAGACCTTCTGAGAGGCAGAACTTGCAACACCAGCAGTACTTCAATAACTATCTTTAACACCGTAGAAGGCCACATTCCCTAGATAATGGTATCAGAAACACCAAATTTGAGTTGCAAAATCAGGACCGACAGGGAAAGATAAATTAGGGGCGGATCAAGAAAGAGGAAAACAAATCAGCCATGCAAAATGTGACCGGCACTGTCTGGGGCTGTCCTGCCCTTGATCACCACACCATAATGAGGACCATAAACCAAACCAGTTGTTCTGACCACACCACATGAGTCAAACTTGCTTCTGCAATCCAGAGAAGTGAGGAGGCTGCCAGGGTGCTTCCCTTGGCTAACAGGAGGACACCTGCTTGGACAGGGCAAGTAAGCTGGTTATCAGTCAGTGCTGGCACCAGGTCTGTCAGCATCCGCATCTATCCACCACTCCCTAACACAGGCTGTCACAGACTGACAAATTGCTTCTATTTAACTCCTCATTTATATAATGGACTTAATACTGCTTTTCTCATCTCCTTCAGTAAGGTTATTTTTGGCACTCTCAGTAAGAAAGCCAAGAAAATCAACAGTTTGCAAGTTATTTAAGCTTTTAATATTTATCTCTTGGTATTTTATCTTTCAGGTATGCATGACACCCAAGAGTTGGAGGTTCTGACTTATCACACATCCTGCTACAAGCTGAACTTTGATTGCAACAAGTAATGCCCTGTTTTTGCAAGAAAGAGAACGGCAGGAGATTAACAACCTTTCATAGAAAGCGAAAGGTACTCATAGGATAGGATAGGACAGGACTGGACTGAAAGGAAGATGAAGGAAAACAGTTCCTAATTCTACAGGTACATGGGGAAAAAAAGAAATCCAAAAACCAGTGCAAGGGATTAAAAGAAGCAACAATTCATCAGTTCTTGTTAACAACAGCCCTTACTCCAATTGCTTGTAGAGAATAATAAGCACAAATTCATCTTAACAATGTAGTGATAATTTTCCAAACACACACAGAGTTAGACCGACATTCAATTAATCTATTATAAATTTGCAACGTCCCGTCAAAGATTACTGTTTCTTTAAAAGACGAAAATAAAAGGGATTGTATTATATATGGGAAAAAAATAATCGCAAAAGGCTTATATTTTATGGTAATTTATATTTACAGCAATTGTTTTATTTACCTTTTTGTTTTCTTGTAGTTTTCCAGCTGCAATGTCTGCATACATTTGTATCTTTCCAACTCACACTGCTCACACAGCTCCTCAAGACACAATAGATGGTGCTCCATTTCCTCAAAGTTTCCCTCCAGCTGGGCTATAAGAAATAATTATATGAATATCAAATTGTATCAACAGAGGGACAACTCACCTGAACAGAAACAGGCATTCATAAATGAACATCATTAACATGGTAATAATTACACATTTATAAATGGCTCACAAAGACAAACAAATCTCTGCCCATACCACATAGCAAAGAGTGACAGCAGAGCCATGTTAAGGGACATCTGTCAGAGGTTCCCTTTGCAGCAAGATGTTGAACCACTTTATTTGCCCCAGCATCTTGGTCTCACAAGCTTGTGGTATAAACTTCAGGAATAGAAGCATCCAGAACTTATAACTTTATTTTGCTTTTTGGGCACTTTGTTAATTTAGCCCTTCCTGCCTGGTACCATTCTGAGGAATAAAACTGTGCTGACCAAAACCAGGACTAATCTCACATTATTCAAAGGAAGCAAAAGGAAAGCATACTGGGAGAATTTTAACTTTTACGTGACCTTAGGATAATATAAAAGAATACAGACTTCAAAAGTTTACTCTGAAGACAGACCCTTTACTGACAGGTAAATCTCTAGATTTCACTATTTTACATACCCATGCACTTAAAAACATGCAAAACCTCTTCATCTCCTCTTCAACAGGAATTGCTCAGAGTCTCAACTTAAAAGAGATGTCTATGAAAAGCCCTGAGAAATCTGATCTTATCTCATCACTTACCCTGTTTTGAGTAGAAATTTGGACTAAAGAACTCCTGAGGTCCCTTCTGATCTGAATTATCCCACATGAATCTCTTATCAAAGAGATCACTCCCCCTGCGGGTGATAAATACTGAACCCCAGGTCCCTCCTCAGGATCCCAAAATGGAAAAACTATTTTCCCAAACTTGAACCAGCTAGTCACTCTGGGATGGAGCTGTGTGAATAAAGGGCTATCATTCTCCCTTTTGCCAGGACTTCTCCCAGACCAGCAAGAAGGTAAACTGCCGGAGGAAGGACAAACCACATTTTTACAAACAAAACAGCAACCAAAACATAGAAGGGAGTTTGCAGTTCAGAGACAGATACATTAAACTGCTGCAGTGCATGAACTTGATTGTTGATGCAAAGAACTACACGTAGATGTTGGAATGAAATTGCAGAAAACCTAGAGCAGTTCTGGGTTTTGGCAAATTGCTGTTTCACCTTTGCCTGTAACAGACAGAAGCAACCATCGTAAAAAGTTCAAGGTAGAAAAAAGTGATTTAAAGTTAATGTGTTTTGGCTGCTCAAAAGAAGGGAAACAGTAAACTGAAGGCATCAGTCTAATCTTCAGTTCTGGTTTGGCCATTCTACTAGGAGCATACAAAAAAATCTCAATTTTCTCAGCCATTAGAAATTGTTATGCTAGTGGTTCCCCTAGAAAAGCAAAAGTTAAGACCTCATAAACAAATTTTCTAGCATGCATATTCATATGTTCAGCTCCAATTACTTAATATTATTTTTTTTAGTCCCTAACAATGAAGGGACTGCTTTACAACAGTCAGAAAAGGAAACATGAATCATGCAATCAGCAAAGATTTCCTTGAATTATTTATCTGTATACAGATCACCTGGAGGGGAAAAAAAAAGGGGGGGAATAAAGGCCGTTGACAATTAATGTGGAAACAAGTTTGAGAAGAAAAAAAATGTTTTCAGTTCTACAGATTGTGATGTGGGACATGCATTGTTTACCACATCCTTGACTTCCACAAAATCCAGATGTATTCAAAGGGCAATGTCATGACTGCAATTACAACCGGTGGTTCCTTTTTGCTTAAGAAATGGACTTTTCTGAGTGCATTAAAAATCAAATGCCTGTATTATGCTAACTTGCTTTTCAGAATGATTGCTCACTTCTTAATTTGCAAAATTCACAAGCACAGCAGGGCTCAAGATAATTTACTTAGGTACTTATCAACCACTGGTTTTTCCACTTAAAAAACCCACCACCTGCTTTGCTGTGCTTGCAATTGAAATAATATTAAAAGACAACAACAAAGAACAGGAAAATAAAGAGGATGAAGGAAAGTGAATTCTAGAAAGCAACTGATTCCTAGCACTAGCATTTGAGCAGCCTCTAGTGGCAACTGCTGAAAACACCACGCTCCTAAAGAACAGGAATGAACGCTTACGATGTCTCCAGAAGTCAACAATTCCACTTTACTGCAACGCAGGTTTCAGAAATTTTGCTTTCTGAAATGAAAGAAAACTTAGTTTCTTTTCACAAAACGAAGTTGAAGACTGGCTCCATAGCAACAGCACCAGCTATGGCTGTGAATTAACACCTCTCCTACCCCAAGGAGAACGTATGCGCTGGGCACCAAAACAAAGTTCCAAACAAAGCTACATATTTAATCAGTTTGAAACTTAAGCCATAATGCTTTGAACAGCTCTTATCTATATGCATAGATAAATAAGGAAAGACTTTTAAAAAGATAGTTAGCAGCTCACAATGACACTTGGAATAAACCTACCCCAGAAAGCTAGCTAATGTTCTACCTGTGAGACTACTACTTCTTTTCCAGCTCTTCAAGAAAATTCCACAACTAAGTGGAATTCTTGCTCTGAAATAGCATTGCTATGAAGGACAACATCTCCTTTTAATATTTTTAAGGAGGCTGGAAAAAATCTGTTGTACCTTTAGATTAGAATTTTCCTGTATAGTAATATGCCACACTTGGTAGAAATAGTATGTTAATGTTTGATCAGATGGCATTCGATTGAATTATCTTCCATCACTGTACATCATTTAATACCTGCAACTATTCAGGTATTCAAGTATTTATTTAGAACTCAAGAATAACAAAACCCAATTTTGTTCTGGGAAACTCTTTCTAAAGTTCAGCTAGTTTAAATTTACCACATAAAGCTTCTTTTAACTGAAACATATGTAACCTGAAGTTCTGCAGCAATACAAGAATTGTTAGAAAAGCTACATGAGAGCTGTATATAAGAAAATACTGGTTTTCAGTTTTACCCACTATAACTTTAGATGCAGTGTTCCTGCACCACCCCAGCCACCAAAACAGGAGCCACCAAGAAGCGTGGAAGAAATTTTTACAATGTTCTTTTGTTGTCTAACTAAAAGCCAAAAAGGCAGGAAACAGAAAGGATGGAAACAATTACATCAAAGAAAGTCTCTCTACCTCCAGGTCAGACAGGGACACAGATTACTAAACTCGAAATAAAATGAATGGGGAAAGACATATATAAACTGGGAGAGCTCAATTCAGTTACAATACTTGAAAAAAAAATTTCTTTTTAAAGATCTTAAACCCAGCTAATATCATACCATTCACATGGAGTTAAAGTAGCTTCTTTGCTGAAACTCCAGAGCAAGTATACTAGGACATTTTTCCTTTTGTATTCAAGCCACAGATATTTCCAAGTTTTACAGCACCAAACTATATGGCTTTTATACATATATACCTCTACCTTATACAACAACCCTCTCCACTGTAGCACTCTGCCCTGCAGGCCATGAAAGAGAAAAACTCCCTATTGAACATAGGTATCATTACACTATATTATTCTAATTTTCTGTTTTTACAGATATCCTCCCCAATATTTTCCCCAATTTTCTCACTAAAAGACAAACGCTCTTTTATCTCAAACAATAAAACTCCCAAAAGCAAGGAAAGTATCAGTAGCTTTTAAACAACTGGTCAACCAGTCAGAAAAAAAATTTAATTAAGAATAAATAAAATATTATTTTCTTTAAATGTTTTCTCAAGTGCAAATCATTACTTGTTCACAGTAAAAAAGTTTTTACAGCTCTCCTAACGTCAAAAATTATTTTAAAATCAAAAAGGAATCACTTAAAACTAGAGTCTTCTAATGGAATGCGTGTTCTAGATTTCTGCATTAAAACACATTTATCCAGCTCTTTTTCAAGTGCTATCAACAGCTAGATGTTAATGAAAAAGAAACTATTATTTAAGTAACCAAACACAATTCAGAAGTCCAAGTTCAAATGTCAGCTGTGTGAAAAATCTTCCATAATATACTGTGTGGTCTTAAATTCCTTTTTACTTGACCAGTGTCTACTAGCATCTAACTCCTGACATGATCCACAATTAAGAAATAGGTAAAGTAGTGACTTATTTTCCAAAAAAACATTCATGTACTGCTTTAGAGGCTGTCTACAAACAGATGAAATGAAGAAAAATTAACTTCTATGATCTCAGAATACAAAATGTTCCTAGAAGTATACTGCTTTATTCAAACTGGAAATATCTTTGGTATTTTCATCAAGAAATTAAAAAGTAAGTATACTTCATTAAAATATAGCTTTTTGCTGCAAAACAAGTACTTAAAATATGGGGTACTATGTTCTTCCAGTAGTTCAAATGTTACCAAAATCAAAATCTTGTATTTAATGAAAAAGATTTTATACTGTGACCTTGTATTTCATAAGTTTTACTATATTTCCTTAATATCTGAAGAAGCCATTACGAAGACTTTTATCCCACAAGCAATCCTGAAACAAAGGATGGCTTTTTTTTTTTCTTTTATGCAAAATACTTGTGTTTCTCTGAATACATTGGGTTGAATTTTGCAAAGCTAGAAAATTGCAACTTTCATACTTGAGACAATCTGAAAATACATCACGTCCTTCTGCTCAAGATATAAACAGGATACGGCCTCTAAGCATCGTAAAGTTTGTGTCCCTAATGAATTTACATACTCATCTTACCCATACTTGGAAAAAAAGAATTATTAAAGATTAGGAAGCAATGGCTTTTATCTCTGTGAATAAAAGTCTTATTTTCTTCCAGCCTGATTTTCTTGCCAGTCTCACTAGTCTTAAATGTTCACTCTACATTGGATCTATCACGTACATTCATGACTGGCTTTTATGAAACCAGTATCTAGTGGTTAACATTAGATCTTAAAAAAAAAAAAAGAGCAGTGAACTTTGGATTAGAATCAAGGTTCATGCGCATTGATTTGCTGAAATCAAAACAGATACTTGAGCAAAATGCCTCTGCTCAAACATGAAGCATATTTCATATTAAGACAAGTTGTCAGATATTGACAGGCAAATATTTTCTACAACATCTCAGAAAAAAAATGGCTTAAGTGATGATCCACATTCTGGACTTTGAAAGGGCAATAACTGTCCTTTTCACTTTTAGATGACTAATTTTTTCTTCAGGTTTTCAAAAAGCAGCTATAAGACATTGCATAATACAATAAATTTATTAAAGACAGACTTTTTACTTGAGGGGGTGACTGATAATGTAAGTTTATTTTATACCTTTATAAATAAAGTACTAATGAAAATGTGTTTTGTAATGTCCAGCAAAAGCTGAAAAATCTGTACATGACTCACACCAATTTTAAGTAGGTCACTAAAAAGGCTCATTTCCATTACCTGAAATTTCTTTTATTAAAAGCAGCCAGGGTTCCCTATCTACTTTCAAAATAAAAATGCTTCTAATAAATAGACTAATGCATCAATGTATTTATTGATTGAGAGTATTAATTATTTATTAGAAGCATGTCACAACACAAAACTATTACTTTTTCTGAAATTATTAAGATTAGCCAAATTATATCTTGGGTGCACAAACCAGGACATGGCAGTTTATAATTCTATATTCACTTTTTTTTTCAGAATGTTACACTCATTTAAAATTCACAGCCACAGTATTAATAATCTCTTGGAAAAGTGACTATGGTTTACATTTATAAAAAGCAAATTGTTCAGAGTTAAAAAAATTAAAAACGGCGAGCAGAATATCACAGCAAATTTCTGGTAAATCATTTCCAGAAGTGTAGACATTGAATTTGGTGCAAATTATACCTTTCTCTTCAAACAGACTCTGTAAAACTTACCCAAAAAAAGACAAAACAAAACAATTCCAAAAAACTCACAGTGGTCAGGAGCAACTAATAAAAACCTACAGGTGAATTACTTGAAATCTGACACACAAGGCAAGACTAGAAGATTTGGTTCATATCTCACAACCTTAGCAGTAGACTTCACAATGCATTAGATTCCCACCAAGCAGACTTATTAATGCTTCCTTAAATCCTACTTGTACAGTATAAAAATACTCCAGAAACAATGAGTCTTCTCCAAGTAATCCTAAAATCTGGGTGAGATTAATACTGCTTCATAGTATTAGGAATGGGAAGGTAACCCCAATTCATCAGGATTTATAGCATTCACAGTTATAAACTACAAAGATAATTCCACTAGATTTTATTATATTCTTTATCTTTGTGCTACCAGTGGACTGCGTCATTTTGTGCATGATATTAAAAGCAGTATTAAAATATATCATTATTTTAATGAATATTTCCTTAGAAAATCACTGAGCTTTTCAAAAAGCCAACATTAAATGGTTACCACACACGATAAAGCCTAAAGTGGTATAAAAAAATTGCAGCAAAAAATGAAATATATTCCTTAGTTCAGAAAGAAATAGTAAAGTTATTACCAGCCTGCCTAGGAACAAAAGCCGATTTGTGCATATCCACTGGCCATAGAAGAATGAGGAATTAGCCTTTGAAGACAGAAAAAATCCTCCTTTTTTCGTCACATCGGATGCCAGCACACAAATCCAGCCCACTCCACAAAAACCAAGAGCTGCCGTTACAGGGAGAATTTCTGCCTATTTCCCAGCTAGTATAGACATAGTGCAGGCAGAGCCTCTGGGGAACTTAGCTACTAAAATCCATGCACAGACAGCAGGTTTTCAAAGCTTTAATTTGATGCAACTTGAACAAATTCTCATGAAGGCAGCAAGAGGCCTACTTGTCAAACATGGCGTCCCCGCTTCAAGGCCCAGTAACACTAGAGCTTTTCAGAGACTAAGAGGCCAGAACATCTTTTTCCTAACTTCATTTCCAACGCTGAATCAACTGTTTTGTATGAGAGGTTTCCAGAAGTAGTGCACTAAAGGGCTCATCTTTTCATCTCTTTAATTAAATCGACAAATTAACATTTGGTAAAGTTCTAAACGTTCAAACCCATGTAACAACCACGAGGTATTTGGTAATCTGAGTACGTAGCGTTGCTGGCTTCACCCAACTGAGTATCGCTTCAGAACAGCTTAACCCTGCACGCTAATGTAAACAACAGAAGTTTAAAACTTCTAAAAAACTTCTAAAACTACTAAACTCTGGAATCCACAATTACTCTCAACAAAAAGTTTCTGCCTTCAAAATGTCTCAGGCCAGGTAAATTACTCCTCCCTTCCCAATCAAATAATGATTTAAAACAAATTATTAGATAAACTTACATAGACTCAATCAAAGAGAAGACATATACAAGTGCTCACACTGCTTACAAATCTCTAAGAATTTAAAAAGACTTCAAGAATAATGATTTTCAGCTGTTCATGCCAAGATAAGCAGTTGCTATACCATTTTTTTTTTCCCAATGAATGACACATACAATATTTTAACTGCTGGGAGAGCAATCACTACTAATTTTTCTCTTTTATAAAACCAGTTTGTTTAAGAACTATTGTTTTATAATAGAAAGGATGCATTTGGGAAGCAAAATTAAATTTTATAACTGCAAAGCTAAACTTCAGTCTAATCCTCTGTACTGACTTGAATGCTTGTTACATCTATAAAACCTTACCTAGGCTTGCCGTCAGGCATTCCAGTTCTGCTAAAAACCCAGGTATTTGTTGGAGCTGATCCTGTAGTTCCACCAGACTGTTCCTTTTCTTCTCCCAATGTGCAGAAAGCATCACAACTTCACTGTCCACCAGCTGAAAGAAACAGGTTATTACTTTACTTGCCAATTTATGAACCTAATTATGAGGATGAGGATCATGATGAATTTTTAGGATTTATGCATCCAAGCATCAGGTCAGCACAGCAAACTTACAACACTGTCACTTGGGTACTTCTCGAGTATACAACACAGTCAAGAAAGCCCCTGTAGTATGAAATACTTATATTAAAATGCATCAGTTAAAACAAGATTAAAAATTAGTTCTCAATATACTTATCAATGTAGGAAATACGGATACACTACTTAAAAGCTTGATTTGTATAGGTCAGATGCTAAGAAAAACAGCAAGATCAGGAGATTACAGGTTTACAGGTGACAAATGTTTCCCTTCTATATGATATCAGAGATCATTCAATTAGTTCCTCTGCTCTTAGTTCCGTGTTCTTCCTCTTTCACTTTCTTTTATAAATAAGACAGGAAAAGTAGTTTATCAACTACTGACCAGTACCAGAAATAGTATACTGGACAAGAGGACCTTTAGGTTTGATATAGTAGAGTCAATCTTGTGTGCTTACACAGTTGCTATTTTATTGAACCCTGTATTTCTACCTTTATAAAAAAGAAACAACCAGAAAACCACAAGCAATACATATTTTGGATTCTCCCAAAAGCAAACCTATTCATTTCACGGAAAATTTCTAAGTCTTTTTGGAATTTTTTCATTCTAATTTTCACAACCAGCCATACTACGGGAGATTAAGGCTATATTGGTTTTATATATATGAATCCTCACATGGTTTTGAGAATTAATTTTTTAAAGCAAACTATTGCAAGTTTTACAAAATTGTAATAGAAAATGTAAGAAACCTTCCAAAAAAAACAACCCATCATGCGCAGTAAAGCACACAAAGCTGGCAGAGAACTTAATCTCTAATAATGGAAGGGTTTTATGTTTATTATGTTTATCTTTATTTATTTAATGACTGCATTACACTGCTTACTATTTATCCTTTACACTGTCATTTATTGGTAATGTTAAGATGTCTTAAGCAATCTTAAAATAATATTCCTAGCTAACTTAAAACCTTTCAAATAATGACAGAAGAGTGAAAAAACTGACCACTTAAACCTCTGGATATGTCTTATACCTACCATCACTTTCTCGTCACACTCTGACAAAGTCACACTTCTCAATATTCTTCTCTAATCTCACATATCCCACAGAAAAAAACCACTAACCTGATATAACTAATATTTTTTGCTTAAGTGCAGGTAGTAATTGCAACTCTCTGAACAAAGCACAGAAGACAAGAAATTCTGGGTGTCAATGTATGAGTTGAAATGTATTTAAAAGCACCAGGAAATTCTTCAGTAATTGAAATATCAGAAAGTAAACAGGAGAATGAACTTCATATAATTCTTGTTAGATGATCCCTTGTGAGAAACACGATCACAGAGAATTTCTATTTTTACAATATCGATATTTAATACTTTAAGAATGTTGATTGTAGGCTGAGTACCATCAAATCTCGAAAAGTTGTGAGAAATAAGAGGAACTAGACGTTCTGGTCCATTCCAACAGCTGCCTATCAAACACCATCTTAAAATCACAGTAAAAACCAGTACAATTTGGCATTATTCCCAAGCACCAAAACAGAGCATTACTTTTTCATTATACTGGTTGCACTGGATCCAGCTGGGATGAAGTTAATTTTCTTCATAGCAGCCTATGGGAAAATAACTTAAGATTGGCAACACACTCAAGTGACTTGCAGCTGAGGTATTGAAAATCACATACATCTTATTAATTTAGTTTTGCATGCTTGATAAGTAGACCACCTGTGTTTAGATAACAGGCCTGTGATGGACTCAGAGGCACCTTATTGAACATGCTTGAGATTCCTGCCCTGCTGTGGGAAAGATCAAAGCACAGTGGAAAACTACACCCGAAAAAAATCCTTGTTATACAGGTAAAACCAGTAGGTTCAAAAGCTTTTACACTCTCTAGCAAGGACCAAGCTTCACGGTGCCCAGGTCCTCACCTGCGTGCTTCTGCCCAGGTGCTGCTGGAGATATCCCTCCATTCACAAGGTAACAAGAATATATTTATTCTTTGCATTTCACTTGTGGTGTGTTGGATTCTGACCAAAACAACATTGATAACACACCAGTGTTTTGGATATTGCTGAACTATGTTTGTACAGTGTCAAGGCTTTTTCTCTCCTCCACTTATCCTTGCTCCCCCTGCAGCAAGTAGGCTGGGGGTGGGCAAGAAGTTGGTAGGGGACACAGCCAGAACGGTTGACCACTGGCACAGGGATATTTCATGCCAGGTAACATCATGCTCAACAGTAAAAACTAAGGGTTTGGTCTTCCAAGACAGCCGTTGTTCTGAGACTGGCTGGGTAATGGTCTGCTTGTGAGCGACTGCTTTTGCATCACTTGTTTTTCCTCTATCCTTCAATTATTAAACTGTTTTCATCTTGAGCCATGAGTTTTCTCATTTTTGTTCTTCCTGTTCTCTCCTCCGTCCTACTGGTGGGGGAGCGAACAAGGCTGTGTGGGTGTTTACCCACAGCAGCCATACCCACTACGTTGGTGCTAAACATTTTAGCTTAAAATTATTTGCACATTTTAAAGTATTTCAAGCGTGGCATTGTTATTTTTCTTACCTCTCCAGCTTTTGCACAATCTTTGGCTCCTTTGTGAAGGGCAGCCCAAGCGTCTTCATATCTGAAGAGAAGAAATACAAACAATTATTCTTACCATGTTCCCCTTTCAAAGGAAGGGGATTTCATGGATGCCATTGTGCTTATATTTACAGGAACTACCAGAAATAATAGTTTAAAAAGCTGTACAGTTTTTCCCGGTATTTACTGTTCTACCAAGGCAAATATACTGTAAGAAATTACTTCCTTCAAAGAAAAAATGATTCATGTTTTTTAACCTGCTGGCATACAGTAAGAGCTAAATGGACCCAGCAATATTTGTAAGACTACACATAAAAGCCTTAAGCACTACTTGAAACCCAATTTCATTAAGAAAATTTTAAAAATTAACAAGATTGTTATCACACCATGCCCCTCCTCAAAAAAAAAAGAAAAGAGAATAGGTTGGGTTTTTTTTTAAGATAATAAAACAAAGTACATTTATAATGCAGATAGCTTCTGTTACTTATAAAAAATGGGATTAAATACACATGGAATACACTTTCTTTGCATGGCAATGACAGGCATACTGTCTCTATTCTAATAGAATGAAATCATATCACACATGTAAAAGTTATAGAACATCAAATGAAAACCACAGGCTGGGCCTCAGTGCTGGTGTCCTTCATCCCTGTGCGTTAGACCATGAATTGAAGTAATCTTTTAAATGTTGCTTTTCCTCCAGAACTTACGTTTCATTAACATGACAGTACTTAAGGACTGGGCAAGCTTTAAACATATTTATCATTTGGTAACCACCTCCACTCTAATATCTGCACAACATCCAAAAAAATTATTAGCAACACCTCGATTTTCTCCTCATTTTCTTCATCTAAAAGTTAGTCCTGAAATTACAGGAAGCAGACACTAACAAGGAAAGGGAAGATCATACCTGCTCAGTAATTCCAGTCCAGCAGAAAACTCTGGCAAGCACTGAACAGTTCTATAAAACAAATTGTAAATATACAAACGTTGATAGTGAATAGAAAGCTGCTATAAAAAATGCGTGCACACATCTGCGCTCAACAGATATGCTGAGCACAGTAATATTCCCCACTGTTCGCTTTCACAAACATTTTGTCACTGCTGGTTTAAAATGCGTTACACAGTGTATCCCACAAGAATATTCCAAAGTTAGGGTTGGTTTTTTCTCCCCTTGCTATTTTAAGGTAGCCCGTTCCTACCACTTTTTAACTATGTCCATTAAAAGCAACTTTTCTGAGATAATTTGTCAGCACAGTTAACAAACACACAGGAGGCACATTGCTTTAACTTAAAATAGTGGACAAACATTCTGAAAATAAGACTACTACACAAGTTCTTTATCTGCCTCAATAAAGATACTGCACTTAATATATTCTACATTAAAAACACTTTGCCAGTTTAATGCTCTAATGAACTCCTATTGGATGCACACATTTTCATCAACAACAGCTTGAAATATAAAGGCAACTCAGCATAAGAAAATTAACAATGCAGCACTTTTAAGGATGCATTATGTGAAGATCTCAATGTCATCCAAGATTTCCCTCTTGGAAGATTACCAGAACAGACTGTTTTGCAGTGTCATCCAAACAATTTGAATGGAAGAAAACCCTAGATACTATAAACGAAATGTTTTTCCCCTTAAATCAAAGGAAAAATGATACAATCAGTGATAGGGAAAGGGACCTCAGGCAGTCTCTAGTGCAACCTCCTGTTGAAAGCAGGATCAGACCAGCTTGCTCAGGGCTTTGTCCAGTTGCAACTTTAAAACCTCCAAGGACAGAAACTTCACAAGCTCTGCGAATGACTTGTTCCACTGCTTGACTGTCCTCATGAGGAAAAAGCTTTTCCTCTCTGAACATCTCATTTCAGCTTACACCTACCACCTTTTCTGTTCCCACCACACACTAATCTCCTTGATAACCCCTTCATAGGAAATGACAGGCTGCTGCCAGGTCTCCCCAAAGTCATCTGTTCTCTGTGCTGAACGAGCCCCAGCCTCAGCCTTTTCTCATCCGCAGAGAGTTCCAGCCCCAGCCATCCTGGTGGCCCGCCACTAAACTTGCTCCATGTTATCAATGCCTTTCTCACATTTGGGGTCCGAACTGGACAAATGGGATGCGGTCTAAGGAGTGCTGAGTACAAGGAGCAATCACCCTCCTCCATCCTACTGCCCAGAAAGCTGTCGACTTCCCCTGCTGCCAGGCATGCTGCTGGTTCACATTCCGCTCCATGTCTGCCGCAGCCCGTTAGAGCTTTTCAGCAAAGCTGCTCCCCAGCTAGTCAGCCCCAGCCATAACTGCTGCACGGGGTACTTTCTTCCCAGGAAAAGACTTTGGAATTTAATTCCTTCTCAATTTCATGAAGTACCTCTTGGCCCAGATGGTCCTGTGAACTTTCATGGAGTTCCCCAAACTGATCTTCATCCACTACTGACCAGTCTTTTCCTTGAACCCTTTCACTAAGCACAGAGGACTGAAGCAATGAAGGCATAGAAAACCTCACCGTACATTTGCTGTCACTAAATCATTCACCCCATTCATCAATAATCTCATGGGTTTTTTCTTCAGCCTTTTATTACCAATGTGGGGCTAGGAGATCTTCTTCTTGTCCTTGACATCTCTCGTAAACGTCAATTGTAGGTGAGCTCTGGCTTTGCTAAGGCTTACATGCCAAAGAAGTTATGAAGCAGGTATCAAGAAGTTATCCCTGACACCCACCAGAACTCTTCTTGACTGCATCCTGCTGTGTTGTACTTTCAGCATATGTCAAGGAAGTTAAAGGCTCCCACAAAAATGGGGGCTTAATTATGCAGAGTGTGTCAAGTTATTTGGAGAAGACATCATTTGCTCCCCGATCAGATGGTCAGCAGCAAACTCCCATCTCAACATCACCCTTACTGGCCTCTCCTCTGCTCCTGACCCACAAGCTCTCAGCCATCCTCACAATCAAACTAAACTATGCATGACCCAGAACTTCACTAGCAAAGCAGAAGTCACACTGGGATTCTCCTATTTGTGATGATTCAGGTTTGTCCAGTGCTTTTCTCAAGAAGTGATGGATATTTACAGTACACCAGATGAATCAAAGTATTATGGATTGGAAGTGGGGCTAGGAGATCTTTGCCTAAAAAAGTTTTATTCAAACATTCACCCATTCTTAGTTTAGTTTCTGAGTCTTGTCAATACAACCTTCTGTTTTAAAATCTTTACATCCAAAGCACTGTGCTTCAGGGCTTAATACAATTTATTTCAGATTTATTCAATTTATTTGTTCAGAGCTAGTTTTAAAACTAATGTGCCTACATGCTATGTTTTAATAAGAACATGCTTTAGTATATAAAGCTCCTTTGAAGAAGCAACATTCACAGATGTCCTTTATAGACATTAAGTAGTCTTGCCCTACAGCTTACACAGGTTGAGAGAATGAACAGCATACCGAAATGCAGAGGGTAAAAGAAAAACAAACCACCACAATTCTTAAACCTTCTTGAGAGAAAAATGCTCCATTATACATATATTTTGCACAGTAAAAAGGCTAATGTTTGTGTTTTCACACTGAAGTAACTGAATCACAACTTTAGCATATGAGATTCACAGAGACTGTAAACAATTCCATTTCAGTGTATTGCAACCTGAAACCTGTAGAAAGTACTACAATAATGCTGAATATTCCTATCATTTAAATAGTCATTTACAAATTGATTGATGGCCATCAGAAATTATTTTGGCCTGTCAATGAATGTTCTATTAAGCAAAGAATTTCCTCAGTATTAGAGATAAGCTTTTGTGTTGTCAAAAGAATATTCTGCGAAATTATATGTAAATGTTCTTGTAACTGGCTCATATATATAAACCACTTTCGTATTGTTCTTTAACAGGAACATCCTAGATCAATGCTATACTTTAACACATTCAGAAGTACCTCTGTCTGCTTTTTTTGGCTTCTCTTGACTTGTCGCCCAAAGTCTTCAACCTATAAATCAAAACACAAAGCCATCAGACATTTCCAACACCAAAACCAGAGACCAACTTGTTTGAACACATGATGTGTTAATTCCAGTCTATTATAGGTAATTTCGTTACAGCTTATTTCACAGAGAAATCAAATTTCACTCAGTTTAGTGAAGACTGCCATATGAAATTATTCACACCAACACTGCTTCTAAACGATGAGAGTTTTCTACAAGTGCATCAAGCAACTGGGTATGAAAAGTTTAATGGGAGCTATATATCCAAGTCACCCTGCTCTCAATACGGCTTCCTTAGCAGAAAGGTATTACAGATCTACACAGAAGTAACCAATCCAGTCCTGAAGAACACCCTTTACGAGACGGCATATGTGCCAAGGGAAAGCACAACAGTCACATGGACACATTTGTCATAAGCCTGCTGACATGAAACTAGCATAAGCACAACTTTTCTTCTGCCAGCTCTCAGAATCTCCAGCAGCATCACCACAGTGCTGCTGCTGCTGAGCATATCTGGGGATTGTTCCACCTAAGGCAAATTTCCACACACCATACAACTCGTTTCCACTCTTCACCCTTTTTCAGTCAACCCATAGACGCTAGGCAAGTTGGCATGGCAGAGTGAGAACCAAAATCTGTGCTATTCTCTGACTGCCAAGATGATGGATGTCCTCCCCAGCCTCTACACTCTTTGGACTTCCAAATGTCCAGGGCAGCAAAGGTTAGGAAGAAATAACGGACATGAGCAAGATGGAAATGAGCTATGAGCTCCAAAGTTCCAGATGTGACACAGATAAGCGATCCTGAGTGATCCAGTGAGTGAGGAACGCCCCTAATCTAAAGATACTCAGGCCACTTCTAAGATGAGCCCAATCACTCCCCCAATCTTGAGCACCACCAATTTCCAGGAACTCAAATAAGAAACCTGAAAGCTCTACAGCAAAGTAAGTGGTTGACAATTTGAGAAAAAAAATATGCTAAAGGAGGTCTCCACTCCCTGTTAGGGAGTTGTTTGGAACAGTCCAGCCTAGTAGCAACAACCACAGCACACTGAGGAAGAAAAACACTGTTGCAGAAAGCTCTGCAGTTTGCCCTCTGTCACATCCCCCTGTATTCACCCCAACCTGCAACAGCAGCAGTTCTCTGCACACCGGAACTGAAGGACATGCTGGATCATGACTACCAGTCCTCCTACTAGAATATCTGCCAGGAAGTCAGAAGTAAAGACTAAAGGATTTATCACTAGACCACAAAATATTGGCTTCCTTTCAGCAGTGTTCTCTGTACAAAGCAGAGATAGTGTGAGACACATCGCTCAAGCCGGCAGAAGAACATAAATTACTGCCTGAGCACAAACACAGGTCGCTCTTCTGGAGTTTTTTCCTTTTTTTCCTCCTCCTGCAAAAGACTGCTTGCAGGTAAATGAGTCAAAATCTGGAGAGATGCACAGTAGACAGCAAACACAGCTAGGTGGGGGAAAAGGTACTCATTTCTTTGTACACAGAAATGGCTAATAACCCTGAACTGCTCTTTCTTTAGACCGAACAACCCCAGATTTAATCTTTTCCAGCTGAACATAAACATTCACTAATTCCTTTGGAAGTAATACACTTTCCTTAGAAGCCCTCACAATGTTTCAAGAAATTAAACTGTTTCACTTTGTAAGCATTCTGAGACAGGGGTTCTCATTGGCAACAAAGATTACACTGCAGAAGAAAACAACACTTAAAAGTCATGACACTCCAAGAAAGACACATTAATGGAGTCGCTAAAATACAAAGATGGAAATGATGAAATTGGAGACTGTTCGCAAAACAGAACAAAACATTGCAATACGAGGAAGAAGGCAAATTAGACACTAAATGGAAACGACTTTGCTGCAGCAATACATGGAGATAGACTTAAATGACCATGAGATCCAGCATGTTATGACCTTTCTGTTGTCCTCTTTCATCATGTGAAAATAAAAAACCTCTCAAAAGAACCTTACACTGCACAGAGACATCAAACCCTGTGAGAAGTTCGAAAAATAACAGCCAAACTTAAAGACAGACGGCAATAAAGCAATAACTTTGTATTCTTAAGACATTTTAATATTAAATTACTGTCTGTTAAGATGAGACAGACAACATATAAGCAATTTATCTGGTTGATTGGTAGCTTATTCTATCAATTTTTCTGGACCATCAGATACTAGTGCAAATAAGTCATCATAAACTCTCTATTTTCAGATTCTGGAGTACACAGACATCCATCACTGCACACAAATATTTACCATAAGGGTATTATAAGGCAGCCTCAACGTTGCCAAAGGTCATGCAGTTTTTAGAAGTAATTGATTACAACACGATAGTCTCCTGTGACTCGTTAGGAACAGTTTTGCAACACAGCTGTGACCTTGTTCTCCAGACTCCCAGTAAGGCTCATTCGGACCACCTGCTTGTGCTAAAAACAGCAGCGATACAGGCCCTACCTAACTAGACCTTGTGAGGCAACGCAGGAGGGTTTCTTCCTACTTTTTAATGCAAACAGGGGGCTGCTCCTTCGGCTTATCCTGCACTTCTTTTCCCCAAGTGACAGTAACGCCTCTTCCAAGGCAAGAAAAGGTTTTCACCCGCCGAGCGATGCCCTTTAAAGCCATGACGTGAATCCACAAAACCCTGAAGGTCGGTTACTTCATGAAAAATGCAGGCGCGCTCATTGACCCCGCTCACATCTCTCTCACCCCCCCCAGCCAGCAGCCTCTCTTCCCTTCCCCTGACCGCAGCAAGCACCAGGGCACCTCCTCCCCTCGGCTACCGAGCTCGGCTGCAGGCTACCACACCGCGGCCAGGGCTCGCCAGCTCGCCATGAGCCGCCCGACCGAGGCGGGAAGGGCTCGGGGGGGGGAATTAAACCCATGATTCTTGTCCCAACACCGGGGAAGCCACAAGAGAGCACCGGCGGTGAGAGGGAAGAGTCCCAGCCCGGGCTC